>VXBO01004173.1:229261-372353 GCA_013400135.1 Rhinoptilus africanus
CTATGTACGAAAAAACTCAGTGAATTAATTTATTGGGAGTCTCTGAAAAACCTTTGATGCTAACTAGAAAAGCAGGGTAATAAAAATATAAGCTCTTATGTATTGAATGTTGGTTGTTTTCTTTTTTTTTTCTGTGATTTTTATCACCCTTCTGCCACGTACCTCTTGGTTTCATCTCCAAGGCTGAACCATTTGGCCATGTTTTTACTACTTCAGCCTGTTACAGGGGTCTGAACCGGGGCTGGAGGGTATGCCAAGAGCAGAAGGACCTGGATAATCAGCTTTGCTCTGGGGTTTTAAACTCTGGAAGAAAAAACATTAGGTACTTCAGCCTGCGTACTGTGGGTTGTATGCTGTTCCGTCCGCATCATGTTGAGCTGTTGCAGCAGGTGTCGGTGAAAAGAAAATCAGCTGTTTTAAATCAGTCCTTTACTTGAATGACTATTAGCATGCCTGCCAAAAATGCTTTTATGTCGAGAGGCCCATTAAGTAAAACAAGTGAAATCCAAAAGAGGCCATGTCATTTTAAGATTTTTAAATTCGGCTGTGTAAATAATGGAATTGTCTCTTCGTGGACTCTCTCTAAAGTTTTGAAAGGCTATTGGTGTGTGTCAGGAGCCATAAAGCGACTTCAAAGCAGTGTTAATCTTTTATCATCCAGATAAATTTTGCATGCGCTGGGTAGACAGTGCATGTAAAGGGTGAGTGTAGACTGGCCAGTCGCTGTATCTGTGGCAACAGCTATGGTAAGGATCTTTTCATTAGAAAAGCAAAATAATTAAGGTTTTGAAACCACAATGACTTCTGTACTTGTTTAATTCTATGGAGCATGAGAGTCACAGAGAAACGGAGCTGGAAAGGACCTCAGGAAATAATCTACTCCGTGCACCTGTTTAAAATACAACCAGTTACACCAGTGACCCCCCCAAACAGGGGCTTTACTTTTATCCAGTCTCTTCTTGAAAGTGTCAAATGAGGAAATCTCCATTAGCTGCTAGCTTTATTCCATAGCTTTATTCCACTGGCCATTTCCTAAGGCTGTGTCCGCCGCGGACATCGAGATTATTTTCTTTGGGACAGTCACTTGCCTTACGAGAACTGCTGTTGGATACTGTTTGTCTTTCCCCAGTCTTACGGTGTCTTGTCCATCCCCTGAAAGAGCACAAGGAGGATTGCTGATGGCAACAAGATTGTTCCATCAGGTTTCCCAGTATTTTACTGTGATATTCAGCAAGTTCAGGCGACTAACAGTTTCCAAGAGGTTCCTAGCTGAGCTCTTCTTTCTCACAGGTAAAAATAGAAGACACTTGCTCATAGTTCACCTTTTAGTGATCACTTCGTCCTTCTTGGCATCAAATTTTATCATTTTTGCCTTTCCACTGAGAAATTGAACAGCACTTTCATTGCTCTATTCATATAGTTCTGGGAAATTTTCTTTTTATCTGTGGTATCTCCAAAACTGATTTCCTCCTATCTGTCTCATGTAGTTGCTCATTTCAGAAATACCCTGCCGACCAATTTTTGGGGGAAAAATAAATGCGAATTGCTCAAGTTTCAAAATCTCTATTTTCACAGATTTCTGGAACAACTCTTTCCCTGTAAAAAATTGGGTTTAGCAGAATCATCATTCAATAAAGCGGACAGTGAACTCAGCTACTTTCAGTTCATATAACACAAAAGCACATAACTTCGTTCCATTTTTGTTTATAAGGTTTAAGTACTGTGGAAAATTGCTGACTGTTGTCCGTGTATGTAAATTCCTACTAGTCTAGAGAAAGAAGTGCTCGTTAGATACAGTGCCAGTGGAAAGTAGTACCCATCATTATATTTTGAAGATGTGATACATTTATCAGTAGTACAGAAAGTGGTTTTATCTCTTAAGCACTCTGGAAGTTTGATTTAGGGGGTAGATGGTAATGGAATAATAAATTAAAGGAGTGTTGCATATGCCAGCTGTCCTGCTTGTGTCATCTAACTGTGAGCATCCATAGAATCCAATACTGGATTTCTCTTTTTACTTCCTATTCTTGATCTCAGATGGGAATTTGGCTAAGTTATCTTGAGGGACAGTGCCAGTCAAACCCAGTCTATAGAAATACTTGGAGAGAAATTGCCCCTTTACCTGGTAGAGCTTTGTAACCTGCTTCCCTGCTTGGAGGAGTGTTAGGTTCATCGGAACAGGACTTCTCTTTGAAACAGCCATCCAAACCATTATTGAATTTTGTTCTAGAAAGGCTTTTTTAATCACCAAAATTCCTTTTTAATCACTGCAATGTCCTCAGTCTCCAAGCTATTTACCATTCATATTTCTTAAGCTGGACAAAGGGAAAAAAAAATCACTCTTCAGTTTTCACTTCTGCTTTTTCTCTAGTTCATTGCCTTGTTTGTGGAAGAGCATGGTTTTATACTATTTAAGCTGCAAATAATTTATGAGGAAAGCCAAATTATTTGTGTTCCAAGCTTTTATTACTATACTACAAAATACAAAGCTTTGCTTCTCCCTCTTCCCCCAAATACATTTTGGATGTAAATTGCTTTATAATAGCTCTGTAAGTTCTTCTGTAAAACAAGTATTTTAGACCTGCTTTCATCTTCCAGTAATGATGATGCAGAGTTTGAACTGAGATCTACAGATCTCTTGCAGTCTTACGGTATGGCTTTCTCATCAAGAATATCTAGACCACTTAAAAAGATTATGTCATGATTTGCTATTGCTATGGGCAGACATTGTAGCACCCAGCTAAAACTGCAAACACGGTTGTATAACATTGTTCTTAAAACCAAGCTACGATAGCCTAAGATGCTCTTTAATTAGCTTTAAAGCTGTTTGCTAAAAAGGCCACATTTTTCAGTACAGTGGAACACAACTCAATTAGAGTAGTTCGGTTTGTCAGTTTTCCTGGGGCATAGTAGGAAATCCTTTGTTGCACTGCATGTGTGCATAAGCTCTGCCTTTGCTTCACCAAACAGACCTAACAAAACATGACAATTGAGTCTTGCTGCCAAAAAGGATTTTAAATGGACTTGTATCTGTACAGTCCTATTTACCATATGTTGTATTTAGATACCTTAGGCAATGCAGGACCGATTTTTAGCTTTGCATCCCTGATACTACATTTAAATCTTACATATACGTTAATGTACTTAAGTGCTACTCCCTTTGAACCCCGGTTTTACCCTACTGTTGCCTCCTTGCAGCAGGTTGCAGTCACACAGGGCAATTAGTTCCCTTAATGAAGAATCAGTCGCAGTGACACGTGGTATCTTATCTGAAGACAGAGTGCATTATCTCTGGCAGACCCCTGCTGTTAAATGTATCATAAACGAGGCCAACGATGCTGAATTTTTCAGGTGAAGCCTGGCTGGACTGAATTCCAAAAGGGAATTCATTCAGAAGCATTTGACTTCTTTCTTTCCTTCTGTTTGTTCAGGAACCGAGCATTGATTTTGTTTGCACTTTGTCTTTCAACAAAAAATGTTGACACCTGAAACAACACAGTGGAGCCCTTAAATTTCAAGCAGCCGGTTTGCCTGAGTGGAATTCAAACACTCCAACTTGCTTCCCAGGTCCCCTCAGGGAGTTACTGTCAAAGTGGGAATGGAGGTGGTTTGAACTGGCCATTAATAAACACTAGGCACTGGTATGTGCTGAAACAAATACTTCTGGCCAAAGCACAAGTGCTTGAGTCCATGTGTCAGACTGATGCCTCCTCTGGCTCCAGATCCATCCCTGTCCCTTGTATGTTTGGGAATGCAGATCTGTAAGAGTTTCCCCTGGCTCAACGAGTGCAAGCTCCACAGTCTCATGCAAGTAGAGGACATTGTTTCATGGCCAGGAGGGCAAGGGAGGTGATTCTGCCCCTCTACTCCGCTTTGGTGAGACCCCAGCGGGAGTGCTGTGTCCAGCTCTGGAGCCCCAACACAAGAAGGACACGGACCTGTTGGAGCGGGTCCAGAGGAGGGCCACAAAGATGATCAGAGAGCTGGAGCACCTCTGCCGTGGGGACAGGCTGAGAGTCTGTTCAACCTGGAAAAGAGAAGGCTTCAGGGAGACCTTATTGCGGCCTTTCAGTACTGAAAGGGGGCTTATAAGAAAGATGGGGACAGGCTTTTTAGCAGAGCCTGCTGCAATAGGACAAGGGGTAATGGCTTTAAACTAGAAGAGGGAAGATTTGAACTAGAAATAAGGAAGAAATTTTTTACAATGAGGGTGGTGAAACACTGGCCCATGCTGCCCAGAGAGGTGGGAAAAATTCCAGGCCAGGTTGGACAGGGCTCTGAGCAGCCTGATCTAGTTGAAGATGACCCTGCTCATTGCAGGGTTATTGGATTAGATGACCTTTAAATGTCCCTTCCAGCCCAAACTATTGTATGATTCTATGGTAAACTGACACATCAACATATATTCATCATTCAGAACTGGTCAGAACAAGGCTGATTTTTGTTTTTTCCTTTACTTTTTTTCTCCACAGTAGAATGTGTCTGGCTGTATCAGCAATGGAAGCCTGGAGGTCAGGTCTACACCTACAACTCCCTGCTGCTTGACAAACAAAAACATCTTTGTAAGTCAAGGCTGCACCATCCCTGCCGACCTTTCAATGTATCCCAGTAATCACGTCAAAGAGCAACATTGCCCAACAAATTTGGTGTGGATTACATCCCAGTTTATCCCTTTAAACTTCCAGTATCAGCAGCTGTTACATGCTGAAGTGCTTATACATAACATGATAAAATGAGTTAGTGCCAAGTAATTTAAAGGAAAATTAAGTTTGGAACTTTCTATATGACTCCTGAATCCCCACAGTTGCTCACACAAGAATAATAATAGTCAGATGTTACCCTCAAAATATTTTGTGGACGAAATATTCCTCCCAAAAGAGTTTCAGATTTAAAACTCCCCTGAAAACAGTATCATTAGCACACAGATGAGCTATAATAGCCCTCAAATTCTTTATATTTCAAGCCTTTAGCTTCATGTAGAATTTAATTCTAATGGAGAAGAATGCCTGTGAAGTTCAAGAAGCTTCTCCTTGTACTGCTGGCACTGCAGCTTTACAAGCAAACAATCCAAATCACTTTGACACCAGGGACAAATGCAGAAGTATCTGAACGTAGGGATAAGAAAAAACATTGCCTTCTACATCACCCCTAGTCCCCATCAAGGGAAGGATGAGCGTTCAGCCCTGTAGGAGTCAGCACTCTCCAGGGAGCCCCAGCCAACTCCTTGCTGTAAATCTTAACAAAATTGACATCTTTTGTCCCATTTATGTGAGCTGAAAATGCAACTGAAGCAGCAGCAAAGGCAGACTGAGAAATGTGGCTCCTCAAACTACCTTAATCTGTCTGTGCCCACCTCCTGAACCCCTCCAGTGACTCTTCCTGTGGGGAGGATGGGGCTGATGTCTGTTTGCAACTGGTCAGCACTGGGCGCTCCCAGCGTAGAAAGAAGTTGGGAGAGAAGAGCTGACAGCGAGGTGGAAGAAGTGGGACAGGAATAGGTCGGGAGTTACGTCCCCTCGGTGGAGATAGGTGTCTGTCATAGGCATCAAAACATCTGGATAAACAACGTATCCTCTCTCCCTAGTTACAGTCCTCTTAAGTTTTTTGCTACAGAACCATTTGCCTTAGAAATTGCCTGTTCAGGTAATGGCTCAAGATCAGTTTATTTCATGTGGGAGAACAGAGAGATTCATGATGGATCTGGCACTTGGGACTAATTTAAGAGGCACTAATTTGAGGGAAAGGCAAAAATAAAAAATGCTGCATACTTGTTCATTATTAAAAACTCAAGAGGAGAATTTTCATGGCTTTTGGAAACATTTATTCCCTTCCCAAATTTACATTAGCTGATACAAAGGAATGAGTAAAAGATCACAGCCAGTAAGGCTAGAATTCTTGGTTCGCGGGGGCCATTGCCGGCAGTAGCCTCCTCTAACCCTAAAGGAAGAGCTGTCTCTGCCAGTTCTGTCTATCACCAAGAACTAAATGTCTATGAAAAAGCTTCTAGCAGTCTGAAACATTTCTAATGGAAATAAACACTACTTTCAAACAACAGAGAGAGTTTTCACCTGTCCTTAGATCAGCCCGTCTGTTCAAGGTGAGCAGCGAGCCCTGCAGTGTGGCTCCTGTCACAGCACATTCGATTCCTTGACATTGACACGCTCTGTACACACTTGGAAACCATACAATCAGCCATCACAATGTGGGTTCAGTTCTGAGTCTGGAATGTCAGCACACATTTAAGAACCATAATCCACAACATAATTACCAAGATACTAATCAAAAGTATTGGAAAGGGGGTATATGGACTTGAGAGGGAGAATTTTATGGTCCCAGCCAGAGTTCTCAAGGGAATAAGTTTGCAAAAGAGATGACCCTGTGAAACTATTAACATGTGTTGACTCTCGTTTTAGAAGATAATCAAACATCCAGAAGAAGACAGCATTGCACAGGACTTTGAGAAATTACATACATCTGTCCTCTGCCTTGAATGGGGATCAACTGCTATTTACCAGCCCTGGTGGGCCAGTTCTTTCTCCTTATAAAGATGACTTCAGCTTCCAACATGCCTGCCAGAAGGGCTGGGATGCCACTCAAACTCTGGTGTGCCACATTCTCCGGAAAATGGAACACACCAACAGGCAATTTCAATCATAAATACCACAGCTACTGTTAATGCTATATTTTCTACAAATATTATGGGACATATATAACTTACCCTACTACATTGTTCCCGATACTCACGAGTTCTGCCTGTGAAGAACTGGCTCTACTGGGCCATATCACAGACTCTCACAGAGCAGGAAAGCATATTACCTTCTCATTTTCCTGATACACGCTTGAAAGAGCCAGGATTCTTTGATCCAATTTCATTCTTTACCTTATTTCACACATTAGAGGAAAAGAAATTAAATATGTAATCAGGTGGCCCAGTAGCCCTCTAAATGGGGCAGAAAAGGCAGAGATGAAAAGGTAGGGGAGTTACCTAAGGCAGGCAGAGGCTTCATAAAATAAGCACCATTTATAAAAGCACAACACAAATGTTAATTGAGCATGCTTTACAAATACTGTTAGGCTACAGTGGGAAAACAAATGAGAACACAGAAGTTGTGAGTGTATCTGCAACACAGGTGCTGACGTTCCCCACGAGCCCACAGGGAGTGGTGGGCACTCAGTGGTCAAGACTCACCAGCTCAAGAGTATCTGAAGAACAAGTCTGCAGAGGCTGCAGTGCAGAGTGGCCAGGCCAGCACAGCCCTTTGCTGTCCCGTATCCTATGGTTGTGTCAGGGTGGTTCTGGCTCGGAGGTCTCCATACCACCGCGTGATGCAGCCGCGTTCTGAAATACTGACTAGAGGCCAAGTTGTGAGCTCATAGCGGAACCCAGATCTCAGGAGTTCTTTGATCTTAGTTTTGAGTCCGAATTACTTCCCTGCTGAACAAAATAGTAAGGAATGGGATTATTTAATTCTATCTAGAATGTTTTAGAGGCAAACAACAAACAAAAACCAGTAATAGCCCATGGGCAGAGGCAAAAATGTTGAAAAAGCACTGGCTTGCAAGAAGAAGAAGAAAAAGCAGGAGCCAGGCCATGGCAGGGGTCTGCCACCAATGAGCTACAGAAGGAGGGGGTAACTGAAGCATTTTTGAACAATCAGTAGAAGGAATTAATAGGAGAGTAAATGATGGTAGTGGGAGAAGGGAATGGATTTTCACTATTCAGATATAAACTGGGAAAACATTGCAGGAATTTATGGACCGTGTTAAATACAACTTTCCATTTCAGAAGCTTTCCTCCGAGCATTTGGTTTAGACTTGGGTCTGGCTAGCGGGGAAGAACTGATAGAATTAAATGCAATTTGGATGAAAGCTGTAGTTGAATGGAGTGCAGAGATTGTGACATAATCACTGGCATGTCCTGATATGTAACCAAATCTTCTAAGGGGTGTAAGCTTTAAAGTGTTGAAATGCTAAAGAGAACATTCAGAGTGCAGATAGGGCATATTGACCTGCCCTATCGCTGGATTGAAGGGGTAGCGTTCAATCTGCTAAGGAACAGAAGAAGTAAAAATGCTGAATGAAGACCATAAACATCAGAAAAGCAGACTTTCCAGACCAAATTCAGGAGCCTGTAGGAGAGCTCTGCAGGGAAGGTCATCAGGAGGATAAGGGAGTGCAATTTCACTGTACTAACGCACAATAAAAAGCCACCCTGAAGAGGAAAAGAGATAGAAGCTGTAGTAAAGAGTCATTATAATTGCACCAGGAACTGAAATAAAAAAAAAAAAATACCAAATTAAATGTGAACACAGAAGTATAACAAAAGTACAGAAGGAACAAAAGCAGAAAAGATAAATTACAAAATGCGATACATGGCAAAAGCAAGTACATTAAATGGCAGGACAACACACGTAGAGCAGATGATTCAGGGCTAGTGTGGAAGCCACTGGGGAGCTGGGGGAGATAAGGATGGTGTCAAGAAGGCTTAATTCAGAAGGGCTGTAGCAGTGTTGGAGGTCACAGGAGACCAATAACAATGAACATCTCTGTGGAAAATTGCAGGGAATGGGTCTGTTTAGTTCAGAAAAGGGAATACCAAAATAAAACATGAGAATAATTGAAGAGTATATAAAAAATTAAAGCAAGCAATCAATGTAATTAGAAACAAAGAAATAGAAGTTCCAGTTAGCATCATCTTTCTAACTGAGGAAAGGCAGCACTGACAAGAGGCCCTAAGAGGATGTAGGATTGCTCTCTTGGAAGGTTTTTGCCAGTGGGTTGGACAAGCATTTGTCAGGGGTGGTCTATGTAAATTTGACACTCATTTCAAAGGGTTAGGCTTTAAGTACCCTTGCAGCCATGGTTGTCCTGTTAGCTGAGACCTCAGTCTTTCCTGTGGCAGGGTGGAATTCGGCCTCTGGCCCTGAACTAAGAAAAAAACCAATTTGATGCATTTGTGCTGGGAAATATTAGCTGGCAATGAGCCCTGCCTAATTTGATGCTTTTTTCTACTGCTTTTACCTGAGGCATACTGTCTCCACCTCCCTTCCTTGCAGAAATCCTGGAGCCAGTGCCAAAGCAGACTCATGACGGGACTGCAAATGACTGTCACGGAGACGGGACTCAGAAGTGAGCAGCACAGAGCTTCACACTTGCTGATTGCCTTCTGAGAGCTTTGGTTTGATAAGGCTTGGGGCGGGGGAATAGGAAAAATGCCCCTATACATTTAATACAGAGCAGTCCTTTTTTCTCCCTTTCCCTGGAAGAGTGAGCTCATGAAATGCTCAAATTGAATTTCGATGTTTCTGTCACCTGGTAATTTTCTGATGCAGTATGAGCTAGTCCATGATATTCAGAAATGACCTGAATATGGGTCATCATCAGCCATTTAATTTTGCTTACCGGTGAGGCAAAGCTAATGAAGACATCTTTCCAAGCAATGTAGTGCATGTTTAATGTGTCAGCACTTGTGAAATTGAGTTTCCCTCTTTAAAAGATGCAGGGAACTTTTAAATGCAAGGAGGTAGCATAGTGAATGAAATGTAGATGTTACCGTATTACACTTTGCTTTGACCCATTGAAATGTTCCTGTTACATTTCAAACATTCTGGTGCTATACCTGACAATCAAAGGGTATCAAGATAAGATTCATCTTGCCTCTGATGTCTGTTCGAATACCGCTGAAGTGAAGCTGATAAAGAAGCTTCAAAAGGAGTGTAAATTATTTAGAGGTTCTGGGGCTTTCACATTAGAAAATACAATTGGGAAAAAATAATGAGCTTTCATTTCTCCAAACACTGAAAGACAAAAGTGCTACATCAAAGACTCAGCTTCTTTTATCTTTAGATGTTATAAGACAAAACAAGAATTAAAAATATGGGGAAAAGAAGATACATAGGAGGCCAGATTCCTTCCTGATGTCTTCCATAAACTGTCTCAAAATCATTTTCCTTTTAAATATTGTGATGCATTGTTTGCACCTCTGCAGCAAGTAGATTTGTTCTTCTACATATCTTGAAACATTTCACAAAGACAGTGACACCAGAAACAGGTCTGCCACTGAAGCATCCTGTGCAGTTGTTTTTGCTGCCTTTAGTCTAAAGGAGACAGGATCATTTCACTAACCATTCTGTAGGGCAATGGCTAGCATTATATTATGTGTATCACACTCCTTTGAGAGATTATTCCACAAAGCTAGTAGATGCCAAGAAGCTTTTCTTGTCTTTCATTCTTGTCATTCATTCAGTCAAAATACATAGGAATGGGTTTTTTCTACACATTATCAATCTATTTTTTCCACAACTTCCAATAGTTTGTACCCTTCCAAAATGTAAGGCAGCCCCATATGCCTTTGATAAAACAAAACTTTGGAGGTCTCTGAGAGAAGTCTAGGAGTCCAGAACCCATCGAGGAGGTTCCTGCACCACAGAGAATGTCAGTACATCTGGCACTGAGTGGCATATTAAGTAGAAAGGTTCAAAACTCTGACTGACCCATCTGAAGGCAAAATCTGTCTGATTTAGAAGCAGTGATTGCTCTGGGTCGCTTGGCAGCTCTTCTCAGATACTGCTCCTTTCCTGACTTGTCATGATGAGATGAAGGTGTTGATCAGCCTCCCTACCTCAGACATACCTACATAAAGGAAAATAGCGACCAGGCACCTCGGTGCGGAACATCCATGGGCCAGACCAAAGGTGCTTGACAGCAGTGAGAGGCAGGAAGAGGAACGGTCCCTGCTACTGCCTGTGCTGCGTCTGTGGAAAGGGTGTCATGGTCTAAGCCTTGCAAGGGTTTTAGAAACAACCAGAAATGGTTGTAACTTTTTTTCTGTTTTAAAAAGAAAATAAAGAAACAGGAAAAGTGACTATTTAATGTGCAAATGTAACTGTGACAAATGCCTTGGTCTGTCGGAGAACCAATTACTATTCCTGACATATCAATACCACCCACTGCATTTTACGAGCGAGACACTTTAGCGCTACTGAAGTAAATAATACCAAAATAAACTGCTTACAAAAGCAGACATCAATTTTTTCCTTCCTCCCACTTGCCAATGTTTATCATGCCCAGCTCCATTCACTTATAATTAGGAGACCATGAATACAATAAAGGGAAACGATAGAGAAGTGCAGGATCCCATGATGAAATCCACAATGGATTTTTAGCAGGGCCTGATGTCGTAGGTCAAGGGGTAATGGTTTTAAACTAAAAGAGGGTAGATTTAGACTAGATATAAGGAAGACATTTTTTACAATGAGGATGGTGAAAACTGGCCCAGGTTGCCCAGAGAGGTGGGAGATGCCCCATCCCTGGAAACATTCCAGGTCAGGTTGGATGGGGCTCTGAGCAACCTGATCTAGTTGAAGATGACCCTGCTTTTTGCAGGGGATTTGGACTAGGTGGCCTTTAAATGTCTCTTCCAACCCAAACTATTCTATGATTCTAAAGAGCACTGACCAAAGAGCACTGACCCAAGTCCCATCTTTCTTTTTGCTGGAAGCTGCAGAATCCAAGTGAAGGCAATGTCTGCCCCCATGTTGGCTTCGTTCTCCATCTAGTCTGTACAAAGAGATGCTACTGTTCACTTTTCATGGTCTGTACCTTCCTCATAAGCTGCCTTTGCAAGACAGGCAGAAAGGGGTCTGTCTCGTTTCAGATAGCTTGTGAGGTAATGTTTTTGTCTTCCCAAGAAACCTTGTACTACAAATTCATTGCTACAGTGTTAATGCCAGTTGAAGAGAGAGAAAAAGGATGTTAAGAGAAAAATAGATACTGAGGTTATATAGTGATATCTAGTTTCGGGACCAGTAAATGACAGCAAATGTTCTGAAAGAGTAAAATTGTTCATTTTTCCTTCTTCCACTTGCCAGAGCTGTGCCACTCGTGCACCTTCAAAGCCCCTGTGAGCTACAGCATTGGGCGTTATTAGATGGAGAGCAATGTCTCCAACAGACGCAAATCCCCTCTCCAGTGGCATATGTCAGAGCTTTCTGCTTTATAACAGATATTAACTCACTTTATTCTCATTGTTGTTGTGCTTTTCTTTAATAATATACTGGATTTGCCATGAGCAATTATACTTTGACTGGTTTTGGCAGAGTGTCTCAACTGACTCATTGCAAATATTTTGTGCATCTGAAAATGCTACACAAGGGGGTCACATCCTACAATTGTCATTCAGAGACATAATTATGGTTTAGGCAATAATTCTTTGGTGTTGTAGTTTATGCCTATTTCAGTAATCACAGCAATAATAGTACTTACCTTAAGTACTTATTACTTATATCTTAAAATATTCTTTGCTACTTCACCCATTCCACTACTAGTTTTTCACTTACAGACCAGAGCTTGTGGGAGAAATTATGTTTTCTCAAGGCCTCTTCGTGGTAGGTGTCTAGGAACGTCTGCTTCTCCCCAGAGCTCATGATGATATCACCTCTTACACAAAAGCTGGGCTCTGGTGCTCTTAGCCCTGTGTTTTTACAGGAAGGTTGTGCCACCATCTCCTCAGAACCTTTAAACAGATACGGAATTGCAATTACACTACAACACATTAACAGGTTTTAAGCTGCATGTGCACAAAAATGACTGTCTGGCCTGAGCCTGGGTTGGCTCCAGGCTACATGCTAAGTATGCTTTAGTCATGCAGGAAGCTTATCTGTCACAGGCAAAAAAAAATAAAATGACAGCACTATGATTTCAAATATATTAAAAGCTTCTTGCATAGCTATACCCTGAACATGAAGAAATGTGTTTCTAAATTTTCTGTGTCTCAGTAATTTCTATGTGAAATTTTGCTGCTAGCAAACACGAGCCCACGTAACCCAGAAGTCAAGTCAAGATCCTCCACAGTCAAGAGTACATATCCACCAATAGTTAAGAAATCCAGTGATAAAGTCAGTCTAGATAAATATCCAGAAGTAAGGCTGTCTCATTGCAACAGGAATAACACAGAACTGTCATAATTGTTGATGTTAATCATTGTTAAAGCAGGTAGTATTTGAGGTATATAGAGAAAATGCATTTACTGAGCATGGAGACACCACCAGAGAACGTGATCCTATGTCACCTCACCATACTCACGCGTCAGAGCTCCTGTATTCAAAAGGGAGCTGCTCTTTGATGATCCCAAGAGTGTCCCAGGTTCTTCTGTTTTCTGGGGGAAGGAAAGGCTCTATCTTAGAGTTGCACAGCTCGGACCCAAAGTGAAGCTTATAGCAGAGAGAAGAAAAATCAAAAGCTAACAGATAGAGCGTGTGGGATGTATTCCTCCCTCAAGCTTTTGTCTGATTTCCCATCATATTTTTGAAAATCTGTGGTCAGATTAGTCTGCCTCTTAGTCTCTTAGTTATATGATTTGAACAGAAGACTTGAAAACAGTGTCCTGCAAAATCATTCAATTTTTTGAGATGCAAAACATTCACAGGTATCACTAATTAGGTTTTCACCCTTCACAAAGAAAGGAGCAAGAGCTTCTAGCTGGCATTTGTGCCAGCCCCGGCTGCCGTGACAGCAAAAAGCTGCAACACACTGAGAGTACCATAAACATATTTTGTGGGGAGCTGAAGTTGTACCTGTGGCTGTACATGTATGGAGTTAATACAGAGACACAGAAAATAAGACTAAACAGGACCTGAAGAGACCATCCAGTCAATTTTCCCTACATTTTTCCTGAGATGGGTCTTAAAAACATCCAGTGATCAGGTCATGTGGAGATCTGCAAACTCCCTAGGCAACCTATTTCAGTATTAACTACTTCTACTGTTAGAAAGCCTTTCCTAATATCCGATATTGAGTCTTCCTTTTCACTGTTTAAACTTTCCTTTCCTTTCCTTTCCTCTCGTCCTCAGTTGATATGGAGGACACTTTATTGCCGCCTTTTTCATAGCAAACATTCAGAGATGCAAAGACTGCTATAATTTTTCCTTCATTTCCCCCTTTTCCCATAGCTCACCAACCCCAAAAGTTTCAGCCTTCCTACACAGCTCACACTCTCTAGACCTCTGAGCTTTTCTCGACCTCTTTTCATTTTCCTCTGTACTTCCTCCAGTTAATCTGCATCACTCTTGAAAACAAGGCCTAGAATGGGATATTATACACCAAGTACAGCCTTACAAGTGCTAACCTGAAAGTGTTTTGCTTTAGCTGTATAAATAATGAAAAATAAAAATGTTTGTTTCAAAAAAGAGAATATATCACCTGCGCCTACACGGCATCGAGTAAGGGAAAGTTTCTCTTAAAGAGCTTACAAATAGCAAAAATGACACAGTGACGTGGGCAAGAAACAGCGTAAAGAAAGTTTGTTATAATAAAAAAAAGCAACACAATGCATTTATTCTTAATAGACACTCCATACTCACTCCTGACAAACCTAAAACAAAGGTAATGAGGAAGACACTTTGAGGCTCCATAATTCCATATTTAAGGAAAAGTATGTTTGGTTACAGACTGTAAATAGACCCCGTATTGATGAAAGCATGCAGCCCCTTGGTAAGCTGTGCTGAATGGTGCATCACTAGCCAAAGTGAACGTCTCACAGAACTATCAATGTTTTCGGCTGAGCTCCAAGCCATGTCACCTGTCAAGACTGATCCATCTTTTATGGACCAATACGTACCACCTATCAAGTCAAATAAACCATGATCTAATCAAACCAGATACATTGACTATGTAACAAAATAAATCACCTATCAAATCAGACACTGAATGAGTTTAAAGATACCTCCAAGAGGGACAGAATATTTTTGCAGTGGCAGGTGTCCTACTCCAAGCTTTAGTATTTTCTTCCAATTTTAAGGAAAGCCTTACCTGCTTTGAGTGAAAATTCCTCAAGATTAGGCTTGAGCTGGTAAAAAAATAATCCTTTCTGTAATCTTTTGTGCAGTGACAAATGCTTTTCACTCCATTTGAAAAAGTCTTCCATAAAGTTAGATGGAGAGGTCTATAATAGAAATACATTGTTTTTCCATGAGTAGTTGTAGACAGCACTAAGGTGCCTTCACCTTCTCTTCTCCAGACTGAGCAACTGGAGACTCAAACTGGAGACTCCAGAGGAGGTGTCACAAGCACAGGACAGAGGGGATGGACCATTTTCTCCAACCTGTTGGTACACTTCAAATACAGCTCAGGGTATGGTTTGCCAGAGCCCTAGGTCTCCTGCACACAGAGGACTCCTTTTGGCTTTGTCTCCTGAACAAGGTCATAGTTTTCTTTTCCACTCTTTACTCACTGCTTCCCCTTGAAAATTTGAGGAATAAGATCCCATCGCTGGAAAGCCAGTTTGATTAGCTTTTGTTGAATTCAGTCTTGGGCAGTTTCTCTTACTGAATTTAACAGAAACTGTTCATAAACTCACGGTTTCCATAAAGAGAACAATAGGTCACAAATCTGTCCCCTACAGGAAGAGCTGAGACAGAGGGGAAAAGCAGTTGCAACAGTCTTCCCTCATAAACCACAGCAGAGCTACAGTAAATTTCTCCACGCTGAGTGCTTTTGGTGATACTAATTTATGAACAACAAAAACTCTATCTTGCTCTTCAGTAAATCAGGTCCAGACCTGCTCCTCGTCTCAGGAAGAGCAGCAGAGAGGTTTTGTGTCATTTCAAACACAAATAATTCATCCAAGATCATGAGAGTATATATGGAGCTTTATTTTCTAAAAAAATATCGTGGAAAAACCCATTCACAGGAAACATCTACTACCATCTAAAAACTGATTACAAAAGGACACCTAACTCCCACTTTCTTGGGTCCTAGC
This sequence comes from Rhinoptilus africanus, assembly GCA_013400135.1. Classification (NCBI taxonomy): domain Eukaryota; kingdom Metazoa; phylum Chordata; class Aves; order Charadriiformes; family Glareolidae; genus Rhinoptilus; species Rhinoptilus africanus. The sequence continues at coordinate 245,019 of VXBO01004173.1, forward strand.
TGCACAGACGGGAACAGAGCACTAAGCAATAGCCCAACTGCAAGGCTCTGTCTTAGCTCTGCCGCAAGTACCTAAACGTAAGGACAAAATATTTCACATTTCCCTTTCAGGCAGAGATGGACATAGGATAGTATCAGATAGTGTTCTATCCAAGCCTGTATGTCCCATCTTCATTAGAGTTTCCTAACTATTCAAATAGATTATTTTGGTTAGTTATTCTCCACTCCTCCTCCTGAAAATGCACTATGTAAAGAGAACTCAATGCAGAGAAACAGAGAGACCACAAGTGAGTGCCTGACCGTGGTCAGACAGTGGGAACGTGGCTTTGCAGGACATGATTTCCATCCTCATGCTAAAGACTGCTGCATTATTTTACGGTACAGCCCCTCAGCTCTGCTGAGCTGGTCAGATCTGAAGTCCTCAGAGCAAGAGACCCGTGCCGCAGGGCAGGTCTTCAGGCATTCCCTAAATGGCTGGACCAACTAACTACTGAAGATGAACACAGACACCTATTTCAGGGGGATGTTGGGATATTATTGTTCTTGAAGCATTTTGAGGGAGTACTTTAAAGTATTTTATCCTAATTTTTTTTTTTTTTTGAAAGCGACTGAGATACTGGAATTTGGAAAGGATATAGGAATTTGGAAAGGGGTGGTCATTCATTCAATGGATATTACGTACATGTCATATTCTGACACACTTAACAATAACAGTTTTGAAACACATACTCAAAATTGCCTGTAATGGCAGATGCAAATTACAATAAAATTCATGGATTTAAAAATGTAAGAACTGGCCACTTTTTGGAGGAAAAGGCTAAGGCTAATAAAAGATTTTGCATTTTAAAGTAAATAACAGTATATAATTATTTAAAGTAAATATCAGTATATAATTAACTTTTTTACTATATGGATTCATTTAATTATTATAATTATGTATCTGATATGCATTGTACATCATATTGAATGTAAAATTACTATGATATGCCACACATTTATATTTTAAATTACTCACTTTATGTGCTTCTTGGGAAGGTGATAAATGATCTTGTGCATCCACCTTCCAAGAATTCAAGTCCTTTTTGGGTGCCTCAGACAGTCTTTAGATCCTTGATTCATTCTAGAAAATAGGTCATGATGAACAAGTGGACTTGTTTAATGTGCCGGTGCAATTACTGAAGTAAGAGTTCTGCTCAGGAAGACCCAAAGCTGAGCGCCTTTTAAGAAAAAGTATCCTGGAGGTAGAGACTTGAGTGACTGTCAAATGTAGCAACCCAGCTTTCATCACTTGTCAAATGCTGTTGTAGGGAAGCCCGTTTAGAAATGTCATGTGCTCGAGCAGCTGTGTAGGTGCACACTGGATGTCAGAGCCTGTTCCGCTTGCCGTCTTTCCTCAAAGTGCTCATTAAGTGACCACAGTCACAATCTTCTAATGTTGCAGTTATGGGTATTAAAAGGCATTTATGCATCCACATTAAATATTTTTGCATGCTGTCTCAGATGACAATGAATCTTGTACATTTTACAAACTGCAATTTAAAATAGTTTTTACTGTAACTTCAATACTGAATCCTAAGTTCAATACTGAATCCTAAGTGGAATTACTACCCCTGGAAAAAACAGTGGACATAAGAAAAAGTGGCAAGAGTGTATATTTTTGTCAGACCTGGCATGTCTAAATACTCATTGTGTAGTCAATATGCGATTCTGATTACTTTTCTTCTTTTTCCGTGAGACTTACAGGGAAAGTGGTGTTTTCTGCGCTGTCAGAAGCTTGGTCTCACTGCACCATGCCCCGTTCTCACCCTCCTCGTTGCTGGTGTTTGCCTGGGTGTTTCCAATGAAGGGTTTGAATAACAGCCCGGCAACACATAAACTGAACTGTTCTGCTCCCTCCAGTGGTTTTAGTTCAGTGGGAGAGGCTGCTCGGTGTACCATAGCGGGATGTTACTGACAGGATTTAAGGCAGCCGCCTCCATCTCCCTTTCTCAGATCCTTACAAACGCTCACATCTTTGTCACACAGCCTCTTCAGGTACCATTTCTAAAAAGTAACACTGGATAAAAAAAGTTACTAAAATAACTTACTAATAAGTTACTAAAAAGTGACTGCCAATACGCTGATTTTCTTGTATTTCTGCATGTGCCAAGCTTAGCAAGCTGCGTTTGGGACTGGGAATAGCAGGAGTGCCTAATAAGCAGCAGTACCTCACCCTCTAGTGAACAAATTCTGTCACATTCTGCTTCCTCTAACATAAAAAGCAAGTGAGAGATGCCTTTAGCTTTTCAAACACCCCAAGTCTGCAAATCAGTATTAAAATTGGGAAGTCAAAGATTTTTCTCAATCTGCCTAAGACTGGAGAGCCACGAGAGATGTGGCAGAGCAGCTTTTTCCTTCATCCCTCCCGTCTTATCCAATGACATGGTTTCATTCCCTAATATTAACACAAATACGGATACACAGTGCACTGCTTTCTCTTCAGTGGCTGGAGGGGGGCCATGAGTTTATTACAGGTGTTCCAAACCAACTTTCTACCCCAGAAAAGCCAGCTGTGGTTTTACACCGCTACTTCAGCTCGGTAATAATTGCTTTCTAAAACCCAGGATGTTTCCTAAAGTAAATCATTATCTTGATTGCGTGATAGTGCCTTGGGAAACCTTTATGAGTGTTTATGAGAAGGGCAGGAAATGAGAGGTAAAATCAAATGTGTTTCAGAAAAGTTTACAGTTTATCTAAATTTCCTGGCCTTGAGGAGCTTCGTGCCTCTAATTCAGCACTGCAATAAAGTTAATTGCCTCGGATATGCTTTTTAATGTGGATGTAATGCTCAGACAAATATAGCTATTAAGGGACCTCGTGTTACTGAGTTCATGTGTATAACCACGGTGCCTGTGAGCGTGGGGCTGGGCTCCACCGGACTGACCACAATCCATGGGGGCTGTGTGTGGGCTGCCAGGCCAGCGTTCCCCACATCACGGTCAGAGCTCCCGGTTCTCCGCTTGTGCAGGTTGGGAACCCTCCCAGTCCCTGTGCTGAGGGTGCTTTTTCCCTGTGGCCCCAGAGAGGAAAGGGCAGGGAAGGAGATGGTGTCTGGTGGTGTCTGGTTTATCCCATCTTGGAGGAGGGATTCCGCAGAGGCACACCAGGACGCGAGCAGCGGGAGCGTGCTCCCTCCTCTACCATTACAGCACATCCTAAAAAGCAAAACGCCTTCTTTGCTATGCAAAGCTCACAGGCTGAGTGTCTTGGGAACAGACTTTAATATTTACTTGCTATTACTCCATCCAGAGAAGACTACTCATCCCTGGGGAGCCGTCAACAAGCCTTTAATGCAATATTCAAGCTCATTAACAGCCTGTGTGGACAGCCCAAAAGAAAGAGGTCATCACCGAATATTTGAATGTATGATGTCTGCACCTGAGGAAAAATGCAACAACCAGAAAATATCCACTGCTCTCAGAAACAGTCTGTTTGTTAACAGGAGCCGCACTGATGGCACAAACAAACCATAAATGCCTTCTACATTTTAAAGGGCAAATACTAAAAGCAGAAATTTTTAGCCAGGAAGCAAAACAAAAATCCAAACACTTTATGAAGTCTGCTAGGGACGACTGTTGCTATTGATTACATGCAGTAAATGGTAAATTGGAATGGTAATGGACATGGACAGTGCTATAAAACTTCCAGACAGAGAAACAGGTAATAGCTTACCGGTAAGAGACTACACAAACGCAAAAATGTAATTTAAGGTAAGAAAGCAAGAGGCAAAAAAAAATTAAGACATTATCACAAAATACCAAATATGAAAATGTAATAAATCCGTCAGATAAAGTCTCAGATCATGGCTTTGCCCTCAGAACAAAGTTACCTTATGCGACATCAAGTAACTAATTCTTTCAACCTGGCAAGATCACAGAACTGGAAAGGGTCTCAAGAGGACCTCTCCTCCACCCATGCGCTGCAACATGATCGCTTTGGACAGGTTTTTCAGTTTGTTTTTAAACACATCTGGTAATCAAAATTTCCTAGCCTTCCCATGAAACCCGACTGCTTCGCTAGCCTCACTGCAAGAATGGCTAGTGCACTGAGGTTGTCTCCCTGCAGCCCAGGCAGGACCACAGCGGAGCAGATACCCACCCTGCAGCCCGTGGGGACACACAGGACCGGACAGGAGCTGCAGCCCCTGGAGAGGAGCCAACCCAGGAGCAGGTTTTCTGGGAGGACCTGGGGTGCACGAGGGACCCACATTGGAGCAGTCTGTTCCTGGCGGACTGTACCCTGTGGGAAGGACTGACACTGGAGCAGTTCTTAAATGACCGTACCCCTGGGATGGACACCATGCTGGAGCAAGGGAACAGTGTGAAGAGAAAGGAGCAGCAGAGCTGAAGGGGTATGAACTAACCACAGCCCCAGTCTCCCATCCCCTTGCACCGCCTTGGGGAAGGAGGTAGAAGAGCTGGGAATGAAGGAGTGAAGTTGAGCCAGGAGGCTTCTTTAAATTTAAGTCTGGCTTCTTTTTAATTTCATCCTATTTTTAAGTCCATTTTCCAATTTGTCAGGGACATCTTGAACTCTATTCTTGTCATCAAAAGAATTTGCTGTCCTTCTCCGTTTAGTGACATCTGCAATTTTAATTTAGGAATTAATTAGTAGAAACTAGAAGCCATCATCATTAGCACACTGCAAGATGAATCACGGTTTGAAATCCCTGAAAAGAATCAAGATTTCATTTCATGCTACCTCTAAATTGTAATGAAGGTCACACAGACAGGAATTCAAAGTCTCTTTGGACTGGTGCAATGGGAAACTGTTGCCTTATCTCCAAATTCTTTGGTGTCTCACACTACTCAAGGGTCTAGGACGTGTGAAGGTCTATCTCTTTACCCCAAAGTAATGTGCAAATGACACCAAACAAGATGGTTTGACTCTTGAGTCTTTTCACCACTCGTGCTATTGTCTGTGTTTCATTTATTTTATATTATTGTATTATTACATTGGTGTCTATATTATTCCATTCCCCAGTAAATGAACTTCCTCATTAATAAATGGATTTGATTCCGTAGACATGTATTATATTAAGCAGGGGATTCAGCTAAGTTCTCTAGGTGTTCTCTCTGTCCTCTTCATTAAGTGATAAATGGAGTCGTTTCTAAAAATGGTCGTTACAAGTTTTGTCCATAATGCATATTTCAGTAGCTAAGTTATTCAGCAATATGGAAAAAATGAGTCACTGCTCAGCGCTCTAAATTCACGGGTTATTGTCTAATACAGAAGCTCTGGATCAGTTTGGAATGGCTGTACCCAGTCCAACAGGGCCTGTGCTTGCCCGCGTTGGCTTCTCCCCGCTGCTGGAAGCCATCAGCCAGCAGAGCGGGAGCTCGGGAGGTCGTGTCTACACAGCAGTGGGGGGATGCTGCACACCCGTCAGACCCGGAGCTGCTGGCGGGAAGGGGCAGGCTCTGCTTTAATTTTAGCTTAAACCCCACAGATGGACATAATTAGATGCCCAATCTCATGATGCTTCTTTGAAGTAATTTGACACAATTTTGGAGCTAACGTCTGCGCATAGAGAGATTGCCAGGACCTCCAGCTATATAAGGTCAGGTGTTACCCGCGCATTAAAAGATTACACCGCAGGGCCACGATCCCAAAAAGCCTTGTGTTGTTGCTCTACTCTTACGGCTTTGCTGGAATTAGCAAGGATACCGATATAGTGAGAGCTGAACGTGTACAAACAACCTCCTGGTGTCAGAACAGAGAGATGAACGTACAAAGAGGTGCAAGGAGAGATAATCATGTTTTAAATGTATTGCACCTGAAGAATTTAGTATATTTTTTGCATTTTCTCTTTTCCCCAGTGACAGCTCTTGTATTGCAGCTGGATTTTAAGAGAGCAGTGTGAGAGTGCGTAACGATGCTATTAAAACCCTGGGTTCCCTGGAGCCCCTTGTTCCCAGGATTCAGTTCTTTCATCAAACTATTAACAAAAATTGTTTCAGACTTTTTTTTTAGGACTGTGCTAATAATACGCTGGCCATAACTATATTAAGTCGTGTGCTTACATTTTGGTTCAAAGAGGATTTCACGAGTTTGACCGTAAAAGAGGAAATCCAGGGGAGGGAAAGCCCCCTTGGAGCAGCAAATCTAATCTTGGGCTGCTTCTGCCCCCTTGTGACCACTGCCCATGCTTTCTGCAGCTCTTTTCTCTCTAAATACTGCAGATTTATTCTCGTCCTCATCCTCAGCCCTTCCCAAAACAGGCTCCCAGTGTGCCAGGAGGTGGCTGAGACTCCCCCTTGCCTGGGCTCTCTGCCCAGGGGAAGGCAGAACACTTTGACCCTGGAGTTTTACTTACAGAGGAAGGGAGGGGGGGGGGTGGGGGGGGGGGAACCCAAAACCAAACCAAAAATTCCCAAACCACCACATAAACCAGGTTTCTGATTTAACCGGAAATTTTTGTTTTTCTCCAGCTGCAGAATGGAGGTTTTGAAGTATAATATAATAATGGATGGTACGTAATGTAATATAACGTAATATATACATCTCTCTCCACAGACACCCTGGGAACACGGTGCTGTGCAAGATCTCCTTGCTAATGCTGCTTATGTTTATAGCAATTTACAAAGACAGTGAGATTCAACAGACATGCCCCTAAATACCACAAAGCTCCCATAAAAACAGAGCCCAACTAACCCAGTCTGCTCTGACTCATTCTAGTGAGCTTCCATTACCATTTTTGAATATATGTCTGCTCAACAAACAGCAAGGGGCTCCTGCTTACACCACCTTTCTCCCTAGGACTTCTAGGAAAAAGCTGTTTTCCTCCTCAGGCTCCGTATGGAGGTGCAGAAGGAGCCAGTCTGCGATGCGATGCCGTAACAGCCTCAGATCATCACACACACATATATATACACGGATACACATCAGTTTTCCTCCCTTACATGTCTGCTTTTACATATATGAATACAGATGCATCAAAACTCAGACTATTTTAAAAATATTGATGATACCCTCTACACAGAAAGTGTGAAAGTAAAAAGTGGATGTTTTTTTTCTCAGGTAGAATTTCATTATTTTTTTCTTGATAACTGCTGGAGATGGCTATCATTTCTCTTGCACATGACGGCACAGATTTCCAAAAGCAAGATAGATTTTTAAAATTGAAAGTTAGTAGTCTCAGGATCCTTAGGTAAGTTCCTTCCCTCCCAGCCCCCCTCTAAAGTTCAAATGAATGGTCCAAAAATCAATAGTGATGATATTGCACAATAATTGCCTTATTATCATATAATCTTCTCCAGAGCCACCGTAAACTAGGAACTACTTATTGATATGCGATTCATATTACTGAAATCCCTTCTCCATGATAAAACTGTGGAGAATGATGATGGAGATAGGGAAGCGGAAAGCTCAGCCACCCCAGCACCGGAACAAGCAGCACGGAAATCATTCACAGGGACCATTAAAGAAGCTGTGTTTGGCAAGAACAGATTTGTGATGTGTGTTACATACACTCATCACATATGGCAAACAGACATGCTTTTGGTACTTCTACAGGTACACTGACCTTTCTCCATTTTTCCTCCTACTGTGATAAATCCTTACAGACACTAATGCAAAATATTTTGCTTTGAGATTGAACTACCATCATTACTGGCTGTCCGTGCATGAACTGTATGCTAATGGCATTAGTCATATAGAAAAATTCACTGCAGCTGGGCAAGTGTATGATTTATATTTTGGTGGTGCCTTAAAACAGGTATGATTATTGATTTATAGTAAGTTTTCTTAATTATTAAAATTTTGAATTCATCTTCCTAACAAATTGCACTCCAAAGTGGCGTTATTATGCTTCTCTGCAAACAAAGAGAGGGCAGCCGTGAGGCTGGACCTCTGCTCCCTGTTTTTCAGGTCCCCTTCCTCCATGGGCTCCCTCATCCCCCCCGCCTGCACCCTGGGGTGACGCTGGGTTAAGCTGGGTGCTCTGCAGGATGACTTTAGCACCAGCAGATGTCCCTGCCACGTAAGAAATCACCATCCAGAATATCACCTTGGGGGAAAAAGACAACTTTTTTTTGGATCAGTTTGAGCACCGTTTCCAGAATGGGCACCAATCCAAAGAGCATCCTTCCTCCCTCCCCGAGTACAGCCTGTCACAAAATCAAGATTTTTTTGTGTGCAGGAGAGGACAGGCTAGATGCAGCTTTCCAGAATTTATGTAATACAGCTTACTACCTCTGTTTTTGTCACATGTATTTAAGCAGAAATGCATATTGGAAAATATTCTGATGGAATCTTAGGATGTGACAATGACTGTGGGATGCTTTTCAAAGGGAAGTAACCTGGTGCTCTTCTGCCTGCCTTCAGTGGCGGCTCTGGGAGTGCGTGCTGCTGGTCCACTGGGAATTTCCATGCCAGCCTCCTGCACAGCATCCACCCTTGGTCCATGTCCCTGGGAAGAAGCCTTCAAGCCCAGACTCATGGGGTCAGGAGAGAGGCCACTCCAGCCCAGTGGCTTGTCGCAGGGTGGCCAGCAGCAAGTGGTTAAAGAACTGACACAATAATAGAGAAATACAAAGTTGTCTTTCCTCATTCCTATCCTCCCAGCTTCCACTTCTCAGGCAAGTCTTCCCCACGCCTTCAGAGGTGCCCTTTCTGTGCCCTTTTATGCATTTGTGCATTACACACACAAAAATTGAAACTGTCCTTAAGCGACATGTAGAGTGCCATACCACAGGGACCAATGGACTTTGTGAAACAACATAGCTTCAGTACAGGGTGGATTTATTAAGTTTCCTGGTCTCAGCTCTTCTCTTTTCCGTTCCCTGTGAGACCATGGCTGTACAGAGAAGCACATCCAGCACAACGCAGTTCAGGTGAAAGCCTCCAGAAGAGGATGAAAAGAAAATAGTGGGAACAGCCAGGAGTTTCCTACCTGGATCAGCTGCTGCATCAAACAGCGACTCTCTGGCAGAGGCAGATTTTTCATCCCATTCATATCCCTACATCCAGTCCATATCCCGCCTGCACATCCCTTCTCCTTGCTGGAGGTCTGTGGCTCTACTGTTAAATGGCCACGCTCTAAGTGATGGGGCAGCAACATCAGCCTTTTCTAGCATTAAAAAAAAAAAGAAGATACTTTGGCAGGCTGTTGAAGCACTAAGACGTCTGTTAAGTACGAGTTCTTGCACAGATCCCCTCAAATGTTTATTTCTCTATTCCCAATTTCCTTATTATTTCTAACTACCTATCTCAAACTCTTTCTTTCCAAACCATTGATGTTGCTAACACCCCCTACAAATCTAATGAGATCCGTTTTAAAATTTGGACAAAGTTTAGCATATCATGCTGTGGATATAAATCTTACCACTACGAAATTGTTTATTATTTTATTATAAGAGCTTTCTGCAGTGTATATGCCAAAATATTTATAGTTAGAAATTCCCTGGTGCAGAGTTGCTATTAATAGCTGTTTTGGCATTTAGGGATGTAAAAGATGCATTAGATCACTGAATGCAGGAGCAAAAATGTAGCTTTGCCCATTAGAGCTTAAAAGGAAAGCAATTTTTTTTTTAACATAACAGCACACAAGTGAAGCAGAGATGTGTAGAATTAAGTCATAATAAAAAGTTGTATTCTCCGAAATGATCATTTGAATTTCTGTATCATTTTCTGCCTGAGGGTTTCCCAGTGAAGAATAGCTGTAGCTCTGTGGAAACTCTGACCAATGCCAACTGGAGGCATCCCTTGATGCTGCACACTCTGTTTCTTTGACAAATGAGTCAATAGGTGACTAAATGTGCAAAACCTGTGGCTGCACCTCTCTTACGTGCCCACCTGAACGCCACCCAGCTGCTGCCCCTGCTCAGCAGGCACTAAGTCCTTGAGCGAATTCAATGCCTCATGGTAAGCCCATCGTTGCTCTCCCCAGTGAACCCAGAGCCACTTGGAGAGATGAAACTGGGCCGTGGACTCCTCCATGGCACCTCATTTTGTTTGCAGCCCTTTGTGCAGCTCCAAGAGAAGAAACTTCGCTTTGAACTCATGTCCCAGTGGTAAAAGCTTAAAAGAAGAGACAGAAAAGAAAGAATGTGGGATGCATTCATTAATTCCTGCTTCTTCAAGATCTAACATATTTCTTCTGTTACTAGGCTTTTAGAAGTGCTTCCAGACCATAGTATTCCTTTGAGTGCTGTAATGGCGTTTATGGAAGCCAGAAGGAAGCTCCAATGTATAAAACTTTCAGCAAGGGTGGTTTAATACACAGAGCAATTTTGGCATTTGAAAAGAGTATCATAGGAAAGATCAAGACATTTTGCTAGAGAGGACTAAACTTGTAAAGCAGAAAGTGTCAGCTCTATTTCTTTACATCTATATATTGCCCAAACATTGCCAGAACCAAAGTATCTGTAAAGTGGGGGTTTTTTTTTTCAATAATTCCAAGATACAGTTGCTGTTTAGTATTAATTTTGACGTGTAGCAAGTCCCCAGACAGATAAAGGCTCAGCAATGAGATGTTTTGGAAATGACATTCCCTTAAATGTTTTAAGCATGTCCTCAATACCCGCTCCATAAAGGAATCAGACAGGCATGTTCGTGCTCCAATAATGAAGCTAACCTGGTGTCCAGATTTTTTTTGGAGCTGATTTGATGGGGTGCCCTTTAGGCAGCAAAATTAAAAGCAGAACAAGGAGCAAATAGGAAAATCAGGACTTTTTTTTTAGCTGAAATGATTCTAAATAAGACTTTCACTGCAGCATTCCCATGGTAGGCACGCAGATAGCAAAATGCACACAACAGCACGTTGAACACAGCAGCACCATGAGGGCAAGTCAGGCAGCAGAAAAAGCCTTCCACTCATGTCAAAGGGAGTGGAGACATCTGGGAGCCCCGCTGAGAAAGTTACAGCCTTTTCTGGACTCTTTCAATTTTAGTTAAATTGTGAGTCATGGTGGTTTGGTCATACAGGATGAAAACTTGCTCTTGATCACAGGCAGGCACCTCCATGAAACTCAAACATCCCTCAAACGTATATATAAAAAAAGAAGTAGATACTGTGTTTACAGTAGATGTATATTATATCAGAAAGACCAGTTTTGCAATGTCAGTCTGCCAAATTAAGGTCCCCACTGTAGCTAAGAGCATGGCCATAGTAGAAATCGAGAGAATCCACGTGAGAGGCATCATTAATGCCATAGCTACAGGAAATGCTTCTGTCAGAGCTGGCATCTTATTAGGTACTCCTATTCCCATCACGAAACAGGAAACTATAGCGATCATGCAACTACTTGCTTTGTGTTGCTGTGGCTGAGGGAAAAGAGAAAGCGTGGGTGGATTGTCTGGGGGATGCATAGTGCAAGCGAGATAAAAAAATCCGATTAAATATTTAGACTTAAGGAAAACAAAGGTGATTTGGGACATAAACCAAGCTGTGTTCATGATTAACAAGAAAGTATTGATGCTTCCTTTAACGAGTAGGTGGCAGCAGTACCATTCTCTGCATAAATACTCTCCTGTAACTATGCTTTTGTAATGGATGGACAGAGAAGAATGGGAGTCCTGTTCTGGAACAGGCAGCTGGAGGCAAAGGACAGAAGGAAAGAAAATAAGTGTAGTTCCTCTAGCAAATTCAGCTCAAGGAACTCAGAATATTGCTATTCACTATGTAATCAAACATCCATAAAAAGCCTATTTTTTCCTCCAGATAGGACTTCATTATTTTCTGGCATGAAAGGAATGAATTTTGCCTCAGGTCTGTCAAAAATATTCTGGCCATTAGGAATCTATATGGCATCAAGAAGAATGCATACAGGGTTTGCATATAAAGTAGAGGCAATAATCAGGCTGTGGCACCCGTGCTCTCCCATTTCCATCAGCGCCCACTGCTTTGCCTTGACCAGGGGTAAGAACGTGGCCAGCGTGCGTGAGTCTGTGCGTAGCATAGCAACATTTCTGCAGGTTCCTGTGGCAGAAATGATATTTATTTATGTGATATTCAACCAGATTGGAGAATTTGTCCTGCCATTCTGTCTCCAAAGGTTGGCCCTGCTATACATGAATGCTTTTTTCTGCTTTAACAGTCAGGAAATTAGTAGCCTTCAGGGCTTGGAAGCCTGCTTGCTGTCTCTCTCTGAATCTGGAGAATTGAAGCTGTGGCTCCTGTCCCCAGCTGTCAGCCCTGCTACACACAGAAGAGAGGAACAGATGATGGCCAAGTACTCAGAACAGCCAAATAACAACTGGAAGGATCTGCCTGTATTAATCTGGCACGAAACAGTGAGTTTTTTAGTTGTTTTGCAAGCTTGGATACCATGGTTTGTAATATGTAATAACACAATTGCTCGGAATCTTGGAGCTACCTTTACTATCATCTACCATGTGGCAAAGGTTGGAAGCTTTAAGGCAAAGAAGGGCTTTCCATTGAAAAAGTACTTAGCTAAATCACCAGCACATAGAGGCTCAGTTTGCTTTCTCCTGCTGCGTGTAACAATATTGGTGTGGAGGCATATGGAGATGTGATACAACTTCCAAAGCTCACATGAGAGGTTCTAGATTTCTCTTAGGCCTTAGATTTCTCTCATATCGTATCTACAGGGCCAAATATCACAAGTGCCTGGAACACAGACAATAGCTTTTGGGAAAGCTGTTTGGAAGAGTAGGAGCTGAATGGGCAAGAAGAGACAGTTATATACCTGGGGGCCTGAGGAACAAGGAGCTACTCAACAGCCAGCCAACCCAGGACACAAGTAGGTACCTTTCACAAGGGAGGGCGTATGTATTGCATACCAGTGAGGGATGGAGAAGGGCAGGACTCTCATGGAGACCTGCAGAGGTATCTGGAAGGAAGGCATTATTAAGAATTGCTACAGAGAAGAGCACAGTCTTGATATGCATAAAGGGTTAGAATTTTGCTCAAGAGAGCATGCATTCCACTTTAAGATGAATCAGTGTTTGGTTTGGGTGACTCAGTTCTGCCTGCGCTGTTCTAGGTTCGACATGAGACATTTTCACCAAGCTGTTCAATATGAAGTTCTGGTTTTCATTCTTCCTGCAGAAAGAAAAGTAATTGTAAAAAGTGCCATTTGCGTATTTGACGATCTGGTGAATGTGAAAGAGCCTGGCCTAAGCCTTTGACTGAGAACACGAGCCTGTTTTCTTTACCTAGATCAACTGAAAGCATACCAAATACTCCTTTTGACAATGTAAGGCTTAGGAAAGGCTTCTGTGGTTCTTTCACTTGAAGCTGTTGTAGCCTAGACCTCATTTTGCATGCCTAAATATGAAATCTGGTAACTGTTAAACTGTTATTTGGATGTAGATATGGAAATCTCCATGATGCTAATGTTGCTGATATCTGGAATATTTAGCTAAAGAAAGAAATGATCCAAGAGTTCTACTTTGAAAAATTTGAATAAATGTAAAGGCAGAAATCCAAGATAAAGGATGAAGACTGGAGAAAGAGGTCTACTTGAACAGACTAAGGTGGAACTGTGTGTATGAGAGAAAAGCAGGAAGGACTGCCTGGGCTCCTTTTCATTTTTTTTTTTAAAGGTATTTAATGTTGCTTCATTTGACTCAGCCACTCATCTATATGCACATCAAGGTCTTTATGTAGGTTGATATACTGCCAGAGGTCTATAGGTCATCTAGAGTTGGCCAGTATGAGCTTGTGGATAGCCAGTGGGATGGCTGGGTGAATAATAATGGCAATACATCCACCAAGAATGAGAAGGACTCACTACATGAACAGGGACAGGAGGGAATTTGAGGCACAAGGCACTCCACAATTGTTTCCTTTTATTTTTTATCTAGTAAAGAAGGACTAAGTGTAGTTAATCAGGATTGTTCTGAGATTTGCAAATGGCATTTTCTCACATTAACACTATGTCATCCCCGTGAACTTTTTCCTTACAAAAAAGTGTTACCACAACCATACAACATCCACCGATGCTGGACTGTTGTGTAAGACTGTGTAGCTGACCTTAGCAGTGGGGTGACCTGAGGATTAATTAAGGGCTGTGTTGTCACACAGGAGGAGGAGGGGAAGCTGGTCAGTATTTTGTGGAAGTCAGCGTTTTCGGCCATTTTCTTTCAAAACATCAGCACAATCAATTTTATCTTCATATACATGTATAACCTGAACCACACACAAGGTTGTTGGTTGGCCCAGGACTAACACAGGATATCAGGTCTGAGCAGGCCAGAGCTCTTTCCTATTACAGAAGTTTCTGTTGTAGATTTCCTGAGGCACAGCAGTGACAGCTGCAGGTACTACAGCCACCCAAGGCTGACCAATGCCTTCTGGTAATTATTCGGTCTTTGACTTAAAATCATAAAACTGCTTGAGTTGGAAGAGACCTTAAAGATCACCTAGTTCCAATCCCCTGCCCTGGGCAGGGACACCTCCCACCAGCCCAGGCTGTTCAAAGCCCCGTCCAACCTGGCCTTGACCCCCTCCAGGGATGGGGCAGCCACAGCTTCTCTGGGCAACCTGGGACAGTGTCTCACCACCCTCACTTCTGGAGTTCATGGTGTTATCTAAATCACAGGGGTTTAGTGGATTAAGCAAGATAACAAAAAGGTAAGAGACTCATAGCTTCCCTTTTACTCACAACTCTGAAATCAGATCAGAAATCACAAAGATAGAACTTTTCCATCATTACCTCTTTGCCAAATTTCAATTTCTGTTTAAATAACCTCCCTGCACCATTTCTTTATTTCATCTCAGTAGAAGAGAGACCAGCAGTGCATGGCATACTTATAACCTGGAGCCATGCATTTGGTAGGGCAAAGAGGTGAAATGTATGCTAAGTTGAATTCATGCTGAAAGGTTATCTACTGCGTTTACAGAACAGCCTGAACACTGGAGGCATAACTACGACCTTCCAGAAAACAGTGAGATACATAGAAAGATGCCCAGTGAGTTTCAGATGAGGGCCACCGAGAACAAATGGGTGCAGCAAAGAGGTATCTGTTAAGGACAGGTAGAGAGTTTGGTTTCTGGAGAGTTTGGTGCATTACTTGATATTCTGAAATGCAAACCGTTAGAAAAATTAAGTTCGTAAGACTCCACTTAACATCCACATTACAAAGACAGATCCTACAGGTCTGCCTGAAGCATTATAGCTCTTTGGTACCAACCATCTGCAAATTATCACCGGGATCCTATTTAGGTGAGGAAGATGATCATGTTCCTTTTAACCTCTGCCCCTAAAGCCCAGGTGTGCTCACTCTTTCCTCCCCTCTTCCACATACTCTTTATGCATCTGTATTTACTTCCCTCTGCATTAACCCATATTTTTTAAGTGCTATTTGCAGCACTCAGAGATTTGAAACACAATGATGGTAAATTATTTAGCAAACAATTAGAGGACGGAGTGCAAACAAAACCACTAATTTCCAAAAGTATCTTTAATCACTTGGTGCCAGCTCAGGACCCCAAGCAAATATTGAGATAGTTAATCGCTGTCAACGTGTCAGTCACATGAAAAGCACCTTCAGTCAACTATGCAAATGCATCCACCATACTTCAGAAGGTGTGAGCACAGCTACCTGCTGCTGCTGTCAAGGTCACACTTTGAATTCACTACGCTCTTCCCACAGGGTAGAAGTTCAAATCTATTCTGATGGTTCCTTTAGGATTTCCAGGCCTTTGTTCAGCAGCCATTATCAATGAATGAAATGCTTGCTTTGTATCTCAAATGAGTACTTCAAATATAACCTTTGAATAACCTCCAGTAATTGGTTGACAGATGACATACATGTGCGTTTGGATGTAAAAATTGTTCTAACAAAATCCAGACAAGCAGAGAGATGTAGAAATTCATGATCAAAAAGGCAAACCAAGGCACCATTCCAGAAGCCAGCTGTTCACACGCTTTGTTTTGCAAAAAAGATTTTAGCTTACAGAATTTAAGAGTACCTCATCACAGGATGGCGACATAGTCATGCCTTCAATAACTACTTAAAGTATTAAATATAACTGCAAATTGCTAGTGTTAGGTGTCTTTGGGATTCCTTACATTCATATATATGTATATTAGAGACAAGGTAAGGGATGTGCTGGAGGTATGCCAATGCTCCCACCGAGAGAGCACTCTGAGAGGAATGCAACTCCAAAGATCCATCTTAATTTTTGGACATCCTCATAAACCTCCCAGAAGGCAGCAAGTACCTAAACTTTCTTGTCTTTTTACTCTCTGTCTTGGTAACTTAAAGCTATAACCCCACTTTAGTTCTTTTGCTGTTGAGCATTGCTTATTTGTAGCTATCCATTGTTTCTTGTAAATTCAATGCAATTGTGTTTTAATGCATTCCTACGAGATGTCATTGCTCTCCCTTCTTGGTGAAGGAAAGCAGCATTACAAAGATAGAGCTGTACAATTTGTCTTCTGGCACAGGACTCTACACAAACCCTGTCGCTGTTATTTACACGTGGAGTGCTGCATGTATTAGGGCTAAGCAAAAAGACAGGCAGAGAAAACCTTGCTACAGGAGAACAGGTCTGTGTGGCTGCTGCCTTACTCCTGTGACCTACTGTGGTGGTGCAACCCACCCCCCCAACCACTTGGCCCACTGGGTGCTTGGCACAATTTCTCCCCCACCTGGGCCACATAACACAATGGACCAGAAAGTTATGTCAACCCATTAATACCTGAGACACATAGTGGTCCGATAGACAAGAAAGGAAAAAAGGTAAAGGGTGGTGGACCAGAATGCTCTGGCAACCCCTTAACACATCTGGCCCCCGTGACTCCTACCGCTTGGAAACAATACGGGTAATTGGCGGAACCAGGACATTCAGCAACAGTGATGTTCCGGGCTCACACTCCACATCTAGCCTACGAATTATTCAAAATGAAGTAGGTAGCACTCTCATCGTTGGCAGGGAAGGAGTAACCAGGAACTTAGAGAAAGAACAACACCGAGCAAAGTCCTGCTACCCAAACAACAGATACCATGGGAAAGGAGTTCAACTGCCTGAAAACCTGAAGGGGAGGTAGCGTCTCTCCAGTAATGACAGAAAACAGGGGCAAAAAGGGGTTTGAGGCTCTCTGTGACTGGTACAGTGGGGAGGTAATCTATTTCTTTTAGTTCCCTAGCCTTTGAAGCAGCAAGAAGGCTGTTACCATTGTAAGACCAGGGGGCTCACATAACCATCTCACAGATAAAGGGGAGTATTATTGTCTAAACATTGTATAATCTGGTCCTCTAGCAGACACACGAGCTCCAATGAAAAGGAAATATTTCCAGATAACTGTTCAATAAGACCTCATTCTTCATACATGCTCTTTGATCTCTTCTCTATTCACTAAGGAAATTGCTGCAGTAGGGCAAGCACTTAAAAAGAGTGGTTGTCTTTTTCAGTGTCCACAGAAGTAGACATTTTTAAAACAAATAGAAGTCAGAAGGTATTTAATATAGACAATTAGTCTCCAATACTGCACATGCACCGTTATGCAGACTGAAGTGGCTACTTCCCAGTCTGGTGTGCAGACTTCCACGTTCAGTTGCTTTTAGGTCTTGCACTTAAATTACATTTACATCATCCTTCTGAAAAGAAGGGATTTTTGTAAGGGGATCAACCTTTGCTCGTACCCGCTCATACTTCCTTAATGGTGCTGGAATGGTATAAGGAACATCCGTGCACAGCAAGTTTAATCTGTGTTAAGACGTCCATCTTTCTCAGAGGGAAAGATAGATTACTCTAATATGCAGGGTTTTGTAACAGCAAAATGTCTCACCTAAAACTGCAGCTTAGTTGGTAGATTGGGTAGAAAGAATTATTCCCATGTAGATTCTAACCTTGTATTTTAATAAATGTTTTAAATAAAAAGAAGGCTACTTCCCATGCAGTTTTGCTTTGTTCTAATGAAATATTTACCATGCTGTAATTGCAGTCCATCCCTCAGGCAGAAGGATACTGACAGCCATGTAATAAATATTCTACTATGCCTCAGATGGGCTTTTTGAAGAGGAAACTTGGTAGGTAGCAGTTGTTTGATAATGGGCTGTTCCGAGATGACCACCAGGGCTGTGGTTCACTAAATGGATTTTAGGAACAGCAGAGGTGTAAGATGCAGCACACATCATCACATTTTGCTAATTGTTTAAACATTTGAAAAAACTTTAGTAACTATGCCTCACAGAGGAGGAACAAGCCACATGAGTCAAATCACTGAGTTACTTATGAGCTGCAAAAGCACTTCATAAAACCACTTCCAAAAAAATGCAAGAAACTTGAAAAAAAACGAGAGAGCTAGAGAGGGCAACACACAGACCTGGGTCCTCCCCCCACTGCTGCAGATCTGCTGCTTGACTGAAATCAACCAAGTGCCTCGATCTTCAGTCAGAGTAGGTTTTTTCTTGGTTTCAAAGCTCTTTCAAAGGCACAAAACCTAATTTGATCATAACAAAGGATATCGAAACAGGCCTTCATTTATTTCCTTACTCAAAAACCCTGTAGTGGCACCTACAGTACACTTATCTTTCAATCACTTCCACAAGTCCTTCTCACCTCTTCCACTGCTGCTGATACAGGTCCAACATCTTCAGGCTCATGTCAATTATCAATCTCTGTTTCCATAAACCAGCTCTAAGTATTCCTGAAACCAAATTACTTCGAATAGTGAAAGTTCACGTGGTGCTGCAGAGAAGGCAGAAAACCTCACAGGAACTCCCATACTGCTTCTTATCTCCATTACTGACCACAGCTTCTCTGTCGTGGGACAGAACGCGGGGGGGACAGGCAGGGAGGGAGCAAGCGTGAAGCTGTTCAGTGTCTCGGTTCCCTCTCTCAGTCCCTGCCTTTCCTTGCTGGGCTTTGATCTAGTATTTCAATCTGACAAATGGAAGAGAACAGAGGATAGCCAGGAGGTAGCAATAAATATGCAGCAGTACTTTTCCACCTTTAGTTTCCACCTTCATCTGAAATGATAAAATTGCCTCAACATATTCCTCCTTACAGGATGGGGAGGAGGACACTTTATGCCAAACAGAGACATATTTGTTTCCTCTTAAAAGAAAAGATCAGCCTCTCACTTCTGTATTCAGAATTGCATATTTACAGAGTTGTTACATTGCCTACAACCAGACTTTAAATATTTATTGCTCGTGTGGTTGAAAAATAATGCAATCAGATGACAAGCAATTCTCGACAGACACTCTCTCTGTGACAATATTTCAAGCCGTGGGGGAAAGCACATTACAGCCGGCTGGCACCTTGCTCTGCAAGCAGCTCTGTGGGGACGGATCCCGCTTGGATACTGGGTTCCTCCACGTTTGGGCAGGGGAACACAGGCCTAAGCTCATAGAAGAGACCCACCAAAGTCTCCCACCACCAAAGAGGCTCCTAAACCAAAGCAGGGGAGAGAGAGAAGCAACGCAATAGTCATTTCCAGTTTTGAATACTCTTGATAGGCCCCACAGAGGATTAAGTTGGCTGGGTCTAGTGGGGCTCTTTGACTGCAGAGTCTGTACCAGCCAGTCTGCCAGCCTAGGAGGAGACCCCCCTCCTCCCCGTGTCTCCATCCTGACTAGGAATGAAGACAGAAATCACAAAGAATGGGAAACATTCAGCTGACCTGACTCATCCCACAACTTGACAAATGTTCTTCTGTCCAGGAACAACCATCAGTGCCACTGGAATAGGAAACAACATCACAGAAAGCAAGAGCAGGTCTCAAAAGGGCCATACAACATTTTCAAATGGCTTGCATGTCACCACTGCTCACCTTATCACCTCTGGGAAACCACTGATGTATTCATGGGAATTTGGAGAACCATTGCTAAAACAAGCTGAGTCTCAGGGGCCGATCAAACCCTCCCTCATCGAGCATATACCGGCTGTACAGCGTGGGTTCCCTCCATGGTCAGGTACCTTCTGGAAACTGTGGGATACCTTCTACCCATTATGTTAAATACGTGGAAGATGGAGTCAAATGCAAAACGCTCTTCAAAAGTTTCAATTAAAAATAAAAACCTTTTGGCTTTTAGTCATCTTTGTGGAAAGTGGCAACATCTTAATTTTCCCCGGGTTTGTGGCAATTCACCTACACGTCAAGCCCAGCTCTATAAGGGCATACAATCCCTGTTGAATTGTCCAGTCTCTATTGAATACTTTGCATGATGCATTTTACCAGAGCCTTTCACAAATAGAAGCTCTGAACCAAGCACTTGAACATGAGAAAATTTATCTTATTTTTTTTTCTGAAATGATAAGAGGTACCTACAGAAAGGTGCAGAGGCATAAGTAACATAATACCTACGACAAGTCGGAAAGCTTTCCTGTTTCTAATTTGAGCAGATCTCTGTGGCTATAAGCAGGAGAGGATTTTTCTTGGGGGAGGTCTTATATCTTGGCAAGTTCTACACTGCTTCCAATTTTTCTTGTCTGGGTCCTGCAGTTATGAAACTCCTGATTTACTTTCATATAGAGTGAGAGTAAGGATCTCTCTGTGCAGACTTTGGGTTGCCAGAGGCTTGTTGGCTTCTTCCAGGAAAGATGAAGTCATTACCTGCGATACCTTGTAAGTACAAAAAGAATAGATCCAAGCAAACCATACATCTCACAAATAGGTGGAGATGGGCCAGCTGAAGTCGCTATGAAAAGAGTATAAATAGCTCTGTTAGCAGCGATGCAGCACCCAGAGCTGAAGTCTCAAATAAGTGACAGAACTGCTCCATGCTTCTCCTGCCCCATCACAAGACAGAAAAAGTGATTTTTCCCAAGGTATTTTCACTCTTAAAAAATCTGCAGGAATGCAGAAGTATTATTTATGGCTTTTAAAAAGCTAGAACAAGCAAAATGTTGGCAAGGACTTTACATATAAAGGGTCAAACCCATGTTATGAGATAGCCAGAGAGAATGGAGACAAAAACATCATGGGTAAAGAAAGGCACAATATCAAAACTTAATTTCCCAAACATTACAGAAGAAGGAACCATAGGAAAAAACGTTGCATGCCCCAAAGCACATAGAGCTTAACACACACCAAAATCAAAAACACTTAGAAGGGGGGCAAATTTTCACGTCTCTTGTAAATGAAAGGTTATACCAGCTGGCAAAAACCTTGAAGTAATGCCAGTGAGATGGCAGAGAGAGGCCACAAGGGAAGGTGGCCAGCGATGGGCATCCTGTGCTCAGAAAACATGCTGGGGAAATGCCAGAAGCAAGTGGGAGACAGGATTTTTCCTTCTGCTTAAACTAGTTTCATTCCTTGAGACCCTGCTCTGCTGAGCTGGCCCAAACCACAACATTCAGTTTTACTCCTGAGAGTGGAGGCGTTCTCAAAAAACTTGTACATCTGACAGAAAGCTTAATTAGCCCAATTTTGTCGGGTTTTGGTACTGGTTTAAAGCTATTGGATTGAACTATATTATCTAGGCGAGACAAGGAGTTTCACAGACCTGGCCAGAGACAGCCTCGTGCCCTTTGCTGTGGTGGAATCTGACCCCATCCTGGGGGACGCCTCCCAGTTGCCCCCACCCCATGCTCACCGCCACAGGAGACTCCAATGGCACACGCTCATTTAAATGAGGAAAAGCCACAGACTTTCAGGAGTTAAACTCCTGTGCAACAACAGTAAGAATATTAATAGCTGAAAGTAACTCTGTGGTTTACTGCGGGAAGACTTCCCCTCTCCCTACCTCCCTGGTGTCCCAGGATCCACCACACAGAAGAGCCATGGGCTGCTTTCACCACGCACGAGCAAACCGTATCTTCAGGGAACAGCTTTAACAACTTACCTTTCCAGAGGAGTCACAGCCCTCTTCTCATGGGTAAAGGGAGGAAAAACAAAAAAAATCTGATGCCCTAAGATACAACTTTTCTTTCCCCAGTGAAAAACATAGATTCTACCAATTTTGCCTTCTTATTGGACAAAATACTTTGCTTTCTTCTTAACCCAAATAGCTCGATAGCCCTTTGTCTCAGGTTTATCCCTGTGGAGGTGAAGGAACAGGGAAATTGCCATTGCCCCCTCCCCAGCTGCCCCCATAGCCCCCCAGCTGCAAACCCAACCCCACCCCTCCTGCTCCAAGACACACTCTCTGTGTTTCTCCTCTGCAGAAGCTGGCTTTATACATCCTGTTTTCCCCAGGATTCCTTGCTGCCTCAGGGTATGGGCTGCAACAACATCCCAGGTGCCCCAAATCTATGTGCCCCTCCCAGGTAAGGTGTTGATGGGGCAGGTTCCCATTTCAGCAGGTGTCTCCTGACCAGGAGGGGGTCAGGACCAGCAGAGCAGGTCCCAAAGCTACAGCATCTCTGGCTCTGTCTGGGCCAGGAGATTTGGCCTCGGACATGGGTGCAGGAGGGAGCTGTGCTATGGAACGTATCATTTGAATCGCAGAAAACCTGTCGCCTCTGACTTGGACCACTTTTCAGGGCAGACGCATGGGCTGTGATGTTCTTCAAAGGCTTCCCACCACTGAAACGGTCACTGACATTGTAACAGCGTGATGCCATACCCAGCAAGGAGAATGACAAACAAATGTAGTCCCAGTTGAACTACAAAGAAAAAATTAATTAAACATGCGTATAAAAATAATCACACGTGGCATAAAGACACATGCAAACTGACATTCTACAGATGACTCATACTTCCTTGGGATTTTTTTTTTCCAGTGTTTCTTTGAAGCCTGCTCTTAGTCATGGACAGGAGAGGGTATTTGCTCGCAGAGCCTTCGTTAAGACGGCTCACCCCCATCACAAATCCCCTTCCCCACCAGCCTGGCTGCATCCGTGGTGATGGAGCACGTAAGATCTCAGAACTGTCTTGCTGGATCTGCCTGCGTCTTCCAGAGCTTTTCCAATCCCCTGAAACAAAAAAACAAACAAAAAAACTGCTCGAAAAGCACACAGAATTGCAAACAGGCAGATTTATTGGAGAGCAGCTTCTTTACAGGCTGCTGCAAACATTCGATTAGATTCGCTGTGACCTTGTAAGCATGAAATCAGCTTGATCACCATCACTAGTTCTGTGAGTAGACTAACACTGAGGGAAGAATGGGAATACACCAGGCAATAAACCAAAGTGATTTCTTTTTTTCTAAACAGCTTTATAAAAAAACCCAAACAAGCTCAGAGGCCTCGTAATAAGAGATACTGACACCCCCACACACCCCTCAGCTCTTTCCTCTGTTGACCAAAGCACGTAAGGGAGGATTTTTAGCCAGTCCTTGCCATGCAGCACTCACTGCGGTCACAGATACGTGTACGCTGGTCTCCCTCCCTAGCCTTTTTTTCCTGCCAGACAGAAAAGATCTGCAGAGGGGGAGCTGCATGGTGTGGATGTATTTCTGGCAAGCTTTAGATAAGAGAAGGAGCAGGGCTGGTAAGAAGAGCAGGGAATGCCAGGTGGGCAAAGGAAACAGCCCCCAGCTGCTTTGGCTGAGGGAAAGGGTGATGCTCAACAGCTGGTGCCGTTGGGGGTGGAAATGGGATCAGAAGAGAAAACAGGGCCCTGGGCAAGGAAGATGTTTTCCATTTAAGTCTGAGACACACAAGGCAGAGACCGTTAGCAAACGTTATGCAAGACTGTTTAGCGGTGATGTTTTGTAAGGAATTGACAGGGCTGATGTTCTGAGCCAGGAAACCAGGAGAAGGGAGTTGGAGAAGGGGGGAAAGGAGCTGAGAGGGAAATGAATGAGTGCTCTGGGACATTTGTTCCCTTCTTCTCTTTGAGAGAAATGCCTCTTTCAAGCAGTAATAACCTTCCTGCAAAGCAAATTGGACTGAATGTTTTAGTACGGCTGCAGGATGCTGCCCTGCTCCAGTGAAGCACTTAAACACCTACTTTCAAGCTTATGGGCAGCCCAGAGCGCCAGCAGGACTGCAACTTTCTTAGAATTACGAATATAAATGCTTTGCTGGGTTCAGACCTGGGAGCTTGATTCTGCCTTCTGCTCCAGTCACGTAACTTCAGTTGGGGCTGGACTGACAGCTGGGAAACACCACCCTGCGCACATGGGAATGCAATGGAAAAAATTCTTACCAAAGGAAAGCCGCTGAAGTGAACCGATGTACTTAGCTTTTACATAATAGATGTATTTTCCAAGGCAGCTTTCAAAGAGCTCCTGGATATATGCTGTACATCCTTCTGCTTCTGCCAGTCCTTAGGAAATCACAGTTTCTTAGAAAGTACTTATAGGGATCTATCTATTTTCTTCTGTGGAGCTTGAATTGATTGACACAAACTGACATACGTTTTATTTTTACATCTGGACTGCTTCGTGTCTTTTCTGAAAACTACTTCTCTGCAATGACATATCAACAGAAATATTATCATGTAGGACTTGATGAATAAAAAGACGCACAGAAGGAAGAAAACATCTGGTTGAAAGTAAGAATATCCAGCTTATGTACAGGGGACAAGGGCTAAAAATAAAAACTTACTGATCTGAAGGGATATTGGAAAGTACCGGTCAGACTCTGTTTAACCGTTAGCCACACTTCAGTACATCCTCCTGCAAACCCAGCTCGGGCTGATGGAGAAAGAGCCTGCATGCGTATCGATTTCCTTATTTAGTTTCCAGGCAGTGGAATTACAGCACAAGGATCATTGTTTCCGGACCCTTTGCTATATTCTGTGAAGGGACAAAAAGGTGTGTGAAATTTTTGAGCTTATTTGTTAATTGCAGAGATGTCTCAGAACCAGACTGGTTGGCTGGATCCCCTTTTTTTTCGAAGTAAGCAAAATTATAGTATTTTAATAATATGGGATTTTGATCTTCTTCACGTTTTGTGGCATCAAAGTAACCCTGCTTTTGCAGTTGGTTATGTTAGGGCATTTTGTTTTCAGTGCAAGCAATGTTTGAATCAATTCAAATAACTAACCTCTTCTATCGTGTTTATTCTTTTTATATTTCATTATGTGTCTGAGATGATGGGAGTATTTCAGCAATTCCATGAAGAATTTGTGAGCACTCCAGGCACTGTGGATGAAACACGCTACTATTGTAACTCGTGCAATATCGTGTCATGAAAGTGCTCACAAGTCAAGTAAGAGTCATATGAGTGACTCTTCAAAGCTGAGCTGGACTTACAAATTATCCCTAAATGATCTGAGAACTCAAAACCAAACAAAATAAAAATTTAGTGAAGGAAAGTCTCAGCTGGATTCCCAGGCTTTCATCCCGTGGTCCTCCCACCCATGCTGCCTGATGGGGGTGGCAGGAGTCTGGGGAACACAAGGATGCAGAAAACTGGTCCCTTTTCAAACTCTACCAAGGAGTGAGACAGCTCCTACGAGGAGCAGTTGAGGACTTTGGATTTGTCTGGTTTGGAGAAAAGGAGGATGAGGGGCGACCTCATTGCTCTCTGCATCTTCCTGAGGAGGGGATGGGGAGAGGGAGGCGCTGAGCTCCCTGGTATCCAGTGATAGGACACATGGGAATGGTTTGAAGCTGCACCAGGAGAAGTTCAGACTGGACATGAGGAAGTGTTTCTTTCCTGAGAGGGTGGTCGAACCCGGGAGCAGGCTTCCTAGAGAGGCAGCCGATGCCCCGAGCCTGTCAGTGTTTAAAAGGCATTTGGACAATGCCCTTAATAACATGCTTTAACTTTTGGTCAGCCCTGAAGTAGTCAGGCAGTTGGACCAGATGATCCCCGTAGGTCCCTTCCAACTGAAATTCAATTCCATTCAATTCACACGCAGGGGACTGCAGGGCGTATTTCAGGACAAAAGTTGTACCGTTCGAAACAGGTGGGTGCTTTCAACCCTACAAATTGCCTTTCCCCATCTGAGTCCCCAGGTGAAATGCAGATAAGCAAAGCTAATGCTTAAGACAAGGAGGGTCTTACTGGATACCAGATGGTTCGTATGTAGATAAATGCGCATGGGTGCACGTGGGATTTCAGCCTGGCACGGAGGTTTCCACGCTGAACAGGTTTTGTTTCTCTTGGATCAGCGGCGGGGAAGGAAAGCTACGATGGGTTTATAAGACCCTTTGGGAAGAGGCTCCAAAATGCACAGCCAGGCACGGAAGCAGTGCAGGTTCTGCAGGGTGTCTGCAGGGTATCTGCTGGAAATAAAGGTGAACAGCATGTTTATTTTTTGTTGTTGGCTGCATAATGTACTCTTCCTTACATTTTAAAACCTTTATAAATCTGTGCATTCCGCTCCAAAGAACACAAAGCCTCTCAGTAAACAAGAGGTGCTTACATATATGTGCAGTGTGCTCCTGGGCTGCCAAAAAGTACTCTTGGGAAGCAAGCCAGAGCCTCTCGGAGGCCTGCTCAGTGTTTTCTTTGGAAGGTTGCTGCTGGAAATTGCGTTTTCAATGAGGTTCTTTCTTTCAGCCAGACATATTTCTTCCAGAAACTTTCCAAGGAACAATGATATTTTTTCTCCAAAATACTGGCCAGACAGGAACAAAGTACTCCAGCCAAACCTCAAACTGTTTAATTAGTAAATATTGCAGTGCTGCCTCCCCAGGGTTTTAAGTCAGTTACTTTTCATCCCTGTTCCCCTCTCTGGGCCAAGTCCTCTGCTTATGCCACAACCCATTCTGAAAAGTCGATTCTCACTCAGAAACGATGAGACTCCTGACACGGATGAGATCTTGGGGCATTTGGTGTGAGCTCCAGGATATAGCTTAAATGGCAATATAAGACACTTGGATTTCAGAATAAAGTTTTATCACGGCGTAACAGAAGCCTTTTTTGTATTTGGATGTCTACTGAATCAAAATTTTACCTATGCGCCAGGGGAGGGATGTGTCGGGGAATTCAAGCAGCAAATTATCCCCTAGATTATCAGACAATAATGTGAGGATGATTACTGACTGTCATTGAAATAATGAAGCTGCCCCACAGAAGACCTTTGCAGCAGCTCCCAGAGGTTCCCATGCCGGGGACGTGTGAAGGCTGTCCCGAGGTGCGACGAGCCCCACGTGGCTGCAGGGCTGCGAGCGGGAGGAGCAAAAGGTGCGCAGTTTAACAGACTGTCCCGTCAGCCAGCACGCCAGGAGATGTGCTCCCGTATGAAGACGTGATTCCGCAGATGATGGATTTTCAGTGGCAGTTGCTGGAATCAGAGATGAGAGCAGTAGCCCCTCTTTCTTCTTTCTCCTCACTTCGTAGTGTGCGTAATGTGATTGAAATATTTCTATCTTCTTCTTTCTTGAAAGTCTTCTGTACCTACCAGAAAACACACCAGACACTAGCGGGGAGAATGTCACCTTCCTGTTACCTCAGGAAAACATTTCTCATTCCCGTAACACGAACCATCAAGCTACACAGGAGAATTTAAAAATGCAAAGCTATTCTTAGTTGACAGAAGCAAAAGGTGATGTTTTCATATCATATTAAGATATTGGATATTAATTTCCTTCTACACAAATGCAAACATGAAAGCTCCTGCCACTAATGGAGTAATATTTTATTTTTAAAAAAATTACTTTGGAAACTATTTGCATTACCTACAAGTCAAGCCAAAAATGAGACTTTCTCCTCGCCAAAAGAGATTTACCATTCAGCACCTGTAATGAGATGTTTTATTCAACTATTTATACTGCAGTTACCCACTACAAGGTGCCCATGATATACATGTTACCTAGTTGAATATTTCTCGTAGGCGCATGCTGAAATCTGCTCACATAAAAAAGCAGGAGGGGAGTTTGGCTCCAGCTGGTGTCCAGCCGAAAGCAGGCCTGCCTGCGGCTGCCTGGGAAGGCAGACTTTCAGATCCCCGTATAAAACACTTCATTCTTGAAAACGTACTTTTCCTATATCAGTGCTCATGAATACCAAATAAAAGGCAGAGAAATTGCCCTCGAAGGAAACTCTTCATTTTTATTTAAATGAATACTTAATGAATCTACTTAAGAAGTACTTGCCCCGGGATATTTCTAGGACTATCTGTGAACAGAAACCTGTAAAATTAAAATATTAAGTGCTAAAGTTTTAATGGAATGGGATAAAGCTTTTTTCCTCTTCCAGGGTGCGATAAAAGCCCCATGGCAAAGCGTGGAGCACACGGCTGCTGAGGGCGCAGGGCGGCGGGTGCCCGGACGCTCTGCCTACCCCAAGACGACAGCAGCCCCGCCGCTGGGAGCTCTTCCCCTCAGGGGTCTTCCCTTGGGAAAGGCAGGGTGAAGACAGAGTCTGTCGGCTTTTTGATCCACCGGTTCAGCTTAGGCACGTTTGGGCTATTTGCAGATGCTGCCCCATCGTCAGAAGGAGCACAACTGTGATGAGCAGCGAAAGATGCTACTTTAAAGCGGTGGGGGTGTAATGTGTTGTTTCACAATGCAGAGCTTTAACTGGTAGTATTAATAAAAGTACTCAATGAAATTTCATTCATTCGTGGCCACGGGAAGATGACAGGTATGGTCATTTGGTGCAGAGAGAGGCAAAGAAGTATCAGGCACGAGAGCTCATCTCTTGTCTCGGACACATCCCTCCCCAGGCTTCCCCTCCGGAGGAGGGGTACGAGCCTCAGGCAGATCCCGTCCGTGTTTGCTGGCGAAGGAGGAGGAGGAGAGGGTGAAGAGAAGCCTCTGCAGAGAGGATCCTGGCAGCAGGAGGGGCAGGCTGGAGTTAGGGGGGTGCCTGCAGCGTGTGCAGGTGCTCTGGGACACCAGCGATGCCATTGCCACATGCTGTGATCAGCCCAACTTTAAGGAGAAGAAAAAATGCAGAGTGGAGGCAAATATGTTTTATCCACTTTTTTTTTTTTCTTCGTTCAGGATGATCGAAAAGCAGAGTTTGGTAATTCCTTAAAATTAGCAATAATTATGAATAACTCAAAAACCAAGACCAGCCTCACCCAGCTCCGCTGAACTCTGCCACAAATGTTTTTCACCCACTCCAAGACCTGCAGCCCCACCAGCACCCTCCAAACACAAATGCTTCCTCAACCGCCCCGGCTTGGCACCCTCTTCCTCTGCCATTCTCTCCTCCTTCAAATCTCTGCTCATTTTCTTACCTCTGTCATGTTTTCAGCAACGTGAGATTATTTTTGCTCTTTTTTCCGTCAGTCTTCACATTGGATTTAATTTTAATTTATTTGCTGACCTTTTCCCTTCTCCTAATGCTTTTGTTATTGAATGTGAGATACCACAAGAGACTAAACACCTCTGTTTATCAGAGGTGCCCCTCAGGGTTTTCCAGGCTTGCTTTTATATCCTGCAATGAAATTCTGTATTTTTTGGACCAGTCCTATCCCCTGGAAACCGGTGAAAATCTCATTGCTGATTCCAGAAGGACAAGACTGATCAGTAAAATCAATGAGACTCCAGGATCAAACTTCTTACAGCTCCAGCCGACTTGAATAGCAATCCCCCTTGTCTATCTGAGGACGCAAGCCAAACCACAAGTCAGTAAACAATTAATTGACCTATTTTTTAAGAGGATATGTCAGAGTCAATGGGCAATGTACTTAGGCAGCTTGAGGCAAAATTGAGGTCTCATATTTTTAATGCTTCATATATTTATAGGTACTGAACTCCGAAGAAAAATGGTGATCATCGTCACTGTACATTCCTGTCAAAAACACAAGTCAGAGAATTTCACTGCACCAACCTCAGTTAAAGCACACGCCAGAGAAGCATAAAGGGTTAACGATCCTCACATTTAAAACATACTCTGTATTTACAGTCTGGATTTCGCTTAAGCCCCTCACTACAGGCGCTCTAAATTTCTCTTCTCAACTGCATAAACCTCTGCTCTCTTCTCTCAATATAAGTACTTAGAGAGTGCGACCAGATTAGGAAAGCCATAAATTCTGTGAATTTCGTAATATGTTGTGAGATGCCTCAATATTCCTTTAATTTGCTGCTTTCTTTCCTTTTTTTTTTTTTAAACTATAAATAGAGCCTTCTTTCTGCAACCAGTCTCCAAAGGTCACCTTACAATGCTTTGCTATTTCCCGTATTAAGCAGCAATGCTTTTCAGCTGACATTCCAACTTCAAGTCATGCATATGAGCATGACATGAGCTTGCTTCAGACCACAGAGAGAGGGCTGCAAACAAGACTGCTGTATAATTGCTGAGCAAAATAGCATCCACCGTCAAAAAGGGCACTTCATCAAACAAAATTTAGCTGCATGAATACAAGTGTCTCCAAATATTTGGTTCATGCTAAAAATATAGCACATTTATTAAAAATATATATTTATAAACATTGGTATGAACAGACACAGACGTTAAGCAAATGAGAAAGGAAAAATAACCACGTAAAGTATTTCTCCCAACGTTTTATCAGGTTTAGGCAGACCTTGCTCAATGGAATTGTTTTTTTCATGATTGCACCATATGTTCATTCTAAATAAAAAGCTTGTCAGATTCAATGTAAGTAAAAGCAAAAACCAAGAGAAAAAAACCCATTTGACCTAACGGACACGTGATCAGTGCTATGAAGCTATCTTTGAGTTCGATCTTTGCGGGTATACAGTATACATTTCTAGTTGTATATAGTGTACAGTTTCTTTCCTTTTTTTTTTTCTTTTTTCCTTTTTAAATTGTGTTAAACCAACATATCCCTGGTGGATTTCTTCAAAGCTACAACTTACATAATTGCAGTCATTTTCCCCCAAACCTAAAACCAAACGGAAAGGAAGAGGGCAGGGCAGAAGAGTTAAGCTTGTTACTGTGTGAAAAAGTCTTGTTAAATTAATTGTGCTTCAGCCTTCGCTGCCTGCAGGCAGTGCTTTTATGATGTGTTAATATAATACACAGTCAATTCTGATTAAACAACTTGTCAATAGCCAGCAATGTTTGTAGTCACTCTTAGTGGCCGTTTTATCTGGTCTATTTGCATGCCTTCTAGTTTACAACGTTGTGTAAATATACACAAAAATGATCACAATGAGGTTCAGAATTGTCCCAATAATTCCAAGCATTGCCAAGATGGTTTCTTCTTTGCTTTCCTTTTCTTGACTGCCTTTATCTTCTTCATTTCCACTTGTGATTACCATCTTGGTGGCCAGTTTCTTTATCCTCCCCTTCAGGATAACCTACATTTAAGAAGAAAAACACCAAAAGGGATTGTTAGTTTGAGCTTCCAAACTAATATTAATAGTGGAACTAACTGGAGATTTTTTGCCCCATAACGTGTTATATTAAGAATTCACTTTAAAAAGATTAATATTTTTACTAGCTATTTAGTAAATGCTTAATTAAAATGATAGTTCATCTAACCTGTGGATTAGTTATACCCCTCCGCAACACTCCGCATATGTGCCAGAAATCATTTGTAACACATACAACTCATCTGCAACGTCCTTATAAAAATAGTTAGACGTGTACCAAGGAGGTGTTACTCCACCGGTGTCGGTGGGGACTTTGCCTGCACTAGGACTGCAGGGGACCATCTTGTCAAGTTGCGGACACCCTGGATTTACAGAAGCAAGTGGGTGAGGGCAATAAAACTGGGAAGACCTCGTTTCTTCTCAATAGGAAAAAATCACCAAAGACAAAGGCATTTTGTCTCCTGACGAGAAGGAAGACAGCAGGGACTTCCTAATAAATAATTCAAAATAAAAGCAAAACCAAAATAACATCCATCTTGGCTTTTATTTTCCTCATTCTTAATGTACGATGAAAAGTTACTTGCAGTGCAGTGAGCTGAAATGTATTGATCTGCCTGCAGGGAGAACACAGCCATTTCCCAAGCAGCTGCCCCAGCCTCCAAATGGCTTAAAAAACTAGAAGATTTTTCAAACGTGGGACCAGCCCCGACTCCTGGCAATGCTGGAGCCACAAAGAAAGAAGCTCCCTTGGTCTTCCAGCCAGGCACTGAGACCTGGGTAAACATTTTGATTGTTCAAATTAGAAACGGATAAATTCTATTTATCTGCGCTTCTCTAACGCTGCAAATTCTAATCTCACGGGCAAACCAGAGCGCCCCAGAAAACTGAAAAAGGTTGGCCGGTTTCCCAAAGCCAACTGATCTGCCAGCAGCTGGGTTCAGGCAGTGCCCTGCTGTTGTCTCCAAGCTCTAAACCATATCCCGTGATGTTTCTCTTGCGGGAGGCAGCGGTAGGATGTAGCAAAAAATCCTCCCCAACAGCTCCTGCCTATAGGAGGGGTTTGGTTGAAGGAGAAAGGGAACACAAGCGCTTCCCTCATCCCTCCCTCCACTAACCCATGGGGCAAAGATTCCATGCGGCACAGATGTTGAGGGTGGCCCGAGCTCCTCAAGAAGGGGCCACCACTTGCTCGGGTCCATGTCCCCAAGGGGAGCCCTGACCTGAAGCTCCTGGGCCGTGCAGTCAGTGACCAGAGTGCCCAAAAAGAGTGGGAGAGGTGAGGAAATTCTGCAATGGAGAGAGGGAAGACAGAGAATCCAGATAAAACAGCCCGTATTTTGTCACATCTGCAAGCTGTTCATATGTAGGACGGTGAGTAACTGCGGCAACTTCCTAGAAAGGGCGTCGTGGTTGAGTCCCAGCAGGTACCAGTGATTAGTGGTGAGTAAGGCAGAAGTGGGGGTCTGCGGAGGGGCCACTGGCCTTTAGACTTACACTCGCATTAGCATTTATGTGTTTTGCCTACACGGCACCAAGTGATTCAGAGGAAAACAAGAAGGAGGGAGTCACTAACCTGAAGGTACACCCACAGCGGACCCCAGTCAGCGGGAGCAGTGGGCACCAGGCAGAGGTGTACTGCATCAGAGCACGCTCATCCAGCAGGCAACCTGCCCCAGGAGAGCAAGGCTTCAGAGGCACCAGGTACCTCTCAGGGATGCTGGCTCCTGCTGCGCCCCTCCAGGTTCCCTTCCAGCCCTCAGAAACTCCCTGGTCCCCGCAGTTCCTCCAGCCATGGCCGCCTGCAGCTCCTCATGCAGGACATACCTCTTCTAGCAGCAGAAGGGCTTTGTCATATTTGCCCCCAGCTGGTGTCCAGAGGAGGGCTTGGTTGCATCTGGCTGGTGCCCTCACTATCGTATTTATTGCTGCCATGCAGTCAGTGGTATCTTAACAAGGAAATTGGTTTGGGGAAGTCACAGGAGAATTCCTACCAAGGCCATTTACATCAACCGCACAACCCAAGCATATCCACTCCGTGTGGCATCGGACCACAAACCCACATCCCAGGCTGTGACATGCAGCCATTACTTCACCCACAAAGCCATGAGTCATTTGGATATCGTGTTCTTTTCCCCTTCAGTAACTGGGAGGTTTCCCCTCTGGCAAAAGTTTGCATTTCACTCTTTATTTGAAAAACCAAGTGGGATCACAAATATGATCTGATAAAATCTCAGGCCTGGAACACAAGGATTTGAGGGGAGGATGAAGTCCTTGCTGGCTGGTCCTATAAGAGCTGAGCTCTCTTGATGCAGCACTCTGGGTCCCACAGAAATACGGTCGTACCCAGGCATCCCATGGGTCAAGCCTTTCTGGCTCTTAAAAAATCCAGAGAAGGTACTTTGCATCGCATGGTTTGGGCTGAGTTTCCCATTTACATCAACATAAACCCACACAGAGTAGTGCAGAGCCCCAGCTGGGGAGGATTTGCAGATGCACTGGATCCACCGACACTCATAACTTGGGCATGGTGACCTTTAAATGTCCCTTCCAACCCAACAGGTTCTATGATTCTGTGACTCTGCATCACATGTGCTAGACAACCCTATTTCTAGGATTAACGTGAGCAGAGGCAGCACAGGGGCATCTGAACCCCTTCTATTAACAGCCTTACTCTTTTCTTAACAGATGAAAATCATGCAGCATGAAGTTAGTGTCAAACTCTTTCCTGCGGGACACTGTAGATCCTAAAACTAACATAAATCTAAAAAGTAGTTAAATAATTCACAAAAGAACAAAACATATGAAAGGCTATTAGATATAAAGATAAAGACTCTGGCTTAGGAAATCCTTGAGTTGTGAATTTTTTGGAAGCTAAGAAAGTATTCTGGAGACGTACCACCGCGTCCTTGTCTTGTTATTAAAGCCTTTCTCAGGCAGCCATTACCGATTACTGCGAGAGAGGGGGTCCCTGGGCTGCACAATCTCTGATCTGAGGTTGTACGGTCACTTTTTTCTTCTTTGCAAGTTTTAATTATTAGCAAGGAGGTAGTGAGTGGTTTCAAATCCAACCACCTCCAACGCGACTCAGATTGCCCGCTAAGGGGCTTTCACTGAGGGAGAAGGTCCTCCGTGTGATGCAGTGAAATATGGATGGAGAAACTGGCAACCAGGGCCATGATGAACACGAAGGAAGAACAGGGAAGCAACAGCGGTTGAGAGTGCACGGGTGATTTGTTGGAGGTCATCTCCGTTGCTTCAGCCATGCCTATGGGCTGTAGTTGGTTCACACTATGATGAAGCCTGGGACTGCATGAACTGCATCCTTTTTGGATGAAACTACACCCAAAGATGTGCTTCAGGAGCTCTTCACGTGCTATAAAACAATAAAAGAAACTTCAACGCATAGGAGCAGGGGTCCAGAAAAAAGCTGGTCCGAAGGTAAACCCCCAAAACACATGCAGTGCGGACACTGGCACCATTAGTTTCCCTGGAGAGATTACTCCAGCAGGTCCACATCCCTCCCTATTTTATACATCAACTTAACTACGAGAGAGAGAGAGAGCACAATGGGCTTGGTATTAAGAGGCATTTAACATTCAAACAGGACAAGACTAGAACCAAATACAATCATATTAGTACTTTGCCAACTATAGCACTGTTGAAACCAAGGTAAGCGTTGACTTTGAACTGCGAGGAGACCAGAATCAAAATTTCTTCTCCACATTTAAGGACTAACCTTGGGAGAAGAGGAACGCTCTCCTAATGGCAGATTCAAGCCTTTAACCTTCACAGATCTCTTGCTCAGAGCAGTATTTTCTCTGGCTGGGGTTTGTGGGTGTTTTTTTGCTACTGGGAAAATATTTGCTGTCAGTTTTAGTATAATTACCCCAATCAAGAAAATAGAAAAGTCTTCTGGCTTTCTGGGTACCTTTTTTCAGCCTTTATTATTCTCTTCTGGGAATTGATTTCATTTATTTGACATTGTTTCATATTTTTAAGATTCTTATGACACATTGCTCCTTCCATATTTTTCTGCTGGGACTTCATGCTTGTCAGAAACACTCCTTTTCCTTCCCCAGAACTGCTGATGGAAATGCTGAGAGAGAAGGGATAGAGAGCACTAGATTCACCAGTTCTTTAATAACTATCCTTCTTATTTAATTACTACTTCATTAGGGAAATGCTTTCCCGCTACATAAAAATTAACGTTTCCTACTTCATTTTGTAATATACATTAACCTAACTTCAGCCTTTTGAAAAAAATGTGCGTTGCGAAAAGCTATCCATGAAAAGATACGTATTCCATGTATTCTGCATTGCACAGGGGAGAAAAGGGCAGTTAGGACACTCCTTGCAGTATTCATCTCCTTGCACTACTGCTGACTTCTTACATATCCATGGGAAATCCACTCAGTCTCTCTCTGCCTCAGTTTCTCATCTGTGGGATTCTTTGAAGAACTGCCCAGACTATGTCAGAAAACGAGCCATAACAAAAGCGAGTCCCCACAAACACTTCCAAAAGAGGGATCCGCTAACATGAAAAATTTCAAATCCAACAGTGCTGTAAAACACACCCACTGCCATCTCCCCGGCTCACTGGGACCTGTTGCACACCACTATCATTGCAAACAGTCCAGTGAGCTTAAGGCAAAGCATTTCTAGTAAAAGGAGATAATCCTTCCTCCTCTCTTCACCCTCAGCATGAGGAGTGACTGAGCTAAAGGTGACGGCTTAGTGGCAGGGCTTTGGAAAAGGCAGCAGCAACTGCACGCTGGTGAATGTATTGCAGTATGTTTGTCACGTCGAAGATACAAAGCACATCCCTCGCAAAGTACCTGCCCTGACATATCTGGCAGCTTTTGAATATGCTGGCACCTTGGCTTGCTCTTGAAAAAGTTTTGTAATCTTAAATCATTTCTCCTCTTAGTCATTATTTATGAGGTCCCCAAAGAGGCTGCAAGTGGAGGGTGCAGCCAGCAGAAGGGCAGCTCCTGGGAAGGCAGAGGAGGGGAGGACGGTCCAGGCTTTGCTCCTCCTGATCAGCCTGTCCTGTTATGTGTTATCTGGCACCTTGAAAAACACGAATGAAAACTTCTGAAAAGCTTCCAGGGTCAGAGGCTCCGCTGGTGCAAAGCAACCTCCCTCCCCTGAGCTCAGCTGAGCTACCTCTGTTTACACCAGCTGAGGATCCGGCTTCTTGTATTCAGTCTGTCTTGAATATCAGCGAGCGCAAATTCAGTATTCTTAATCCATAATCACAGACAATCACCAGCCAAATTGTTTTGATATTTAAACTTGTTTACAGTCCCCAGGCTATTAGTTGCGATGACACATTAAGAGATAAGAGAGCTTTAATTTTCTGAGGATAGTTCCACCCTCCGGGGATAAGAAACACACAGCGGAAACTTGTTTTGATTAGCAAACTGAAGAGGGCACAGAAATCATACAGAGTGTGAGTTCAGATGCTGCCGGAGCTGACACCTTCCCTTATCTCACAGAGAAGTGCTCGAATTACCAGGCGGGGAGGAGAGAGAGGCTCCTCGAGGATTTAAGCCCACTTGAACATCACAGACATGCAGAGTTTTGTTCCTTTCCTCCTAACAAGTTCTTTTAACCTCATTTTCCTCCAAGGGGACTTGGGAAAGCTGGGTGCTCAGCTCAAGTCCTGGACAGCCCCCCGGCAAGATGCTGAGCAAGGCAGTTAAGGGGATACCGAACTGCTGCCCATAGCCCGGGGTGGGAAGACAAAGTTATCAAACACATTTGTGCTCGTCAGCAGTCCTTATTCTAAGGATTACACTGGCGTAATCTCACTTCTGTGATGACTTTGTATCCACTTACCATCCTTGTGCCATTTTGGCTGGGTAAGTCCTCTCCTAAACTCCACTAGCACAACGTGCTGCCAGCTCTCAGACAAGATCCTGCTCAGAGAAACACTGGTGGGTGTCAGGACACACAGATGCGCTTGTTTTTAGAGCTGGATTTCATGGGACGGAAAGGCACCATGCAAATGCCAAGATAAGGCCAAAAGAAGCTCTGGGGCCATAAGAAGCCTCACTAAAAGCTCATTCAGACGCAGCAGCTTGCACAGGCGGTGTGCAGTACGTATGAATAACAGATGAACCGAAACGAGGCGAGCAGAAATGAATGTACAGTAGAAATCGGAATACCTGAGAAAATCAGAGACCTGCCATAAAAGAAGGGAGAGGGGAGACAAGGAAAGGTGCCCAGGGAGAGGGGTTTCCTTGGAGAAAACTGATGAGAAAGGGCACGGATGTGAGTCAGGTTCAATAACACTTCCCAGCAGTGAGCAGAGAGAGCAGCGCCTAAAGCAAAGAGATGTCTCAGCGGAGAGAGGACACAGGCGCTTCTGTAGTCCTCAAGCAGGAAAATAAACCCGCGTCAGGCTGCTGCTACGCTGGCAGGTTTGAGTCAGTGGGAAACACAGGCTATTTATAGCACTACAGCCAGGATATTTCCAAAGGTCTCAGCAATGTGAGACCTCATCTAGAATAAAAGGAAACACTCAGCGGCAAAGAGGTTATTCTGAGAGGGCAGAATTCAAACAGGTAATGCATTACAGGGCTCATCCTGGTCCCTACCATGGGTCTGACCCAGTTTGTCCTGGCAGCTGCTTCTGTCCCCCAGGCAGCTCAGAACTCAGAGGAGGCAAAGGACTTGCAGGCAGCTCTACACTTTTACCTTCCTCTCCTCCTTTACGGCTTTGGGACCATGCACAATCCTCAAATGCTCAGGATACCTAAAATCTATTATAAAAAGACCAGATATTTTGAATACTAGTATCCCTATCTTAGAAACAAAGCCATGATCTGCAGCAAAATAATGATCCTTAAATACCAGGCTATTACTACAGCCTCTCCCTTACCTGCCGGTGTGCAGGCAGTGCTATCCGTAAACACACAAACAGCCTTTGGCTCCTCCACCAACAGCAAGGTCTCCCTTACCAGGACTCATAAAACTTCACGAGTCCTGGTTTGTCAAAGAAACCAACCTGACTGAAATGACAGTAAGTCACCCATTAACACATAGCCCTCTCCCCTTTGATATGGGATGCACTGTGAAGAATGAATTGTTATTGGTCAAAACTAGCAATCTACTTAAACCATAACTGGAATCATTTACGGTTCAAACTACAAATTTCACAGATCCAGAGATGATGAATTTTCTGTCCCAAATGGTGGTGAAATTTCAGTACAATTCTTGTTGGTTTAGACCAGCCTATGTGTGTTCATAGTCCATTTTCCTGACACACAGCCCTGTGCTTGGTTGCTTGGTGCTAAAGCTCAGAAGTGTTTGATTCTCGGTTGGTACTGCAGCACACACTTGCTATTTTCCTCCTGTTAAATACTCCTTATTTCTTTTCAGACCTTTTGAGTCAAAAGAGCATTTTCTCCCTCCCACTCCTCCCAAGATTAACTCCTGATACCCTCTACCAGCAAGAAGAAAGGAAGAATGACATGGTTTGGGTTTATTTTGTTCGCATGAATCCCTCTGCAATGTGCGCACTGGTTCTAAAAAAATAACTGATGATGTGTGTGCTCCATTTTCAGACAATTTACTGCTCTGCTGCAATGAGCAGTTAGTGCTGAGAGATAATAGTTGCATATTGTGGACGCAACGATGGGGAACAGATCTCTTAGGCTCTCTCTTCTTCTAGTGTGGGCTGAGCCCCGTCCTGCAGAGCCCGAGTGGCTCCTGGCCCCAAGCAGCAGCTGCAATGGGGAAGGAGAAGAACCAAACACCAGCCCCAAACTGGTATTCTTTGTCTCACTGCTGCTCCTTTCCCATCGGTGGCGAAAGGACAGACAGAGCCAGCTACAGTGGAGATTTCCCAGAATTGCCTTGTAAGATGTCCAGTAAAGGCCAAACATGCTGCCGTGTCAATGGGCATAAAAGTGGCCAAATGGAGCCAGACCTCAGTCCAGCTGATCAGGTGTCCCCTTGCCATTAGCTGATGCCAAAGATGCACAGCACAAGCGTACAGTAATGCTTACCCCACTGTACCTAACTACAGTCCAGAAATCTGCAGGACAAGGACTTCCTCCGCCAGAGGAAGCATCTTTGGGTTTAACACCCCTTCATAGATTTGTTTTTCTAGATTTGTCTGATTGCTGCTTGAACTCATGTTATTATTTTTTTTCTATACAGCATCCTCTAGCAATGGTCTCAAAAGATTATTGAAGGATGTCTGAAAAAATATCCATTTGTTATTTCAACCTGTTACTTGGTTCCTCATGTAATTTGAGAAACTGAGTAATTGCCTTTTATTCTGCAGGCCACCTAGAATGCTGTAAGTCTGTTACCATATCTCTGTAAACATCTTTGTCCAAGACTGAAAAATCCTGGTCTGTCTAGTTGCTCCTCATACAGAAGCTTTTCCATGCTTTTGGTTCTCTTTCTTGCCTTTCCCTCTGCCTTTTCTAGTTATAAAAAGGGGTTTTGGAGCAACAAAGAACAAAACTCTTCTGGACTGAAGAAATTCATGTGGAGCCCATGTGTTAAACCCTCTGAAGACGTACTGTCCTGACTCCAAATATTTTATGATTTATACTTGCCCAGGTTGGTAGAAGGGAGACTTTTCATTCAACAAAAAAAAAAAAAAAGAAGAAGAAAAAAAAAAGCCTAACATCTCTCCTTCCCACACCCCAGAAATTATGACAGAGTAACGATTTGAAGTTTGAAGTCAGAGTTCTCTCTCTTAGTCCTTTGCCCATATTTCCTGAGCTTAAAAAAGCAGAACAACAAAAATCTACAATGAGAACACCTGAATGCTGGTATATTTAGTTAAAAATAGCCCTGATAAAAGCCTCAAAATCTGCGGTTTTGCCGCAGATAAAATCCCCAGATGACATAGCTATGTGAAAGAATGAGATCTTTAAGTATCTCTTTCCATCATTCTAGATCTCAGCACCTTATTTTCTGTTTCAAGGGCATCTCCAGGGTTCTCTTTTAGGAGCAAAAATACACTGAAGCCCCATAAAGGAAAAAGTACAATACCCGAGTCTCAGTGAAAGACAGGTCTCCGTTATCTGCCAGGAGGCACATAACCCCTGTCATAAGCAATTTGAAGATCTGCTCTCACCGCTGCACGTTGGAACAGAAACTGAGCTGCTTCAGAAGACATTTAAGAAATATTAAGAGAAAGAAAAGTGACACAAATTTCTATTAAATTTTTGCTATATAATATCTCTACATTCAGCCAAAGCCAGAAGATAATTTGGCCAGTAATGGATCTAACTACCTTTACCTCCAAAGTGACCTCTCCTTTTGACCCACAGTTTGTGGGTACAGCAAATATCTACAATCTTTTAGCTGCAACTATATCTTTATTCCAAAAATTAATTACAGCTACATCAAGGGATGCTGCAAATAATTCTAGCCAACTGACACTTTCTGATTTAGGAAAGTTGTGTTCAGGCTTTTTTTATAACTTCTTCCAATTATATCTATTTGGTCTGAAATTATGCATTCCAGCCATTTGTCTCAGGGATAGTATTTTCTGGGAAAAATTCAGTTTTGCTTTTTACAGGAATCAATGGGGTTTTATCCCCATAGAAACCTGACAACTTTCTCTATGAAATACTCAAGTCCTTTCACTGCATCAGCGATTTTATTGTAGCAGAGATGGCCTGATATAAGTGCTGAAGACGGTCTTGTGCATCTGAAAATATGTTAATTTTTAAGTGATTAGTTTTATAAAAGGAATTACCACTATTGTAATTTTTTTCCCTGTTTAATACTCTCTTAGTTCAAAGCATCTTTGCAGTAGTTTAATAGGTTGAAATGACATTGAGAGTTGTCAATATGAAAATTTGAATAGCAAAAAGTTATGCATTTGCTTTTCAAAGTAAAGTCTTTATTTGATTTTTTTTTTAATTAATTTGCAGAAGAGCAGCCAAAAATGCCACAATTAAAGGTGATCTAGGATGAATTTAGCCTCCTCATGTTCATGAGTTATTAGGTA
The DNA here is from genome assembly GCA_013400135.1 of Rhinoptilus africanus. NCBI lineage: Eukaryota > Metazoa > Chordata > Aves > Charadriiformes > Glareolidae > Rhinoptilus > Rhinoptilus africanus. The sequence goes on from VXBO01004173.1 coordinate 285,975, forward strand.
AGTTTTAGCTAAGCACTATTCTGTCCACCAAATTCCAGCTGCAGTCAGAGCCCAGCACATTTGCCACAGAAGAGGAGAGAAAAAAGCTTTTCCTGTAGGATTCCTCACATTTTTTTGCAGAATTTAAAAGGTGGCAGGAGAGGCTGAGAAGAGGAGCAGCAGTCTTTTGTCTGCGGGCATGAGATATTGCCCTGAGGAATGGGACAACTCATTCACACCAGGCTTTTCAAAGCTGCTCCCCTGTTCTGTATCTCTGGGAGCCTGCCTTGGGCCTGGGGGCTTGGATATCTGGAAGTGGTGAGTGCTGGCCATGGCAGTGGAAGGCAATGGGAGCTGCCGTATGTGCTGCCAGGTACTCAAAATTGCACCAGGCACCCACAATTATGGATACATGTAATCTTACTCTTTTTTGCCTTAGGTTACCGGCTGTACCAGGGAGTAACAATACCCAGAATTGCTATTAAGGTGCTGTAACTGTAAATAAGTCAGTGTTTGCACGTGGCAAGGACCTGCACGATGGAACACCCTGGAATGCCCCAGTGGAAAATAATTTTGCCTTCACAGCAGAGTCTGAGCTATGCATTGAACAGTGAAAAGAAAATCAAGTGTTGAAGTCACAAAGTGTGTCATCTATTATGCGCACCAAGCGAGACTCGATCCTGGGCAAAAATAGTCTGTGACTGATGCACCTGTGCAAGGTGGCAAATTAATGGAGTAGAGACAATTTTACTTGCAGCATTTCTTAGCTTCAAGTGCTGAGCTGTGCAACCTTGGTAATGTTCTTTTCACATACTGTTTTGTGTGTAATTATTACCTATATCAGCCCAAATTTAAAAATAGAGCACTTCCCTATTGAATGTCTTGTGTAGGACACAGTTGCAGCTGACTCTTAAAGGTGCCAGTAACCTGCAATTCATGCTGAAGGCTACTGGCACAGCGACAGAAACACCATCCAAACTCTGCAAATATCAAAGTCCTGGAATGAGCATTCAAAAACGGAGGCAGCCGAAAATCCCTGTCTGCTTTTAAAATATTAGACTTAACCAGATAAAATAACAGATAATTTGAGGAAGAAGCTAGTTTCTAAAACAAAGTTATCAAAGTAGGATAACGCTCCAGGCAACCTACTCCCACACCTTTTATCATCATCATTAGTCATTTATATTGCAGCAGCATGTGGCAACCCCTGCTGACGTCTGGGCTAGAAACCAGACACAGACAGCGAGAAGGGTACCGAGCCCAAGCAGCTTACAAAATTACAACAGTACCAAGTATGGGAGAGGAGGGGGGAAAGAACAGAAGGTTGAAGTGAGCTGCTGAAGGTCGGTTTGCACAAACCCAGCACAGGCAGGAGAGCCAGGCCCTCGATCCACGGGAGAAGGTGCCCTTCTGGCTCGTGCTCAGAGCAAGCAGGGCATGCGGGAGAGGAGGCAGCTCCGCTTGTGCATGTCCCACGCTCCTGGGAAAACCTTGGTTTGGGCCGGACTGGCCACTGAAACAAACGACAGATGTTCTCCCCGACCTCTCTCTCCAGGGAGGGGAGGAACAGAGAGAAAGAGACTTCAGAGTTTAAAAGAAAACTAAACTACTTTAATGAAAATAGTAATAACACAATAAAAAGAAAATAATTAAGTATATACAATTTATACAAAACCATATCAGGTTCCCAGGATGACGCCATCAGCAGGCACTGGGAAAGTCCCAGACTGGACCCAGCAATGGGTGGGAACTGGATTCTGGATCAGGATTCAAGAACACATGGATTAGGATCAGAGGCAGGCGAACAGGTAGAGTCCTCCTTGGATGCTGCCCATTGAAGGAAGAGGGCTGACCCTTTGACCCCTCAGTTTTTATACTGAGCATGGGGCAGATGGGATGGAATACCCCGTTGGTCAGTTTGGGGTCACCTGTCCTGTCCACTCCTCCCCCCGGTGCGACCCCTCTACGCGTTTCTGCTTCCGACCCTCCAGCAAGGCACATAACAAAGTTATCTGACCTTGGTTTTTATAGCAATACATATAAGCAGGACCCTCTCTGCATACCATTCCTTGGCATAAATTATAAAAAATCAGGTCTTATCACTCTGGAAGTGGACACTGTCTTAAAAATATGCCATTAACTTCACAGAGTTCAGTTAGTTAGAAGAGGCTTAGCCACAAAGTGAAATTACTGAAAATAAAATTGGTTCTGTTTTACCTCAAACCAGGACAGGAAATAAGCCGGCTTTGTGGGGAGTAGCATGTGTGGGAAAACACGTTAGTAAGGTGACACCTCTTCAGGGCTCAGGGTAGAGTTCTGTGGCACAGCAGAGAAGGGGGATTCAGGAGTGAAAAGGCTGTGATTAACTCACCAAATGCGCTGGTAAAGACATCAGGAAGGGCAGTGAAGAAAGGGGAATGGGAAGAGCTGGATTTCCTAACCCCTGTGTACTGGCACATCACTAAAGTGCTCGCTGTTGTGAGTTGTGGATATCACAGAGTCAGAGAATGGTTGAGGTTGGAAGGGGCCTCTGGAGGTCACCTGGTCCAACCCCCCTGCTCAAGCAAAGCCACCTACAGCCAGTTGCCCAGGACCGTGTCTAGGCAGCTTTTCAGTATCTCCAAGGATGGAGATTCCACAAGTTCTCTGGGCATCCTGTGCCAGTGCTCGGTCACCCTCACAGCAGTGTGCTTCCCGATCTTCAGAGATTTCCACTGTTCAGCAAAGGATGTCGCCTTGCATATGGAGCAAAGCCATTTGGATTCATTTTTTGTCTTATAGCTTATTCCTATTCCCTTTAAAAAGATACAAATGATGTGGCTGCGGATCTAGAGAGATTATTTGCATATGTCTTCCAGCTCCATACAGCATGCCTAACAACCCATGTTCTTCCTCTGTCTGCAGTGAGCACCGTACTATATAAGGAACGTATTTTGATAGCTAATGTAATGCAACATACACATCACGTTGCCTCAAGCTCATGGTACATTGTATCTGTTTATATGATGACATACTCTAATGTAGTGCCAGCAATTTAAAACAATGCCCATATAAGATGTGAATAAGACCAAGAACACAGCCAAAAACCTGAAAATATTTCACTGCTTTCTTATATTAAGAGTATTCAGTAGCATATTGGTAATTCTTCTTAAGGATTTAGGGAGAGTGATGTATATCTTGCTACATTTTTCTTCAAAGGACACCAAGCCAAGTTCTGTTCACAACATCTTGAGTAAAAATACTGTTAAAAGGAAAGCTAATCTGGATTTATGCCCCCAGAACAGAGCGCCAAATTCAACCCTGATTTTTTTTAATGTGTAAATACATTGCTTGCAATAAAGAGGCTGACAATAAAAAATAAAAAATTCATAGAATCTGTATTATGCAAAATTGGTCATTGGAAAGGATTGTGTGTAGCTCCCAGTGTCCTTATAACACACAGGGAGAGAACCGAGACCCACTGAACCGGCACAATAAGGAAATGAATAGCAACATGTCTAGAAATGGTAGGTTGGCAACGTTTCCTTCAACTTAATTTTCCAAACAAAGTGTTTATCTGTTACGAATTGTTGGCCAAGATACTGTGCTTGTTCACACAGACCTGTTGGCTATTCTAGCAGCTGTCACAACATCCCTATAGGACTGATGCTTTCTTGGTTAAGATACTTTGCTCACATTTGTAAAGTATCCATTTGGCTCTACTCGTATTTTCAAAGCCAAACGGTCCTCTCGGGAGATGTTTATCCATTTCTTCTCCTTTCATGCTGTAAGGCAGCATCAAGGACTGCTGGGGTGAGGCGACTGGGAGCAATGAGCGTATTAATAAAAAAAAAAAAAAAGCTTGTGGTCACAGACCACCTAAAACCCATAGAAGGTGGCAGCCCTGCAGTGGAACAACGTTCTTCAGGCTCTGGTGAGAGGAAGGACTTTCACTCATAAAGCAAAATTTGGAAATAAGCACTAATCATAGAAGAGATATTTAGGCATTGCCAGTTCACGACATTTAAGAAAATTCTGATAGACAGAAAAATAATGAAGATCCTGCATGAATCGCATAACTGGGATTTAAAAAAAAATAATAATAAAAAAGGCACTTGGGCCAAACTTCTCCAAAGGCCATTTGAGATCTTTTAAAAGACAGAACTAAATATTAGTTCAGCTTAACCTGAAAATTCTGATCTGAATCATCCATACTCTAAGAAAAACTTTGGTATTCACTTCACTATGTAGGAAAGAAATGGAAGGCTGCTTGATGGGCAAAACTGAGTGCTGGTTCAGTTCTGGACTGAGAAATATTACCTTCTAGTGAATGCTCACAGACACCGGTAAACATAATTAGCTTATACAATGATATCATAGCGTTCCTAGATATTATGATTTCAGAACCTATCTGTAATGTGAATTAAACAAACAATGGTACAGATTAAAGTTAAATGTGAAAGGAATAAGAAAAACTGAACGTGCAAAGTGCTTTAAAATACAGCATCACTCTACCATCCATCCAGAAAACCTTAGGCAGAGCAAAATGAAAAACTTGATCTAAATTCATGAAGCTGCCCACTGAAGCTCCAGAGGACCAAACTCTTTTTCTCAGTTTCCAGATCAGTACCTATTTTTTGGACCATATTTTCTTTCTGAACTGTCTGGTTTAGACTGGTGCAGCTCAGCTTCAGTTTATACCGGTTGAAGTCTTGCAGCATAAGCTTTTTAACAACTCACTTTGCAGCACCAACAGTTTAATTCAGCTCAACAGAAACATAGAAATAGAAAACAGTAAAATGTCTTTTGACCTTTGCTGTTGGCTACAATCAAAACCATGCAACAAAAAGAGCAGGGAGGAAATGTAGGACATATGCTCAAGAAGATGAAAGAAACGTTTGGGCATGTAGCGCAGTACATTGAAGAAAATATTCAAGAGCAATTCATCCTCTTGAAAATACTATTCCCATAAAGCTGCAAGGGTCAGTGTCATCTCAGATTACGCACTGTGCAAGTGCCAGCCATAGGAGGAGACCCACCCACAGGCCGTACACTCTTGGGCAGGAGGTCACTAAACACTAGCAATTGATCTATGGCTCTAGAGACTCCAAGGAAGGGAGCAAAAAAGCCAAAAAAAATGTGCAGGTTTCCCCCCTTTTTTTTTTCTTCTATTATACATACTATTTTGCTAAAGAAGATTAATAAAGCATTAAGAATGACACTGTCCTGTCAATTCAGCGTTACTCAATAGCAATGATGAATCAAAATAAATTAACACAACTCAGAAAAACATCCTTAAACTAAATTTTTCTCCATTTCCTCCTGATAAAGAAGCAACCTTCCAAAGATTTCTCTTTGTTTGGAGTAATTTTTCTGCATTCACAGAGGCCTGTCTAACTTAAGAACTCAAGCTAAGCCCTATTTAGCTTACCCTATCAGTCCTTAGCTTCTCCTAAACATCACTGACACAGGTAACATATCCAACCCTCGTTCTCCTCACAGGGTTTGTGACTTTGTGTCACCTTCTAAACCACTCTTTTTTACACCAAAGCTGGAAGCCACGTTGCCCACGCCACGGGTCCCACAGGGAACATCCTTTTGTCACCCAGAGGTGTTTTCTGTTGAGTTTGGCGTGGGCATTGCCTCAGTCAGACCACAGACCTGGCTCTGCATCTCCGGAAGCCTTTCAAGTTGCAGTCTGACATTTGAACCACACTTTCCGATTCCTTAGATCTCCCGATGTCAAGCACACTCCAATAATTCACATAGAAACTCTGCACAGTGACTGGTGACTGAAATGCAGCCAGCTCTTGAGTGAGGCACAGGCAGTTAAAAGCCAAAGCGCCAAGCCAAACCGTCCAGAGGAGAGGAAGGGATGAAGATTTTTTTCCTGAAGAGAAAGCGTATGGCAAATTTATAGAGGGAAATGTCTTATGCCATGAATCAAAAGACATAACCTTTTTTTGCCAAAAACTGAAACACCTAAAAGCTCATAACTCTACAGTAGTACAGCAATTATATTAGCTTTCCTGTATTTTGAAAACCCAAGACAAAAGTTTAATGCTTCTGACTTTGCTTTTTAAATAGAAAGTGAGAGTTACACTAGACAAACTCCAATTTAAAATCTCAGCGGGGCTGACAGCTCTGCTGAAGAAGAAAGCTTTTTCACAGTACAAGCTTGTGGGTTGATTTTAATAATGGACATTTTCTTTCCATAGATCCAATATTTATATTCTTTTTGTTATTTGAAAACCTGTCTGGGGACACATAAATCTGTCTGCGTCATAATTACACTTGCCTCCCTTTCAGGCCTGTAATCAGATTAGCACCTATGGCAGCAGCTATAGGAAAACTGGATGATCTATTCTGCATGGGTTTGTAAGAAAGACTCCGGTTATTTTTCCAACAGGATAATCTATTTTATGAAGAAAGAATTAATTTTGTCAAATTTTCAGGAAGCTAAGATCTGGACAGAAGCGTTTTTGGACTTATTTCTGAAAGAAAACATTCAGAGGACTCTTGAGTCTGTTTTCCCAAGCTCATGACTCTCTTCCAGTTGCTCCCAATTCCTTCTTCCTTTCTCCAGTCCTTTTTTCACTGGAGCTTGCTTGGAGGGTGCAAGCCAAAGCAGGAGCTGCTCACTGGCTGGGAGTGGGTGCAAGGGGCTTTCAGAGCTCTCAGTGTTGCTGGGGCTCCCTTTGCTCAGAGCGGGGAAAGGAAGAAGGATGTAGGCTCCTGGAGTCTTTCCAAGAGAAAGCTTACGGTTGTACAACTCAAAGCTACACTCAAAGCCCCACAAATAATCCAAGAATCAGGCTTTTTATGGAAAGCCACTGGCGGTGTTTTACTTTGAATACCGCTGCTTCTTGGACTACAAATGTCAAAAACGTATCTGCAGTGATGCGCTGCTGCAGGCTGGCCTTGGGAAACCCTCCATAAAAATCTGTCAGTGAGGCTGGGTAAGCTCCCTCCTCTGAGGAAGTCATCCTCTCTGGCCACAGCTACTCTCTCTGCACTCTCCCTGGGGCTAAAGTAAATATCACCGAGGAGAAAACCTGTGTGACTTACAAATGCCCAGCGCTTCATCACATGCGGATATTTGCAAATAATTCAGGAACAGAATAGCTTTTGCATAGATACCTGCATGCACACCATCCTCTACCAGTGTGAGGACTGTGTCACCCTCCGCACGCTTCACATCCCGGTAAGAACAAACTCTTCCACGCTGCACTTGCAATAAGATTTTTGCTGCATGTTGTTGGCTATGGCAGGAAGGATGGCTGAGTGGCCAAAGCACCAGGTGACCCTGGGGGCTCAGGGCCTCTGGGGTCGCCGGGGGCACCTGTATGGAGATCGGGGACACCCTTTGGAGGTGGGAAGTTGGTCAGCATGAACGACCCGGGCGCTGAGAAACTGCACCTCTGTCCTGCCCGCTCAGTAGCACTCTCCCCCCAGGTGTGTGCTGCCAGGAGGACGCTGTGCAGAGCCACCAAACATTTCACTGAAGCACCCATTCCCCTCTTGTCAAAGCACAGTACGGGCTGCTTCTCCCTCACTGTTGCCAGGTGGTAACTGCTAACCAGGAAAACAGGGATTTGCGAAAATGACTGTTCTTCATAGATTGCATATTGCCCTTTCTCGAGAACCATAATCCCTCAGTTAGCACAAGTTTCTGTTGCTTTCCTTCTGTTTTCTCATTCCTGACTTCTTGAAAGTGCTAATTTGGGGCTTTTTTTCCTGTCTCATTTTGCTGTCTAAACCGTAAACACTAGAATATTACTATTCATCTCATCAGAGGAAGATTTACAGATGTTTGGTCTTGATTATTTTGTTATAATTTTGCACATTTTTTTTTTTTAACAGCGCAGTAAACAAGGTATTTAAAACCACCCAAACACGGCTTATGAATTCCTCCTGTTGTAGCTCGCAGTCATTTATAACTGGCGTCGGCAATATCTCTGCTGCAGTCATAGGCCTGATGCACACACAACCGTGCCCAAGACAGCTCCAACAGAGCCAGCTGGGAGCAGAAGTCTCCCAGAAAGTAGAAGGGGCCGTCACCCCCATGAGGAGCAGCTACCTGAAACCACAGCCACCATCCTGCTGCATCCATTAGATGCCCCGAAGCCCACACTCTGCCATCTTTCCTCTGCGTTTTGCTTAATCCATCTAGATCCACGCGGGCTGGGTACATTTGTACAGGTTGTTTATTACGAGTGTAAGCAAACACCCTAAATGGAGATTGGCAGTCATTTTATGAGGAGGAAGAAGAAATCAGCTCCTTTCAGCGTCAATCATTTTCAGAGAGTTTTGTGGCTGACAAACGGCGTGTTTGAATGAAACTAAACAAGACGTGTGCTAAATCTCGGAGATAGCCAGTTACACCAGTGGAGATCTGCACGCGAAGGCACTGTGCAGAGACACAGAGATACGCCCTGAGCGTTTGCTGAAGCCCTAAGTGTGTGGCAGATAAACGTCTGAAGCAGGAAAAGAATGGAAAAAAAGTTTCAGGCAAAGAAACGAAGTGCAAAACCACAGTCTGTTCATATTTTCTACCCCAGCAACCTGTACTAGTGGTGGTGATGAAACTGGCCAGTGTTGTGTTCCAGCTGCAGAATAAATCAGTAGCACAATCCTCCTTGACTACACCAGGTACCAAATTAGGCTTTGAAAGCAAAAGTTGCCTAGACAAGCAATAGTGGTAGACAGAAAAAATACTTTTTCATAACTTAGTCACCCAAACTGCCAGCATGTTGACCCCTTATCCCTGTGTTAGTTCCTGCAAATGACCCACACCATAAGTTATCAGCTCCAGTAGCCTCAAAGAGGACGATGTGACAATGAAGATTCACAGAAAGACCCTTTTTTTTTGGCTGTCCTACTCTCCTTTAGTAACAGCTTGTACCAAGAACAGCCCCTGCCTCATGCTGCCGTTTTGCTTTTCAGCTTAGGTATTTAAGGAAAAGTATAGATACGCGCACAGAGACATCAGCAAAGACCCATGGCAAATGATCTTCACTGCAAAAAGCATTAAAGGTGATGAAAGTATTAATCATTCATACCAAATATCAACATAAAAATCCACAAGTAATGCTGACCAGGTGGGTGGTAAAGCAGCCAGTGGAAGTAGTTACTCAACTTTTGGCCACATTTTGTTATTCTGGGTGCTCGTGCAGTTAGTTATGGAAGTTGCATTCGCTTATAAGTTAATTGTCTAGGAGAGGTTGTTTCTTTTGTCTACCACTGGTGGTATCTACCACAGTCAGGCCTTGATCTCAATAACTGATAACAGCTACAATCTACGCGATAAGCACAGGACAAAAAGGCTCCCAGTTTCAAGCACACTCTCCCTCGTGGGTTAAGTTCATGTTCTCGGAGGGGCTCATGCTGAGCCTTCCAGCCGTTCTGAGCTCCTGCAGGTACAGAAGGGCCAAATCCTGCCAACGGCTCACAGAAGCGGCTTCTGCTGCTGCCTCTCGCCCACAGCCAAGCAGAGCACCCAGCTCTGCTCACCCTTGTTGCTCTCCATGTGTCCTTCAGGACCTGAATTGCACATGCGCTATAATAGATCCAAGAGGTTTCCTTTGAGCTCATGGTCCTGTACAAGCATAAATCAATGAATTTATTTTATTCTAGGTTACGTGAAAAGCATCCGCCTTGCGTATTTGTGCTGTATCGCCTGATCAGTAAACTAGAAGAAGTACAGCCAAGTCCTGAGAGGGTTAAGCCAGTCAAGCCACATCAGTGAACAGCACCTGAAAGCGCAGACATTGGCATATATCTTAAACCGTCAGGAGGAGCAGCCAGTGAGCAATGCGGTACTTGACCTGTCAGCGTGGTACAGATCATTTGCATAGCTTTTTACAAACATTAGCAGATTAATCCTCACCTTGGGACACACAAGCAAGGTTCAGTAGCCCTGACGAACAGATCCGGAAGCTGACTCACACGGTGGTTGTAACCTGATTTCCAGGAGAACCCAGCATCTTTAAGTCTTATAAAAGCAGAGAAGGGGATGGGACTTCATATCTCCAGACTAGGAGAAAAAGAAGAGTGAAGCAGAGAGCAGCTTTGGGCCATTTGTGTCTGGGGAACCGAGGCTACGGTGACTTTCTTAAGCGCAGATTTCACACAAGCTGTTACAAACCCCAGAAGGACGGTAGCTCTCACCCCAGCACAGAGGGCATAGGCATGTTCATGTGCAAAGCACTGCATTTCACACCCAAAGTGTAAAGCGAATCAGGCAGCTGAAGCTGAAAAATCCCACCTGGTTGCAACTTCCTTACCCAAACAGCTATCCAAAGCACCTCAACTCACTGCATTTCAGTGGGATATCTTTCTGAAAGCAGTAGCAGTCATCACACACTAGCACAGGGGTGAAAACCAAGTCCTGTGCACAAGGTTTGGGTGTTGCCTTGAGGTCCAGTAAGGATCTGTGGTGGATATGGCCCACAAGATCATACTGGCAGAGCTCACAGACCAAGAGACAAAGCGAGACATGGCCATGGCTCACGAGGGTATACTAGCTCTTTCATTTTATCACCTGGGAGGCATCATTTCTGCACACACCGTTTATGCAGCTGAGGGGTCTGTTCTTAGCAGTATCACCGAGGGCTGAGTTGTCCATAAGCCACAGGAGACTGGGAGACCAGGTCCCTGGAGAGGCAGGATGGGGAGGGAATCCCACAGCTGTGTCCCCTTGCAGGAGGGACATGCAGGTATGCACCAAAGGGCTGAGAGGCTCAGCTCACACACACGCACCAGGGACGGATGTACCCAGAAATGCTGTCGTGGGGGTGAGCAACTTGTATTCACATAGACCGGGATAGACACAACAAGGGAGAAGGGAGGATGCATCTGTACAGGCATCTGCTAGAGATGTGTAGGCAAGGCGGACATGCCACCAGATTCTGCAGATATGTAGTAATTCACATGCTGTTACTTGGTAAAAATGTTTGGGATTTATCCTTAAAGAGCTGATGTCAGGAAAGTCTCCTCTGTTTTAGGAAGGAAATTGCTTATTGATCCTGTCTATTTGCATCATATTCACACTGTACTACAGCCGTGCTTATCCTGCAGGGATCCTGAAAGGTTGCTTCTCTCTTCACGCGTGGCTTGACTCTTGCAGGGAGATGCTGCACCTCCACGTGAGGCTCCAGAGAAGGGCCGGGTGTAGGAACAGGTTGTGAGGTAGGGAGCGCTTGTGTTTCTGATGTTAAAATCCCTGTGATGCCCATTTGGGGTGCCTTCTTCATGTACTCATAAATCTACTGAAAATAATTTGGAGACAGGTTCAGCAGAACTATTGTAGGATTCTCTCTATAACATTAGCCATGCTTTACTTGCTTTTTTTTCCCCCCCAAAGGAATAGAAGAATTTCGTGGTGCTTTTGATCTATCTCCTCTTGTGAAACATTGCAGATGTGGTCTTTTACTAGCTCCCTAAAATTCAGTGAGGAGGGCTGGAACTATTTTGTGGTGAGCGTGAATGGATGGAGAAGATGGTCTATTCTGCGTTAAACGTCCATTGCATGGTTATCAGTGTGGGGACAACGACTAAAGATAAAGCGATCCCTTACAATTCCATTAGAAAGCACATGATCAGATGCAGAATTTGAGGGATAACAATTAGGAGCAAAAGAGACCAAGCGTTCCTCAGTCACCGCTGATGTGCTAATGATATTAAAACCATATTACAAAGCACATAACACTGCACACTCAAGATCTTCCCAGTGACATGAAACACTCTGAGCATTCCACAAAGTCATGGCAAAGATGCTGCTCCCTTTATACTGGGATAACAGTATCTCAGCGTGGCTCCAAAGGAGCAGGTACAACGTAGATTGTCGCACATCTCCATGGCGGTGTTCCGAGGACACATCCAGCTGTGCCAAGTTCCACAATATTGCAATGCAACATAAAGCACTTGCTACGGAACGAAAACACAGGAACCCAAAACAAATGGATATGCCATCAGTGAAATGGATGATTCTTCCTAAGGAAAGCTTTGTTTTCTGGCTTTGATTAATACAGATAGAGAAGAAGTACTATGTTCAGCAGCACAGAAACAATACTGCCCTAAGGGCCATAGTGGTCATCCATTAAGAGCCACTTTCAAGAATGCTTTAAAAGCCCTGCAAAAATCCTACCTTCTCCTGCTTAGTATTTTGTACTGCTTCTATAGTCAGTGAAAAGTTACATTTGCTGTGAATAGCTGAACAAAAACCTTTCAACCAGTCTTTGGTTTAGGCCCAAGTAAAAAGGAAATTCCAAAACCACACAGGTCAGAGGTCTTAATAAACAGTCTTGCCGTCCGCTTTCTCATCCAAAAAGCTAAATGGTTTTGTTTTCAAGCATCAGTTTTGCCTTCCTTAAAGGAAGGTTTCTGGTACTCATAACACAGTTCAGTAACATCTCACTTTACTGATAGCATTGCTAGGTTTGGCATATGTCAAAGTGAAGTCCTATACCACGGTTTCACATGGAGGAGAAAATGATGCTTTTCAATATCGAAAGAAATACGCATAAAATTATAAGTCTCAAAACTTTGGAAGTCAGAAGTTAAGAATATGCACTGCATTACTATCCTCATTGAACTCGTAACAAACTATTAAGGCATGATTTATATTCACAAACACCGCATTGTTTTCTGCTCACACTACTCTTCTCTGTCTAGCTTGGTTGAAAACTGGAAGAGGCACTCCTCCACTCCACTGTTTTCTCATAAAGAGGTGTACCGGACATCCTTCACCCTTTTTGCATTCTTTTATTTCATCAAAGCTTACTGTTCTCTTTGGCTCATCTAATTTTCTCCAGGCCTTTTTTTTCTGACACCCTTACCATGAGTGAAACTCTTTATTTATGTTCACAGACTTCAGTGGTTCTCCAACGTTTCTTAGCCAACTAAAATACACCCTACCTGTCAGGCTTCAATAATTACCCTACTGCAATAATTTGATTTACTTTCCTGATCTATTAATATATATAAAAATATTATAAATCCCATGCTCAGATCCTCAAAGATATTTTTAGATCCCTTACCTGGTTTAAAAAAGAACTAAGGGCCATATGATAAGTTCTTAAACACCAGCATGTGTTTGAACTTAAACATTTATGTGTATTCTAATATCCGAGGTTCCATGGAAAAATTGCCAGCCTAACTACAAAAGCCTTTCAGAACCTTTCCTGTGATATTGATAGGTAACATTAGGTGTAGTTTAGAACAGAGGTAGGCGGAGATGACCCTGTGCACCATCGCTGCTGGTGACAATGGAGTGCAGGTGATCCCCCTGGCTGCCCTGAGCTCCGTCCATTGCAGAACAGTCATTCCAAGCAAGTCATGTACTTGCTCACCAGAACGGAGTATGTTTTCACTAAGGCATTCCTTTCTAACCCTTTCCCATTGTAAGCCAGTAAAAAGTTAGTGTCAGAAAAAATAAGAGAGTATACTTGATGCTGTAGGGCGCATTTTAAGTTCTCTTCTTAACATTTCTCGGAAATAAACACAAGTGAGATGAGGTTTCCAGTGAAAGTACTGCTTTTAATCGGTCTTTCATACTCTTCTACATTAATATGTCATTGGGTAATTGAGTAACTGTGGTACCTGTCAGCATCCAGAGGTGTGTCACCTCTGGAGCTGTATAAATAGACCACAGTGAGGCAGATACCCCTTCGGTTTCTGGGATATTCTCCTGCAGAACTCATTCCAAAACCCCAGCACATCTGCAAAAAGCTTTTTTTCCTTCTCAACATGTACAACATTTTCCTGGGTTCGTATTAAGATGCCAAGGCAGACTTTTTTCCCCAACTTCAAATGTAATTTTAGCAGCTAGGTACTTTTTGTACAAAACACCTTTTCCTTTTTCATAAAGAGGATAAAAAGCTGAGAGATGAGCTTGGGCAGAGGAGGCATACCGAGGTGAGTAAGAATCACTCTTAGGTACCATTTTTTTTGTGTTGTCTTTTTGCACACAAGTGCTAGATTCATAATGACCCGTGTGAATTCTAGAGAGCAAACAATATTTTTTTTTATGATTTAACTGGATTTTTTTTTTCTGTGTTGAAACTCGACTCATTTACCAAGGGCTCTAGAAACCGTCACATACCCCCACAGCTATCCTCAAACCCTGACAGCATGAACAGATTGACACACACCTCCCCCAGAACCGGTGTGGCATGTTTAGGATATTTCTATTTAGTAATTTTCTGTTTAACCTAAAATATACTTCCCCTGAGTAGTAAAGCAATTACATAATTAATGGTTACAGTCAAACAGAATGGCTCGGGAGACAAAAAAAGAATTTTTAGGACAACTATATCAGGCTGGAAAGGAAGTACGCATCAATAATTCCCTTTCACATTTGATACTTCAAGTGGTATTAACTTAAAAGTCCAAATGCAAGTCATTAAGCAAAAAAAATGAACAAAACGAAGAGCAACCTTGCAGGGATAGTGGTGAACTGAGAATAAGGACATTTGGGTTCAATTCCGAACTCTTCCCTTGCCAGTGTAGCTTTGGGCAGTTTCTTTGTTCCTCAGTTCCTTATCTATTTAATACGGATATTAATACTCGATTAATTCCTCTCCTTGCCTGTGTGCCTTTTGAAGGCCTCTTGAAGGTTTTTGTAGTAGGAACTGCTTCCTTTGGTACCCATGAAACTCTCGGCAAAACGGAGGCCTGCTTTTTGTCACAGACACAAGCAGAACTAAAGGACGGAATCGCAGTCAGATCTTACATCTGCCACAGACCTGGTAAAAACCGTGGATTAGCAACAGGGTCTGTACAACATGCAGTGTTAGAGATGGCCCTTCGGAGAGCTTCTAATTCAAGAGTTGACCTGTGGGAGCCAACAAATATTGGGACAACTATAGCAGATCTAGCTAAAAAACCACACAACAAAATGTTTCCCTGTCAAAAATGTATATTAAAAAAATAAACTAAAAACGTTGCAAATTTTCACTGAGAAAAACAGGTAAACAGGTATCAGTACAATTTCTTGTAACAAATGAAAATCTGATTTAAAATGTTAAAATGAAACGCTGTGTCATTCTGAAATCAGTATTTCCATATGTATACATATATGTATTTTTTAGAGCTTTTAATTTTTTAAAACCTTTATGCTTTTTCAATTTTTTATTCTGGTTTATGAAAATCACAGATGCTGATGTACTGAAATTTCTTGTCAGATAAATATTCTTTCTGCAGCTATTTGTGTTTAAACAACAAAAGTTTAACAGAGATGCTTTTTTTTTTTTTTTTTTTTTTTGGTGGGCCTTCCAAAAATCAGGTTTTTGCTGGATCTTGAATCAAGACAGCTCAAGGCAGCCCAAGTACAGGAACTGCTTATGTGTTCTGTTATTAAAATACATTTTTCTTGACTAGAAATAGTTGCTGCAAGTGTGGAAAGTATTTCCACTGTTCAGCCTAACTTCCCTGATAATGCAGATGGTTCAAGCTCTAATTCACATAGTTTATCTAAAGAAACGGTTCAATGGACTGACATGAAATACATGTGTTTCAGCAGACCTTTATTCAATAGTATCTTAAAAGAAAAGGACTGATTTTACTTGCTTTAGAATTGACAGAGAAAGCCAAACATCGCTGTTGTGCAAATGTTTAAAGTAAATGATTAGAAACGTCACTAAAGAAAGAGTTCTAAGTCACAGTGAATCACTGACAGAAATGTCTGGTAAAGATAATGAATATCCTGTATTGTGCAAAACCTTCTCTCACAATCACAGGCTCTTTAGAAAATGATCCACTATTCTTGCTATGTATGTGCTGCTGTTATAGGGATAAAGGAAACAGACAAACCTATTGCTGCATTAATGTACCGGATACATTTTAAAGGATGCTATGCTTGCTTTTTCTAAGATTTTTCTTTCTTCCATAATGCATAACCTGGCACAATAAGAATTCCTATGTACTGTACCCTGAAAAGGAACTGTTCTTTACAAATTGCAATGAAGGAAATATTACTTGTTATGTAATATATATCCTAATAATACAGACATTTATAAGCATGCAAAATTGCACAGAGAAAGAAAATCCAGATGATTTTATGCTTCCTATTTCAATATGTATCTATATTCTGTAGGAAGTTTATTATAATTATGACTTCATATTGTGTTTCTATTCCCTAAGGATAAATACGTTCCTGGATCAAGCACAGGAATAAACATCATGTATTAAGTAAAAAATATAGGAGAAAGCTTGGTAAGTATCCTTGAACTTAATAATAATGGATACTTTTATAAGATCAGTAATATTTAAAAGAAGGAATTATTATTTTTTGGGGAGGGATGAGTTGCCGGAGGAATTGACAATACCTAGTAGCGATGCTAATACTGTCACAAAGATAAATAAGGCAATGAATGATTCCAATAAGAATACACTTCTCTTGGATTTGGAGATCACTAATAAAAGTAAACTTCCAAGTACTCTGATAACTCTTCACTAATAATGTATCTGTACAGTTGCATCATCTTTAAGAATGTAATTAACTTATTTTTCTTGTCCTAATTACAAGGCAAAAGGATTCACGTGGGTAACAGGAAAAATGGTTTTGTTTAGAAGGGAAATAAATTATGCCTGAAGCCTAATAAATCTGTTACCATGACAATCAAAGAGCCTGGTCTTAGAGAACCTTTCATAATTTATTCACATGAGTAGTTCTTACTCATACGACTTGTCCCACTGATTGAAATAGAACTGCTGATGTGGGGAGAGATTTGCAATGGGAAACTTGAATTTAGGATGCAGTCCTTGCTCACATAAAGAGCTGAGGGGACCACTTCCACACCTAAGAGCTGCTTTCAGCCGTGAAGTCTGGAACACGATATTTAGGGGCTGTGCTGTCCTTCCTCAGTTTTCCTTATTGGTTCTAAATACTAGTCACACATTTTAGATGGTAAAATACACCAAAAAATGTACTTCAGTGCACACGTACGCATATTTTGAACTTTTACTCCTAAAATCGAGGCTGGTTCCCTGAACCCTACAGAAAAACTGACACACCGCAGGAATGTGTATCGTCTCTCTTTCTTCCTGCTGCAGTGATTTGAAAAAGCTGCATTACCATTCCCTCTCTAGAAACTGTCCTATGGAGTCCTCCATCGTACAAGGAGGAGATGTATTGGGAGCTACCACAAAATTCCATCTTTTGAATAGGTTTTAAGCTCTAATTCTAGCTCATGAGTCCTGGCGTGGCCTGGCCTGGCCTTTTTGCTTTGGCTCTTTGTGTCCCCCTCATGCTCCACTGCTGCCAGGAACCCACCACCGCCATACCCCAGCTGGGCAGCCCGTGACAACAGTCACACAAACCCGCTCCTGGTCTGTTCCTAACCCTGGCAAAAGCAGTGGGATTTGCAGGGGATTACCGTCAGGGCTGGGGGAGGCCGTCACCACAGTTCGTTCCTCAAGAGGCACTCAACTTTCCCTCTTCCAAACTCAGTGATCAACCAGAATGCATAAGAAAATGTATACATTCACGTCACCACTCTTTCATCTTTTAGTTCTACCCTAATTTCTGAGACAGAGATCCAAGTAAACCAGGCTTTTTCTTCTTCCATCTCAGTGCACTCACTAGATAATTCCCTATCTGCTTGGCAATTTGCTGATAATGACCCTAAATTTCAGTAATTCGGGTAGCTAGTTAATAACACCAGCTTGCACTCCCTTAGCACCTTTCATCCAGGAAGATGAAAGCACGTCGCAGCTGTTAATGAAAAACATCTTGCAACATCCACTGGAGCCATTTATAATAATTCTCAACACCCTGCTAATACATGACAGAAATTATTTGATATGAGAACATCTCGTACTGGGTTTGCTCATTTTATGACTTGGGTCATCAAGCGTAACATTGTCATAATTCTCAGTGGTCATTTTTTGGCTTTCTGACGCTTGTAAAAGGATGTGCCTCCCACTGTATCTAAAACACAGCATCCAATTCTGCAACTGATTTTTGGGAAACTAAAGTACATCTTTTGTACCTCCAGATCTTGCAGACATTCAACCCCCTTCTGTAGCTGTTATTTACTCAGACAACACTTATTCAGAACTATTTTTACATTGTTACAGGATTTCTTTTACCTTCTATTTTTGCCTTCTATTGGTCAGGACATGACTAAGGTGCAGGGAAGGTAAAGCACCATGACCCCAGAGAGACAGACAGAGGGAGAGAAAGAGGAGGCAGGAGGAGGGGAACGGAGGGAGGGAAAAAGAGAGAGAAATGTCAAAGCAAATTCTTAAACATCCTCTTTAGCGTGGAAATATGTACAATACAGCTACTGACGCCCCAGTCCAAGTGCAAATGACAGCACAGGTGTGCACAAACACACACACGCACATACACACTGTCACAAAGCGAGGGAGAAAGGCAGAAATGATCTTACAAAGCTGCTGCAGTGATCAGGGCACTTGCTCCTGGAAACAACCATACAAACAATCATTCTTTTGTTATCTTTCTGCACTTTTTCAATTTTCATCTGATTATTGCTATTATTTTTACCTCTTGACATAACAGAAATACGGTTATTAAGGAAAGGAAGGAAAAAGGCCTTACCATGCAGTGCATCAGGAAGAGATGAGAAGCACAGAGCATGCTGCAGAGATTAAGCTCAGCATGGCATTCTGATATCCTTTGGAATTGAAGAAAATTGTCCAACCCATTCTTCCTAACAAAGCGGACAAGTTTTTTCTAGGCTTGAATTTTTCACCAGAAGTCAGATCCTTACAGTCCATTATATTTTCTTCTTCAGGAGATATATTTCCTCCAGTTAAGTTTCAGCTCCTCAATGCCATTTCCAATCAGCTCTAAGAAGTTCTTCATTCCCAGATTCGTGGTGTCATCAGAGGGACTCCAAAGAAAATCAAAGAAAGAAAAAAAGAAAATAATACCTTACCGAAGCCCTGAAATTACAATGCAGAAAAAGAGAAGAAAAAAACACAAACAACCCCTTATTTTTTCTATTATCTATGTGTTTCACAACAATCAGTACTACCTCTTTGGTCTCATATATGCAATGCTAATTACCTGTAATAAAGGAAGAGGCAAAAACTTTCCCAGTTCACATATGATGCATTTTCATTACTGCTGCTCAACTGTGCACTACCAAACAAACCCTCTCATCCTGAGGAATCTTTAAAACCATCTGACAAAAAACATCAGCTGTCCCTTTCCCTTCCCAAAGAACATGAATATTAGAATTTCTAGAAAAGTGTCGGAGAAAGCTTGACAAATAACCCCAAAACCCAAATTAGATCTAAAAGCAAAACCCTCAAAGCAGGCGCGTTCTTGAGCAAGGAGATGCCTTGCCTGAAGGATTTGGGTACACACGCACTAAGTAGGGAAGGAGAAAGGGATAAAGAACGGGTGGCTAAGGGGGGTTTGGAGAGGATGGGGTGGGACCTACTGGGTGTCAGGAGGGAGTGGGATCCTGAGTCACCCTCAGCCTCCTGCCTTCTCACTGACAGCAGCCCGGGTTTCCCCTGCACTTTCTGCAAAGCATATTAATTGATTCTGGTTGCTGAGCAACTAACTCTGGGGAGCCACATCGACGGCTCCGGCACAGCTTCAGCAACAGCGGCAGGGAGAGGGGATGGTCTCCCCCGTCTCCCTCCTCCTCCTGGGGCTCGCTCACCCTCCCCAGGATGCCCTCAGCTACCCCCAGGGAAGCTTTGCCCAGGGAAAAGCCCCCGTTAATGCAGCAGGGAGTGGAGATGGGTCTCTCCTCCCACCCTGTGCGGCACCAGCAGGACTCGGGCGAGCAGCCCTGCTCCACGCTGGCAGCATGGCTGCAGCCCCACAGAGCATCATCCTCCCCCCCAGGCCGGGGGGGCTGGTGCAGCCATGGGAAACCCACCCAGGCATGGTGAGAGGTGGGTGAACCAGGGTGGTGCAGTGCCCTTCTGAAAAGCAAAGCTGGATTAACCCTCTGGTTCTCCACGCACACGGCAAAGATGTGAAAATGGCAAACAACTCTCATGGTTATGCCAACTCATGGGTTCAAAAGTGAGTTTCCAGTTGAAGCTGTGGCTGCTTAAGCCCTGTCCGTGCATTAACAGCAAATGCATTTCTTATTTCTGACCTCTTTTATCGTGTTGCACTTCAGGAAGAGCAGACGCTTCTGTGGCCAAAAGGGCACACAGTATCCCAAAGCCACCATCCAGAGGAATTGCCTGCACGTCATTGTTGGAGACTGCAAAATGGAGCTCTCTGACATAAACTTGTCACTCCTTTAACCAATGCTGCGTTTACGTTCCTCATAGGAGAGAAGCAGCAATGAGGCCATTTAGCTTTAGCCCTTAAAAGAAATGGGATCACAGGAGCTGGCTCCAAGGGGCTCCTCCTAGAGCACCTGGACCGATGGCCCCGTAGGAATGACACAGAGGATTCCTGCAAGGTTGATGTCAAGTGGATGGACCCTGAACACGGCCTGACCACTGCAATTTGTGACAGGGCTTCTGCTGACTTCTGCGACTGTAGAGCCTGAAAAAAGATGTCCAAAGCAATCCAGTGTCCGAAACAAGACCTTTCTTTTGTTCTCCCATTTTGGATAAACCCCTTAGTCAGACCATGGCATTTTTTCAGCACTGACTAAGCTGTCTTTCCGTTGCACGGGTAAGATGTAAGAAAATAAAAGACCTCAGGATTTCTCTCCCTGTGACCTGGCAGTAAGGGCAATATCAGATCTTGGCCAAACTGCTCACGTGTGATTACTGTCACAGACCCGAGCTAGATCAGCTCTTTATTTCTGTTACAGTGATAGGACAAGTTAAAGGGCAAGGCCCTGAGAACTGCCTTAGCTTGCAGTCACATAAATAAAGAGAATTATCCAATTCTTCCCTTGAAAAACTCCAATCTATAGCTGTGTGCTGTCTAAATGGCAAACACAAGGTCTTTGTGAAAAGGGGACAGGTTACCTTAAGCAAAAGAATAGCTTTTCTGGCAGTAGCTTAGCCCCACCATACTCTGCTTGCATGCTTTATAAACAGAGATCTACAGTTTAGCCTCATTTTCTTAGCAAAGCCAGATGCTTCACGTATACTCAAAGCTCAGGAAGGACCATTAGGTCAGGTTAGCAGAGCTGCTATGTGAAACAGATAGCAAGACGTAGTTAGTTCATCCAATATGTCTCTTGATATGAGCGTATACTGAATATTCCTAATCCCCCAAGTACAGCGTACAGAGATATATGGGAACTTCAGTATTGATTTAGTAAATGGAAGTCATTTAGCCTCCCACAACAACAGAAAACAGCAGGATATTTCTAAGGAAGAGGTCCTGTAGTTCACCTGATCCATGAAAATGTGTCTCCTGAGGTCTTATGACATTCTAAACATAGGTTAAACACATTAAAACGCACATAATAAACATAGACTGTTCTTGATCATACCAGTCTATGTAATTAATTTGGTATCAGTGATTCTCCCTTTATCTCTTCTTATGACCCTTTGGACATTTCTTTTGACTGTCTCTCACTGTACCTAGTCTTCGCGCCTGGACAGGAATAAATAGAACAAGATTTCTTCTAGCAGTGGTTGATGCAAATAGTGTATTTTGTTGTGTGTCACTGCTCATATATGACATTGCTACTTTAAGTGCACAGGTTTACTTGCTTGCAACAAAGCACTGACCAATGACAAAAAACAGGGTTGGAAGGGAACTAATCCATCTCTGTCCCACAGCAGGATCAATCACACACATGCTAGCCCCGAGGAATGACTTTCTAACCAGTGCGTACTGGTCTCCTTCCTGGAGTCTCCATGTTTACAAAAAGCAATTTATTCCAGTGCCTCACTACTATAACTACAAAAAGGATATTTCTAAGCTCCATTGCAGCAAAGTTAAACACACTATTTCTTGTCCTATTCATAACAATCAAGGAATAGATCTCCTCCATTCCTCCTTGCAACTACCTTTTATGTTTATAAAATTCATTGTATCTCTTCTCAGCCTCTTCCCTTTCTAGATTAAAAACTTATCTGAGCCTTTCCTCTTCTGTCCCTTGATAGGGAATGGATTATCACATGCTGACCTTTGAGTCATAAGAGTACAGGAAACTGAGTGTGAAACTACATGAGTACAGGGATGCACA
Source organism: Rhinoptilus africanus (assembly GCA_013400135.1). NCBI lineage: Eukaryota > Metazoa > Chordata > Aves > Charadriiformes > Glareolidae > Rhinoptilus > Rhinoptilus africanus. The sequence continues at coordinate 308,033 of VXBO01004173.1, forward strand.
TTAATGCATGAAAAAGTAAAAAAAGGTACCAAAGAGACAGTGTCTCGCTTAGGAAGTGAGTCATGTAACATGGGAACAGGAAAACAAGGGGGGATTGCTTCATCTAGCTGTGATAATAAGGTTAAATAGTGCTTCAATATTCCTTTTTTTGTTGTCTCAATGAAATAGGGTGACAGAAAGGAGGAGATTCGATACAGCTAGGTTGTATGTCTCTGTCAATGAGTCCTTCCAACCTGCAGAAGATGGTTCAATTTAAGGGCATAAGGGAAAAAAGCTTGTTTTTTCCTTTGAATTTGTATAATGATTTATGAAATACTAAATAGAAGAGGGAAGCTAGCACAAGATCTCAAGTAGATAGTAGGTATAAAAATAGAGAAAAGACTGGGAGGGGATAAGTGCAGGGAGTGACGAAAGGCTGGAAAATGTATGAACATTTAGACTAAAGGAACAAAGGGAGGTGGAGAGACTTCCCAAATTCTTACAAAGAAATTAAGTCTACGTGGACATATTTTACTATAGACATAGTAAAGGAAGATTCGTTTCAACATGATAAATTGTAGTTGTTTTATCTTTTCTACTTTTACTCCTTTACATTCATGCCACTGCCTGTTTTTATCCTCAAGAGTACAAGCTTTAAAAGTGTGACCACAAATTATTAATATTTTAATGTGCCTTGTTTTACACTTTATTTCTACAAGGAGGAATACCAAACAGTGTTGAAGCTCTCTGAATTGGAGCAAATATCACAAAAAGTGCTAGGGAAGGGCAGTTGAAGGGCAAAGCAATAAAACAAAACGACCACAGAAAGGAAGCTAGTCAACAACTGGTGATTTCAGAATGAAGGCAAATTGTTTGGCATGTGAGAAGGAGACATTAGATTATTAAAAGAAATTGTAGCAGAGGCAGGTTTGGAGATATCGATATTTGTGCAATTTTTTTTTTCTTTTTGAAAATGTAAAGCTGCTTAGATAAAATTCAGTCTCTTACAGAAAGCAAGTACAGTGTCTCACTTTCACCTACACAAGGCTTGAATTTAATCTCATATAATGCTTTCTGTTATGCATTGAAAAGGCTGACTAATACACATGCTCTGTTTCTATTCCATTTTCTATTTATTTTCTCTCTTCCCACCTTTCTACCCTCCTTTAAATAGCAGCATTATCCTCCTTGAGAAAACAAGTGCCCTGTGAGAATAAGAACCAGAGCAAGCTAGTACCCAGTCAGCCCTCATCCCGGGGGAATGGTACAACTGGTATCCGACCAAAACTACATCAGTTACTGCAGTTGAATCAGACCGGCAGCATCCCTGCATATTCGAGCCCCGTAGCCTGATAGGGCCAATACTTCAAGACCCTGGGCATCAAAATAATGGGGAGATGCAAGAAGCCTTGGCAATTGTTTGGGCAGAAGCCCATTTCAGATCTTAGACTGTGGGCAACTGCTGTCCCCTACCTAGACTGCAGCAGAGCAGAGGCCCCCGGGGACTTGGAAGATGTGGGCACCGGCTGTCAAAGTGTAAGAAGCTGAAGCAGAAAAATCTGCCAGGAATCTCCCTGCAAGTGTCAGGAGCAGGGGAGACAAGGGCGCTGGAAGTGGAGGTGTGCCGGCGTTGTTCTTTGGGTGCTCAGACCACCTCAGCAGCCACTGTCACCAGGAGACGCCTGCCCACAGGGTCACCCAGGCGGGCTCTGAGCTGAGCGGCAGGGGAAACCTCCTCTCCGCTCCACCCAGCTGCCTGGCCACGAGAAGCAAACGAAATAGCTCATTTACCAAAACATCGCCCTTCATCTCAATCATGGTTTAATACTTGATAGAGACCATCAATTTATTCCTTGAAAGTTGCACCTTTTCTGATAGCTTCCGTTTGAGAACTTAACTGGATTTTTAAAAGCAGTATTGTATATAAAGGATACAGTAGTTTTAACATGAATACAAAGATGTGCACAGATCATGGAAATTATTTACAGTATGAAATAAAAGGTATCATTCAATTATGAACCAAATTTTAATTAAAAACCTGTAAAAATAATTTGCAAAGGAGTTTTCTGGATATGTTTCTCATTTTGACCATTCAATATCCTGTTCCTCAATTATTACTCAGTCAATTGCAACACAAACAACTGAATTGATTTCTTGCCTTTTTAGTTTAAAAGCCATCATACATGCATGAGAGTCTGAGCTTCAGTGAGTGCATTTACACATCATCATCATCATCAATTAATTGGAAAATCTAACCGTTAAGAAATAGACCATCCAAAAAAAGTTCCAAAATCATAACAGAGAGGGTACACATAATCCCAACTATCTGCAGTATACTTAGCATCCCTAAAAACTACTTCTAACATACTTAAATTATAATATTACCGTAATAGCTATTTTCAATATTCTATATGGCAACTGGTCTCATTCTTTTCTAGTTTCCATCAGTACAAATCAGACTAGGATACCATAGCTGTCAAAAACTTGAAATAGTAAGAAAATAGTATGACCAATGGTAAGTAAAGCCAGTAAAATGCACAACATTTTAGATTTGTTGTTCTCTTTCTTTTCAAATAACTGCTGCTTTACTACAACTTAACCACTAACTGACAAAGGAATGATAAAAGCTTACAGCTTGTGGTTACTAGTTGTTAGGCTTGCTCATACCCTCACAAGTTAGCCTGAAATCAATTTTAGTTATTTGAATTTCATTTACAGAAAAGTAAACCTCCTGCATTCACCGGTTGCAATGAAATAGACCTTAATTTCCACCAGCCCAGGTAGTATCAATAGATACACAGTCATAACAGTTCATTGCAGAGTTAGCTTCAGTTTAAACTCGCTGTGTACCGGTAATGTAGCACTGCTTCCCTTACATCACCCTAACACTAAAAATAGCATTTCAATAAAGCTGTATCAGAAATGCATGCACGAAAATATGACTGCCTATCCAGTAGCACAGCCAGATTCACTGCAGAAAGTACATACACTAAGTATCTTTTTTCTTTGGAAAAGGAAACCTGGTTTGAAATGAACTTCTTAGCACACAAATGGAATATAAAGGAATAATCCCAACTTATTTTAAAAATGGATGTCTTGACATAAAATGCCATTTTGTATAAGCAAGATGCAGTGGCAGTTGCCTTTTTTTGGGGGGGGGGAGTGTCATCTATACTGAACAGAAATTACACGCCAAAACAAACGGTCTGATCCTCCTCCTCTGGCCTAGGCAGCAAAATGGACCCCAATTTCTGTGGGAAAAGAACTGAACTATGTTCTTCGGAGATTGGCAGAGTCTCGGGTAAGAGCCACCTAGCTTCTTGCACCAAACGGAGGCAGATTTGCATCCCTAACACCACTTAAATAACCGAGTTCCGTGTGTACATTAAAGCACTCCAGAAGACAGGTACTCTTTTCTGAGAGGCGATGATGTGTTCGCATGTCTTTCTTCAAACTGGTATCTCATCAGAAAAACAGTAATCTTGCTGTACAGCCGTGTAGTAAGATAGGACATGCAACGCATGAATTCATTGAATCCCAAGGGTGATCGTCTGCCTGAAATCCTTTTCTACATAACCATGTTCACACACGGTAAAAGAAAAAAAAAAAGCTCTCAAGCAGCAACAGTTATTACTGCTGAATAAATATCCACATTATTTCTCAACAGGCAATATACCCACTGGGCAAAAAAATAATAGTATGCTAATGAAAGATTAGACAGGCACTGGCTAAATTAGTCCTACTACGGTTTTGTTAAACTCTTGGGTGTGTATTACATGACATTGCTACTTAATATCATAAAACAAAAATTTCATTCTCTCTCCTCTCCTTTTTTTCTTTCTTCCCCCCCCCACTTTAATAGAAGAGGTGGAAATTTCCTTCCCTGGGTTAACCTCCAAGCATTAAGTAACATAACCTGCATATTAATATGATTCTCACCTAAAGCTCTTAATAACTTCACTACACGCAGGACACTGCTGGAACGAATACTGCACAGTGGCCAAAGTAGTCTCAAACAGTACCAAACACTCCAAAATGCAGAGTATGAGTGCTGGCATGATACTGCACCGTACTGGAATAGATGCACTTTAAGGAATTTGACAGAAGCCAGATTTAAGTAACTGCTGGCATTTCTATCCTGAATACCATCGTTCTCCAGAACCCCAGTATTTTGACTGGTAAAACCTTTCAAAACCTGCCTCCTTATCCTTTGCTTCACAAGAGACTCATCGGTCCATTTGGTTTGTGTTTCTGTTTGCCACGAGCAGAGGCGTCCTTGTAAGCAGCTTTCTGGGGAAAGTCACTGGGAACAGCTCAGCAAGTCCCCGAAGTTTGGCAGAGAACGTGCCTTAGGCTGGGGCGAAACCGAACTCCACCGGCATCCTCTGTCAGGCTCTTTTAAATCCTTCCTAAGTAATTACTCACTCCATTGATTAATATTTTGAAACCTTTACAGATTAATAATGCACAGGTATTCAGAATAATTCCCCAGAACCAAAAGATAAAAGCAAAATACACAAACACAGATCCACAAGGTATTCTGAGATACCCCTTTTTGAAAAAACCAAACATACCAAAACCAGCCTAAACACACTAACTTTTTAACATATATGTATTTCTGAAATATTCCATTTGGTTTTAAGCTTTTCCTTAGTGCTGGGCTCTGTTTAATTAATTAATCTCACTGTTTGCACATCTTGAACGCTTGGTTTTAATGTCTCACTCCCTTTTGTGGATTGATCTGCTGTGAGATTTTAATGAGAGCCATTTCTCATGGTTTTATGTAGAATTATTGTACGGAGGAGAAAGTGATAATAACTCAGTCTTCTGTTAATTACACATCTAATTATTCTTAGAAGTTTATTTATAATTATGTCTGCCAGCAGGCTTTGTTTCAATTTTCATAGCCAGATTGGAAATGCAGCTTAAATTAATTGCTTTCTGTAAACAACCATATTTTAAACCAAAAAAAAAAGTATGAATATTTATACTTGGACTCAAAATACTCTCTTCTCTGATAGTCATTCTTGTAAACAAAAATCTTAGGAACCATGTAAAATCTTTGTCCTTCAATAATAATAATAATAACACTTAAAGCTAGCAAATGTTCTCAGAGGACAACAAAAAAACTTCATTAAGACAATAACTATTCATGGTCAAAGGCTCTTTTTTTTTTTTCCTCTCCTAAATGGTAATCAGGGCTTTTATGTTAAAAGTCTTCAAATCGTAAGCCTCACCTCTAGAGGCACAGCAGTGCCAGTACTCAAAGAGAATAAATGTTCTTTCAAGGGTGAAAGGGAAAGAAATATCTATTTTTGATGCTGTTAGATTCCCAGTCGAGAAGTAGGAAACCCCTTGTTTACCACAGTATTTCTCCAGTGATGCAGAACTCATCTGAAATGCAAGCTGCCCAAAGATCTCTGTTCAAGAAATTATGTTTACAGGAAAAAAACCTGTTCAACAAAAATGATCTTTAGAAAGCACAATCCTAAACATATTAACTGCACTTATCATATGGCGTAACATTGTTTTAACCAGAGTAATCAATCTAAAAGTAATTATAGGATGACAGAAAGATTTAGACACAGATCTTTCACTACACACAGATCCTCCTCCAATAGTATGTAAACATATACAATAGTTGCATAGGTTAGGGATTAATTTAGAATAAGGGACAGGTCTTGGCTATGGAAAGCAATAATATTTCTCAGAAACATTTCAGCTTACAGGCAATGGATTTGTAACCCGACAGACAACGTGCAATACTGCATGTTTAATTTTAAGAACTACAGTTTGGCTTCCTATGGAACACATTTCCCTCCTACACCAGTCTCCTGCAAGCCCCTGCTCCCGTACAGAAACAAACACTGGAAGAGAAGCCCGTGAGACTTACCTGTTTGCCTTATGGGAGACGAAGGAGTTTAAAGCATCGAAGTTCTAACAACAATCAGCCACTAGCATTTAGCTTACGTGGAAATAATTACATCCTTCCACCTTTGAGCTTTCTCAGTAAGTGAAAGCTGGTGATGGATGCCAGCAGCCTTGTTAAAATATCACTGTAATCCGTTCAAGCTCTGGAGATTGCTTAGAAAACCAAGCCATAAACATGCAGTGTCTATAGCTTCACCAGCAGCTCAGCGTTTTCCAAGCGTGTTACACGTCTTCCTTTTCCAATACTGCACTTTACAGAGCACTCTACCTATCTTCATTTGAGTAGAAAGAGTACAGTTGTTGAAATTAAATTCCACAGAAACAAAAGTGTTTTACATGTTTAAGCTTTCTCACATCAAATAGTTATGATTTTAGCAAAGGAGACAGCCTTTAGGGTTTTTTTGGTTGTTGCTCTTCCCTCTTAAAAATAAAAAAAAGCTTCAAATAGTGGAGCAAAAGGCAAAGAAGAGGAAATAGCAGTTCAAGAAGCAGCAGGCAAGGATGAGTGTCTTGTGATTGCTTTGAGTTAATACTCCTCAGGGGGAGATGAAAAAAAGCACAAATACATCAAAATCTGTCTTACAGAGTAAAAATCTGTTGTATAAGCCAGTCTCTGGCAAAGTAAAACAGCATGTGCACTTACTCCGTTAATTTCTAGCATGCCAGAGTGCAAAGGAACTTAGAAGCTTTCTTTGGATTAGAGGCAAACAGGTAGGAAGAAGGAAAGAAAATTCAGTATATGTAACTACTGTAATTCTTTCTGCTGCCCTGAGAAACGTTATCAGATAGCTCCAAAAATCTATCAGAGATGTGTATGTGAAAGCAGCGTTTATCAGTACCACAGAACATTTTATCATTACCAATGTTGTCTGGAGAATATGTGGAGAATGAACATTTAACAAAGCTGCATCCCCGAGATACAAATAAACACATCCGTGACTGCTCCTTCTATCGCCTAAACACACCAGCTCTTTGGGATCTCTGGAATAAATGACTACGAAGGCTGTTACAGGAATCGTAAGTGCTGAACACTTTGGAATAACTGACCCAAATACTGGCACCAAGCAATGGGAACTTCAGCCTAAAACCCCTGATTCAAATCGCGCTGAAGCCCATGAAAATAGGTCTTGAGAGGCTGTGGGGGAGAACCTTTGCCAGCTGGCTCCTCTGTCCCTGGGCATCGCTACACCGCTAGACCGCAAAGCCACCAAAAAACATCTTGGAAGGAGCTGGTTCAAAACCTACTCTGACCTGAAGCTCTCCTGAACGTACCAGTGTGATGCTGGGTCTGAATTTCCTCGGATAACGTACGCAGCACATACACATGCCTGTTCCCTTCAGGGCCAAAAAGAAAACATTCCATTTGTTTCTATGATGAGTCCAGTCGCAGACCAAAATGCCACTGAGCCAAATGCTATTCAAGCATAACACAAAGAAACTCCCCAGCCGCATGAATTTACAGTCCAGCTGTCACCTTTCGTACTTTCCACACACACCGCCCACCTGCAGAACCACCAAATCTTGCAGAACAGAAAGTTCTTGAATTTAAACCCTTCTAATTATTAGGTTGGTTTTTTCCCCGTAGCAGAGCTTGATCTTACGCCTTCTAATAAGTTAAAACATCACATTTGGAAAAAAAAATTTAAAATTAACCCCTATTTCCATTATCCCAGAGGACAGAGAGGCTGAAGCCAACGTGCATCTGTGTGATACAATGAAAATATGAAAAATAGGAAAAAAAAAAATACATTGCGCTTCACATTTGAGGTCTGAGGAACTGCACACACCAGATACAGCAAATCCCACATCCCTGGCACAGAAGAAATCATTGTTAGCTCAGGGCTTTGCCTGAAAAAGCTGTAGCATGAAATTTAGTTTGCATATTCCTTTCTTTGCCATATTCACCATTCTGTATTTTGCCGCAAACCAAGTATCCCAAGCTTATATGTGCATGGGAAACTGCCTGCCCTTTGATAATGCCTTGGCTACTGATCTTGTAGGGGAAGCATTTGCTCATGTGTCCCATGTGCTGGCAAATCCCTCTCTATATCTGATGCCCAGGTGGAAAGCAAATATTCTTCCTGGATGCTCAGCAACCCCACTGCCTGTGGAAAAGCTCTAGGTAGGAAGGTAGGAACACGATTTTTTGAGCATTGCAGAGGAAATCCCAGCCTACCACTCAGTCCAGCAACTTTCAGTGACATTTCGAGTTGGATGAACTCTACTCAGACATTTCTGGGTCCCTAAGAAATTGTGCCTTTTCCTTGTCAGCTCTGAAATTTGGCTGGGTGTTTGCTCCTTTCAGGTGTCTTCCCACTAGAACAGGGCTGCTCTCCAGCCAAGCCTTTGACAGGGCACCACACACAATAAAACATAGTAAAACAGTCGCACCATCTATTACAGAATATTCAGCACTTTCACCCAAAAATAAACCACCACTGCCACTGATGCAGCATGCAGTACTTTCTGCACACTGACCTGTATTTCCCGCTGTGGTAGATTGATACCACAGACGAAGGGTTACCTCCCAGCACAGTCACTGCAACAGAGTCTCTGGTGTTATGGCACAAACCTCCCATCCTGTCGTCAACTCACATTTGACTTTTAAATGCACTTAACATGCATGCCGTCTTGTCAGCATGCCCAGGCATTTTGGGTTCTCAGCCTGAGAAATCTCTGAAGAGGTCTGATGTTGAAAGGACTTTAGAAAGGCTGCACCATTTTAACATTGGGCAGTAGGAGAAAAAAACAGAGAGAGAGACAGAAGATATCAGCAGCTTCTTTCAGAAACAGACGCCAGTTGCCATGAAATTTGTCACTATCTTGTTAAGCATCAAGAACTCAATGTTTTGACACTACAAAGTGCACCTGCCTCTAGAAATTATTTTGAATGTCTGAATTACCCCTCTTCCATCAGGTCCAATAATCCTTGTGCGAAAACGCTTGCCTTGTATTTTGTACAAAGTACTTCCAGCACTCAAAGATACATTTTAGGAATAGAGGTCAATGTGTGTATGTCCCAAAGCTAGGATATTAATAACACTCGAGGATTTATAGTTTTCCATGAGACATGGCATTTCAGCTACTGACTGCAAAAACCTGAATTTGTTCCAAGGGTTGTTTTTGCATAGAAAGGTGACACTATCCTTGCGGAGGACTTACGAGTATCCCCCTCTCATCCCAGGAGAGCCTGAATGTCCCAGAAAGGACTCTGGGTGTCTTCAGCTCCTTTTGAAAGTCAGCAGGAACTGAGTGAGGGTATACACCCCCTCAAGGATCCAGCATCCTAGCAAGCATGTCATAATGCTGTATTGTCTCATTTGGGTTTTTCCACATACTATTCTAGCAAGAAAAAAGCCTTAGACAGACTGGAATCTATTCATTTTAGATAATTCATACATCTCCCTGGGCACAAAATACCTCCAAATAAACTTTTTCCTTTTATCCTGCTCAGAAAATCCTTGCCAAAGTAACTATCTCTATGCATCTTGACAAGTTATTTTCACTAAATAATATATCCTGCACAATTTCCTTGGTGAAATGTAATCAAATGGCAAAATGGTCCCAAGACCTAAAAGAAAATGCTAAAAAACCAGACCAACTACTAAAAGTTAGCACTGTCCAGGGTGCAGAGTCTTGTAAGAAGAAACATTAAAGAAGGAACACAGAGATAAACAGGGGTGGAAAACGGTGTCTTTAACGATTATGTTACTTTTATTTCCAAGCAGAAACATAAATCCTGATGCACTCTGTGCATATCCATATTCATATCCCGAATAAATTTATTTGTGCTCAAAGAACAAGTCTCCTATACGTAAGAATGAGGAAGTTGAGTCAGCATGCTTAAGATTCAGTTTTGCCTTAAGTTCAACCATATTTTAAAATAACAGTTTGTGATCACTTCTAGTAGTAGCAACAGCAGCAAGAAATTAAATAGCTGCGTTTGGTTTTGATTAAGCTCAAGTTCTTGCCAAAACATTTCCTTTACGTCAGATATAAAATTAGTTCTAACACTGCAGAGCTGGAGAGGTCACCGTTGGGCTATCTTGAGATATTCCCCTGGAGATCAAAGTGTATTATGTTCCCTGCAAAAGAGTGGAACGTATACGTAAACACATCTAGATCATGCCAATGCATGTGTCAACGTGAATCTAAACTGACAAACAGCTTTTTATTTATTGTCCTATGCTCAGTGTTCAAGTGCTCAAATATCTAAGCCAAGCTTGAGAAAGAGGCAGCATTTTTTCATGGTCCACAAAGAGACAGAAACTTCTTCGTCAAAGAAAAATGACTCTGATCTTTCACCTGCTTTTAAAAGAAGGTTGCAACACATTTGTGGCAGACATCATGCATGCGACAAACTGGGGGGTACTGTAATAAGCTGTCAGGATACATCGATACAATGCCATTTTTTTTTCCTCGGAAACTTTCATGAACTACAGAGGGTCCAAGAGTGCATCTCACTCTGAAGTAAGCGCTAGGACCATCGGCTCTTGAAAAAACTCTGAAGTCCTCAAGCCCCCTAAAGATAAAAGATAAATTACAAAATGGAGGTGGGGTAGAAAGAAAAAGATGATTGAAGGCCAACTCAAAGATGAAAGTAGTGGTGGAAAGGCCTGGGAGAAAGAAGAAATAGAAATGTTAGGGGAGAGGGAGAAGCTGAAGGAAGAGGGTTAGAGAGAACAGAGACAGACTCTGAAGTGGACGATATGTGATAGCACTGAAACACACATGAAAGGACAAAGGTGTGAAGCAAACAGCCTGGTATCCTGGAAGAAACTACCTGGTATCAGGTAAGAAGATTCCCGAAACTGCAATTTGATCATCTGATAGAATTAACTACCTAGATCAAACTTTCTTCTGACTTACTCTCCAGGAACCTATCACTGGCAATAATTGAAAAAAGAAGGTGAACATTATCTGAACTTGGTTGTTTGTCTTTAAACAGTTCTAGGCAATCTTTCAGGACAAAGATTTAATGAAGTTTATCTGAAAGCAATTCTTTCAGTTCTTTAATGTTTGCTACATGACCTACAGGTGCCTGGAATCTGGATACTTAGAGTCAAAGAACTTTCTCACTGAGGACCCAAGCAGGTTCTTGCAAACTGAGACAGAGCACCATCCTTTCAATACCATTCATAAATTAGAAGTCACCACCAACGAGCTGCCAAAGGAGTGGTGTAAGGTTTGCAGTTTTGCATTGCAATGTCCAGCTCATAGCTGGTAAGTAAAAGTTCAGAGTAGCAGCTTTTTAACTTCTTTTGACCCACAAGAACATACCAATTTATATTTTTCCTTGCTTCACTTTTAATATCATATATTGTTTTCTACCAAGTGCTGTACGTTCAAGGCCTATGAGTGTCAGTGCTGTCCAACTAGAATCCCAAAGGGATCACAACCTGGATGTGAAGCCAAACACATACAGGACAAAAAGAGTGTTTTAAAAACCTTAGGCTTATAGGATAAGTCAGGTTGGAAAGGACCTCAGAAGGTCATCTAGTCAAACTTTGACTTTGACACAGTTTTTCCTGCTTGCCAGAAGCACCCAGCTTTCTCTTAAGGGTAGCTGTAGGAACAGGCTGTTATTAGTGTGCTAATTTTGTTGTTCTTTCTATTCAATTTTTCTCTAAATTCATGCCTTCAAGAAAAGACAGTGCTTAAATATTATGAATGTAATATAATCTTTCTCACCATATGCTAGACTGGAAGCTTGATAAACCACAGATAAACTACAGATAAACAAACTGCAGATATATTGTATCTGTTGCTGGTTTGATACATACATTGCATGGGAAAGATTTTTGGGTTTGTGGAAAAAAGATCATGTGACTGATTCAGCCTAATCATTCACTCAGGACAACATTCGCGTTACAGAGAGACTGTGACCACAGTCCTTCCTTGAGCACTTGGAACAGTACATGCAGTAACAATATTTTAAACTCCATTTGAACAAAGAAAGTATGTTTGCATCTCACGTGACTCATTAACTCAACAGAAACATCATAGATCAATCAAGCTACATATAAAGGGGAATATAATATAACAATGACTGTGTAGACCTGTTTCTAATTAACGTGGCTTAACCAGCCACAATGAGCAGTCTCGCTGTGTAAGCACGCTCCTGTGACTGTCACATCAAAAATAATCTGGAAAGGTTAAAAGGATCTCATTCCAAAAACCTTGTAATTTTTTCATCTTCGCAGCTCAATTCTGTTTTAGCTTGCAGCTTTTGAAGGGAGCAGCTGAGAGCAGTATTTGAAGCCTGAGCAGCTAGTATCACCATTGCCCATATGCAAACCAAACAATATTTATTTCCTACGAAAAAGCCATTGTGTTACTTTCATTATAATTAGTAAAATGCTTTGCAACCCACAGAGGGAAAACACTGTCTGAAGTCAAACTGTTCTTATCCATAAGAAAGTTTTTGCTTTCAGTCCACTTCTAGACTGCCATTCACATGTTTTGCTCTTTCTTATTCTTGCAGCATCTTCTGCTGTTTGGTCTTTAGTTTGTACTTTTACCCTTAGCCTTGAAAGTAGATTACACCGGGTTCTGGCATAATGCTTTGCACACTTGCCCTGCTGACCATTAAAAAGCCCCACCACTTTATGACGTCATTAGAAGCAAAATTTCAATTTCGTAAATGCTAGTATCATTCACATTACAAACGAGTTACAATCTTAGCTCTGTATTCCTTAACTAACAATCCCCACTGAAGAGTGACACTGTTTGACTTTAGTTTACCAGATCTAGGGTAGGGTTATTTTGGGTTTTTTTTTAAGAATATATCTTTAGTTTATCCAAGAACAGCAAAATACTGAAACTTAAGACAGGCAAGGAATAAATAAATAGTATTTTTACCCATACCTGTACTGTATCCTGCACTTTATCAAGAAAAACTATCCTGAATCTCCTGGCCTGAGGCATTAAACCAAAGGTCACAATAACTTGTGCTCGTGAAAGATCCTGTGGCTTTTCCCACAAGCTTCAGGTGACAACTGCAGAACTTTGGAGAAAATCCAACTCAGGAAATTGCCTTCTAACTACATCAAATAATTTCTACAGATTCAACTAAGTAACATATTTTTCCTCCACTCTCCGTCTTAAGCTCCTGTTGCTGACAGCCTTCAGTAACATGAATATTTTATCCAAGAGTTGTTTTGAATCCCAAACACACCTAAATAGTTAAATTTCACAAAGTATTTTATCAACTGGGTTCAAAAGAGACATAAAAGCTCAAGCTTTTCTATTTGCTGTCTTACATTAAAGAAATAACTTCTTGTGCTAACAGGGTTTTTATAAACACTGTATCTAAATTCACAAGTGGCAATTTCTTATGCTTTTTCATATATTTTTCTTCTACAATTTATGAAATATAATTTATTCTTTAAGCTATCTTGTTCAAGTGTGATTGTGAATTCTTAGCATGAGGAAGGAAAAGACCCATTCCTTTGTTTTGAACACAGCAGATCTAATGAAAAGTATGTTTTCAGTAGATTATCGTAAACCTGAATTATTTAGAGAAAGAAAAAGGGCAAGGATTGATGCTTCCAGCCCCTTGAAAATGCAAGTAGACCCCCTGAATTAGCCTGTAATCCCATTACAAGCCTGAAATTTGTGGAAAACAGTAGGACCAAGGTTCTGTGAATATAATGGCTGAAGGTTTTGGAAAAACTTGTCTCAGCAAAGCCATCAGAGAGCACCCTCCATGTCTGCTGTCCCCCATCAGTTTCGTAGTTGACCATTGTCTGCCTCTCTCCATCAGCAGCCCCTGGGCAGTGACCCCTTCTGAGGGGGGCCCTCGTCTCAGCCAGCTCCATTCCGGTACCTTGAACAGGGTGAGGCTTATTGTCAACGAAGCAGGGTTTGGCCACCTTTCTTGGAGCACAAGGAGTGTCACACTAAATCACTTCTAAAAGATTTGTTTTGCAGACACATGCCTAGACCTGTTGGAAATCTCAAACAGTTCCATAAACACGGAAGGACTGTGAACTAGAAGATATATGTTTTAAAACTACACCCTTTTAAAAAACATCCTGTTTCCACATTTCGTTTGTGAATTTTCCTATGTCTTATTATACTCAATACCAGATGAAAAAGATCTTTACAGTCCATGAAGAAAATATCATCTCCTGTGAAGACAAAGCCATTGAGGTTCTTTTGGTCTGCATAGGCTTATTTCCTTCAACTGCATACATTTTTGTCCACAGTTAGTTTTAGATAATAATATGACTCTCTGCAAAGTATTTCAAATGATATATCGAGTGCTTATTCGATCAAACAGCTGCCATAAAATAGTCTTAAAATGGAGGATTAAAATCCCCAAAGTCAGTCAGTGACAGTATTATAATTGCATATACAATCTTAATACAGCCATGGGTGTATGCCATTTTGAATATCATTTTCACGTACTCTTTCCTTAATACAGCATCTCCTTGTGATCTTAAACGTACATGTGAAACTCAGCATGAAACAAAGACCAGGTAATATTTTCACAGATAAACTACGGGAAAGAGAATTAAGTTTGCCCATGTATTTTGAAATTCTAGGTATTTAATAAATTACAGCTTCTAATACATGCAGGTGATTTTGGGGTTTTGGGGGGGAAGGGAGAACTGGAGGGGTACTTTTTTGGTTTAAATGGGATACTGATTATATTTTAGAGGAGTGATTATCTATGAGGAAGGTCCCATTTAGTAGGAAACAGCCCCTATTGCGATCCTAATTTACCACACAGTAAACTGCACACTAAACAGTTCTCTTCTCTGAGCTTATCAGAAACTAGGTGATCATTCATGTTCTTTTGTTAATCTTCAATATCCAAGTTTGGGTTTGTTATTTGGTTTTTTTTTTTTCTTTGCAACTTTAATGCTTTTCTAACACTTTGTTTTGTTTTTAATGTAATATATTATACACATGCCCATGAAGATGAAGAGAACCAACAAGCAATATTTTTCCAAAAATATATTTTGTTTCATAGACTGTGGAATAATTTAACAAGTATGCATACATACCAAGAACAATTACCTAGTTCTGCAATATATTTCATCTATTACATTGTATTTCTCTTTTTAAACACCTACTGTACAAACTTCTCCCAACCGATTCTCATAAAATACAAAAGCATTGCATGGGTGATCATTATGAAGAGTTATATTTCTGATTTAAACTGCTCCAAGCTGAATAAAATAAGGTGAATTCTTTTCTCATATATACTTTGATGTAAAATTTCCTTAATAAATTATTATTTAGTGGAATTTCACAAAGCTTTTGTAATGAAATCCAGAAAAAGAAGCGAGCCCTCAGTCATATCGAATTTACAGAAAGGTTTTCTCTAATGTGTCCATTTCTTAGGATGCTGTTCATCTCAGCCTTTACACTTTCAATTATGTATATATCATAAACTACAGTGGTATTCATAACAAACCCTAGAGAAAATATATTTTCCCCCTACTGTTACCCTTTTTTTCAGCTTGTTCTTTCAGCAAATTATTTAAAACTTTGACTTTTTCTCCTCTTAGAACTTATTTATTCTTGTCTCTCCTCAGTGAAGTTATAGGGCTGATTTATATGCAGCAAACACATAAAAATTCCAGAAGAATTTGCATAAATATTTCTCTATCCTTTTATATAATATCTCATTGTTACAGCATTTGATTTCTCTACAGTTTTAACAAAACACATCTTCCAAACTTCTTAATAAATCATGAGAGAATAACTACTAGATAAAAAGCAAAAAAAGGTGTGGAAAGTTAAAAAGGCTGATATGTCTTTCCTAACAAAAAAAAAGAAACCTCTCCAAAAAAAGAATCCGAAAGGATCCAACAATCTTAGAGCTCATATTATGCATAGCCCAACTCCACACACAACATAGATACTTTCCTAATCAAAAACTTGAAAGTTGCATGGTTTTTCACCAGCAGGGCATGTTATAAAGAATAAGGCAACAAGTAAATTTAATTTTAGCCATTTTGTTGGCCTGTGGAGAAAGTTATAGCCAATGTATCATATTTTTTCCTCAAGTCTGATATTTCCCACGCCCTCAAAAACTATTACATCTGAGCTTTTGCATTAAAAAAGAAAAGTAAGAATAAAACGTATAAAAAAGGAGAAGAAATATCAATTGATTAACTTAAGGAAATGTTAAAATTTCTACATTATTTTAAAGGAGGGCAGGTACACCAAAAGCACATTTAGAATATTTTGCTGTCTCACCTGGGAATTAACTCTTAGTTTTCCATTTTCAGTGTTAAAATCTAGGGAAGAAATTGTGTTCTATTTCCCTCTAGTGACCACTTTCACTGAAATAGGAATTCATTCAGATCTATTGTGAAGTAGCAGAACAGGAGATGACCCCTTAAGGCAGCCACTCATTCTTCTCGTAGCCAATTCCTGAGTTTGATTTCCAGTGCACATGAGGCACAAGATGTGCTTTAGGTAAAAAGAACAGGGACAGAGATTAAACACAGAGGAGAGCTGTATTCAAGTGTTCTGCAATGAACTTTCCAAGGCTATTTTTAGTTCTGGTATCTGCTGCTCTGTGAATATGTTTTTTTCTGATCAACATTTGGGAGTGTGAGTGAGACATCATTTTCATCCTGTTAGGATGGGTTTTAAACAACATGAACCAATTACTTCCACCAAAAAAGCAAACAGTTGTTTGAACGGCACTTCTGTCTCTCTGAGGACATGCTTTTGCAGGCACCAGAAATTTTGCTCCAGTTGTATGACCTTTGAGAATGTTCCCCTCTTTTATCATTCTTTGGTGTTGAGAATTTATATCTCAGAGTAGAACAATAATAATTAAAAAAAAATTCTATGCAAAGCATTGACAGAATTTTATGCCTGTCCCTTTTCCTTCTTACTAGAGACCCAAATTTTATTTTAAAAAATAAAACAAAAAAAACCCACAAAAGAAACAAAACAAACAAAAAACCCCAAACCCAAGCTTTTACAAGAAAACAAAGATATTCGTCCTCTTTTAACAGGAAGATGGTACATCTTAGCAATTGCCATATGGAATAAAAGAATACAAATGACTATGTGTTCAGATGTACCATCATTACTAAAGGAAGTCTCTGTCTGGATTTGGTGGGCAATATCTTTGAGATCAGCTCATTGAATTTAAAGAAAGAATCTTCTTCTATACTTCATTGCACGCTCCCATGATGTTGTGTTATCTATGTGCAAACCCACAAGCCCAGACACCAGCACTGAGTGCGAATACCTTTTTCAAAGCCATGGTAAGTACTATTTCCTAAGTCATCCTTTTCTAATAAAACAAGAGCCTTCCACTCAACAGATCACTCTCAGCCCTACCAATTTCTCCCTAGGCACTAGGCCCTCTTTCCAAGAACATATATTTGAAACAGTGTAGAGGTAATATAGAAATAAACTCACAACTTAGTAGAGCTTTTCTGATCTCATTTGAGATCCAGAAGACACATTCAGTTGATCTTTGTAGGTATGATGCCTCCAATCATTGCGGCTGGATAAACTTTTCCCTTAACTAAACAAGTTAACTCGAACTAAAGTATCAGTGATTCAGTTACGCATGTTTTTCTTGGTTTGGTTTTGTACTAACCAGGAAACTAACTCCAGGTTGAACACAGAATTTTCATTCCTGCTAACCCTCACTGCATTCAGTTTGTCTGCAGCCTGAATATACCTTCAGCTACTAAAAGCAAAAAAGTGATATGAACAAGAGAGCGATGTATCCACATGCATCTTTATCTCTCTTGTCAGGTGTTCCAGTGAAAACAGAGTTATAGGAAGTACTTAACAGAAGACCCTTTTGTAGTGAACTCATTTTCTTCTGAAAGGTCTATATATTTCAGTGCAACTTCCTTTCCATTCACATGATTTGTATTTCCTGTCACGGCCTAAGGAATTTCTATATTATTTCCATTTCATAAGTCCATCATATGAGATAGGTTTAAGGAAGTCAATAATATTATAATTTTTTCTCTGTTCATCTTTAGAAAGAACACTTTGTTTTAATTTCTACATTAGTGATGAAAAATTTGACTGCAGTTGTGCAGAAGAAATTAGTTACTAAAATCTGAATTACTCATATTAAAGGTAAATCCTCATTGCTTTTTAATGTAATATCCACAAAATCTGATAAGTGATTCTTTTTGTTCTGGATTTTGTCTTTGCTATCATAGTTTTGCAGGGTTTTTTTTCTCTGAAATACTATTATTTATGGTGTATGAACTATCCTAGATGTAACATTTAAAGTAATAATTAACATGGGTCAGCAAAGATGTCACAAATGTTTTGTGAGTTCTTAAATTCAAATCAAAACTTGATTCAGATTTTAAGAACAGATTTGCATATTTTTTCCTCCTTTTCAAGGGGAAAATATAGGTCATTCTCTGCTGGAGAATCCGTATTGAAGTCATTGGAGTCATTTGACTCAAAAGGTATCAGTGTTTGAATGCTGCAATACTGCCCAATTTAATTATTTAGCAGACATAAGTCTATATATCTCATTCAACTCTCTATGAAAAGTAAAACAAAAGACATGTTTCTCTATGTATCAAGGATATACTGATATTATTCTAAATCCCAGGAGACGGAGGAATAAAGACCTGCTAAAACACTGAAGGTGAAAGGACGCTGTCATATTTTGGGCCTGGTCACAAAGTCCAGGTTGATGAGGCATTTGCTGAGTGACCAGCAAAACCACGAAGAGCAGAGTTTTGTGGTGGAACCCTTTCATCATCCAGCCAGCCCCTGGGAAAGGAAGGTAGCAGCAATATATTAGGCAGCAAAGCCTTGAAATGTCCTGGTGAAAGGTGAAGAAAGCAAGTAAAAGGACAGGTCTTCTGGTTTTCTTTCTGGCCAGCCTGGAAGAACTGGTTGAGAATGTGAAGATGCAAAGTAACTTGTCTGAGAGCGGCCATAAAAGAGATGACAGAACTAACCATCCTCAGACAGTTAGAAAGGAGAACACAAACATCATAAATCATGGAGCTTAAGACAGTAGAGTGCAATAAACACTGGGATGTGCAAGTGTTATATTTTTACAGTGTCAGTAAAAAGGGGAAAAGGAACTGGGGGGAGCTGGTAGTTCTATAAAAAACAAAAAAACAAACCACAAAAAAAAGGAAAACTCATAGACACGAAATATCCTGAACTAGTGTATTAACAGTGTAGGGATAAAACCAGAAAGGCAAAACATAACTTGTGAGAAAATACTCGATATTTATGGCATAAGTAGAGAAGATTAAGAAAAATGTTGATCTATTCCTCAAAAGGAATCTTGAGAAGGTCACAGCGTTAATGACATCTTTCCTTTTGTCTTCACTAAAAATGTCAACTGTGATCTTACTGCTAACAAAATTAGTAGCAGAGAGGGAGAGATGAGTAATAAAACAAAAAGGTGACAAGCAGATCAGAAAATAGGTAAATGAGAGGTTTCAAGATATAATAGGATCACTAAAAATTCTCTGTGAGTATTTTCCTTCAGCCAGCTCTTCATCCCAGGGCTGATAAATGATTACCACAAAACTGGGAGAAGGCCACTCCTGCATCTATTTTTAAAAAAAGGAAAAGAGAGGAGAGACGGGAAAGAGGAGATTAAGTCAAACATCCACTCAGTGTACCATCAAAGAGACTAATTCATTTTTCTTTCACAATGTTGTACCGCAATGCTACGCAAGGGTAGTGGTTTCAAGAAACAGTGGTCTCAGACTGAAATACAAGAAAGTCCATTCAAACTTCAGAATAAGATTCTTTTACTCTGACAGTGATCAAATACTGCAATGTACTTCCCAGAGATTTTATGGAGAATTCATTCTTGGAGATATTCAAAACCCTGAGCAACCTGCGGTAGCTGACCCTGCTTTGAGCTGGGCTTTGGAGGGGTTTGGACTGCAGAGTCTCCAAAGGCTTCTTCTAACCTCAAATGCCTGTGACTCTGTGAGATCCTCTAAATCCCACATTGCAACTACATTAAATGCATCTATTACAGATCAATCAAGCAAAAACTCTGAAGCATTCAAGAATGAAAACAAAACCAAAAAAAAAAGCTATGTGAAGAGCATTTTCTCTCCTGTTGTGGTCCACATGGATTTTTTTTTCTGCTGTATCCTAATTATTTTTGTTCCAACTGAATGGTTTTTCTAATGAAAATTAGGCTGTTTTCTGCTGTTGGGAGTGTGGGAATGGATTTGGTGAAAGCTAAGCACCAGGCTTTGTAAGATGCCACCCTACATGTATGCGATAAGCATGGATACAAAAAAGTGTAAGGCAGCTCCTTGAAAAGTGGAACATTATGAGATGCTCCACATGAATTGGAAGTTATAAAGACTAATTTTGCACAATATTTTAGAATAGATAATATGAAACTACAAATGAGAAAACCAGAAATCCGCACTGGAATATGCTTAAAAGTAAAATCGACAAAATACTGGAAAATGTTCAGTGTGGATAGAAAGACAGGGAATAGAGGGAAAACCAGAAGGAATTCAGCTTCCACAGCCCAGTGAGAGACAATACCAGGTTGTAGACCTTCACCACCAAAATCTGGAGTTTTACCATATGCAAGTCACATCTTGTGACTGATATAAACCCAATTATCCTGTGACTAAGGGTTCATCAGCAATGGACTCCTTAATTCATTTGAATGGTTGAAAAATGGAAATGGTTGTTGTAATTTATGTTACAGATTAGAAGTTAAGTGCTTTCATGGAGGAAATAGAAATTCTGCATACAAGACCTTCTCCAGCTTGCTAGTTCAAACTCAAAATTTCCATTTTCCACTAGCATGGCTTAACATTTTTTTCTAAAAGAAAGGTTTGAATGGGAATCACTTTCCTGCAGAAGCTGTGTCATCACGTGATAAAGAACTCACTGTTCTAATACACTAATAAATTTAGTACTCAAATTTACTAACAAATTGAGAATGTAATTTCATCTGAAAATGAAAAATAAAGGCAAAGTCACTATTAAAGAGAATTCATCTGTGAACGGCAAATTGCCTCCTGGAGCAAATGCACTCATTACGCTCAAAGAAAGGATGAGATCTCCCACAGTTAAATAAAACTAGTAGGAAAAATAATTGCTTGATAAATCAGAGTAATTAAATTTTGCATATATGAATGCTACCACACCTCTGTCTTCAGTGCAACAAGGCCAGCCCTGTAGCACAGAAACAGCACATAAAGCTCAGCCCTTTACTCCTTGAAAAATCTATTACTGAAAGAAATGGCGCACGTTTTCCCTGTTAGCTCTTCATTAATGAGGAATGGGAAATCACGCCCCACAAAGCTGCTGGGATCGGAGCAGTCAAAAACAGTGGTGACACTATCTAGTTCATGTTCAGCTTCTGCCACTATTCTACCAATCATTAGCATGTCTTCTAGCATTTTAAAAACATGTTGTTTTAAAGCAATAGACTCTTGTTTTCCTTTGGGAACCTGCTGACAGGTCATTTGTTAGTTGGTCTGCCTTATGTGTTAATTTTTGTATACAAGGTAAGTACCTTTGTTTCCAGCTATAACTTCCATAAGACAGATGCTTCCCCTTGAGACCTTTAAACTTTACAGGTACCAGGAACTCTGATTGCTCTGTACTAGCACTGAGAGAAAGCTTCTACAATTATAATTTCAAAGTCTAAAAATTAATTCTTGACCATATGAGATATTTCAAGTTTAGTCCATCTAAACAGTTATCTCCATGTAGACACACACACACACGCATCAGTTGAAATCTAGCCAGTGCGACATAGAGCACGATTCAGTTCACCCTGACCTAAGGAACCAGCAGCTGCTGAGCTGAATCACTCGCTCAGCTCCAGTGACTCCAGGCTCAATCTTTATTGATTCTAATAAGGACTTGGATACTGAGGGCTCAATCCTTTGCCCACACAGAGGGAGGCAGCGCCATTTGAGATGAGACAGCGTAACCTGCCTGTCCTCCCACTGGCAATAGGTCTCCCAGACCCATCAGGGCGCCTTGCATACTCTTGGGCATCTGAAATGGCACCAGTTCCTGTGTGGGGGTGGCTGAAGCAAGCCTCTAGCCCACAAACAGACTACAAAAGGTAGGTATAACAAGCTTAGGTATCACAGTTGCCAGCTGAATCATTGGAATTTAGGAACTTGAATCACAGAATCATAGGGCCGCTGAGGTTAGAAGGGACCTTTAAGATCATCAAGTCCAACCATTAACCTACCCTGATGAAAAACCACTTCTAAACCATGTCCCTCATCTACCCTTTTCTTAAACACCTCCAGGGATGGGGAATCCACCACCTCCCTGGGCAGCCTGTTCCAATGTTTAATAACCCTTTCAGTGAAAAAGTGTTTCCTGATATCCAATCCAAACCTGCCCTGACATAACTTGAACCTGTTTCCTCTTGTCCTATCCCTTGTCACCAAGGAGAAGAGGAGCTGTATCTTGAAAAAGAGCTATATCTGCCACAGCCCATGCAGCACTCATAAGAAGTGGCTTATGATGGTTTCACTCCTGTAATTCAAGAGCAGAGTAACAGGGGAAAAGCACAGCACAAGCCCATTCATATGCGTTCCTCAAGAGTACAAGGATGTATTGCATGTACCATCTTCTGAACTAATCAAGCAGAAAGCACCAGTAACCACTTTCAAAAAGGCTTACAGAGGAGTGATCTTGGGGTTTAAGGGTCATTTCAAGGCATAGTTATATGTTCAGATTTAGATGGTCGTAAACTAACTCACTTCACGTTTCATATCACCTCAGGTTTGCCAGCAATCTAGATGCATTATCATAGGGTAGTATTTGAGGTAAAAATTCACACCCCTCAGCTTCATGCAGGCTCAGTAGATGGCAAACTTGACTACACTCCAAGCTAGAGCTGGCCTATGCCATAGTATCTTGGAGCATGGATGGCACCAGCTAGTAACCTTCGGTCATTTAGATGTATTCGGACACTTTGGTGCTTACCCCCTTACTGCAAAATCACCACAATTTTGGTAAATTGAGACATTAGGCAAAGAAAGACCCATGATTCACTGAGGCAGCATATCTACATAGCAACACAACCTCCTCTTTTGACAGTCAATATTTGACAAAACAGAGAAGCTGCCTTTCATAAAGAAAATCTAAGCAAAAAATAGTTATTTTGACAATAGCCTAATGCTCCATAAAAATCAGTTCCCTAAATCAGTTTCCCTAAAAAAGTTCCGATAATCTTACTACTCATGCGTTCTCTGTGAATTTAGTCTCCTCTTAACTTCTCCACTGCAGCATTTTTGTAAGAATTGACCACAACAAATGTGATTATGGACGCAGCTTTACAGAGGTCTAGTTCCCAGTGTAACTTACCCATTAGGTGGTGAGCTATTCTGTGAGATTAGATACTGCTAGACCACTGGGTAAGGTCTTTGAGCTTCTTCCCAACATGCCTTTTGTGTGTGTCACGTCTGGCACAAACTGTAGTGTCCGCTGGGAGAAAGAAGACATGCAGCAGATGCTCGACTGCATTTCTTTTCCTGCATGACTGCAGTGACTGCTCTGAGAAGTAAACAATCCACTCAGTAAAATAAACTGCTGCAAATGCTCACTATGGGTTGTAGCATACAATTATTACCTTGCTCATTCTCTTTTCTTAAACAGCTTTGTTCAAATTCCCCTACCCGATCTATATACTTGTAAATTTTTATCAGCTATATCACTTCTCTCCAGGCAGAGAAGTCTTTTTGCTCCAAGAGTGTTTTCTCTCTTTTCCAAAACCATTCTCAATGTCTGTATATAGGATTGTTTATTGTTTTTGTAAGGCACTTATTCTTGGAATTAGTTACTGTTTTTTGACTAAGAGGTGACATGTTCTATAAAGTATTCAGTCTCTAAATCAGACAGTGAGAGAAAAAACTATGTCATCTCCTATTTTCAAAACTGAAAGAGCAGCTGATGTCAAAAACCAAAATAATAAAAAAAAGGTGGCTTTAAAACAATATGGTTCACGAGGACACTGTCTTTTAGGGTCAATGTTCAATTTACCTCACTGCATATGCAGGGTGAGGACTGCAAAGTAAGACTAATGAGCATGGCAGAAACATATGCAGTAATTCATCATCATAATAAAGCATAGCACGATTATAAGGAATTTCAGACGCCTGTAGGCTTAACACAATTACATGGAAACAAATTGTTTGATCTGCTCAGTTAGAAGTGCAAGAATGCTGGACCAAAAAATAGAAAGGGATTGTTGCCACCTAAATACACAAATAATCCTTTTATGATATGACAAATATACAATTCGGCTTTCTTTTTTTGGTTTGTACACTGAAATTTTATTCAGTGCCTGCCCAAATAGGTCTCCGTGTTCTGCAAAAAGACAACACAGAAAACATAGGAAGAAGAGGCACTTGGCTGCAGGGGTAGAGGAGTTACTGGATATAACCATGATACCTTCCTCATGCTTGCCAAAGACTTTAATACAGCAATAGTTCTCAAGACTGGAAGGAAGGGAAACCTTTAATTAGTTGGAATTTACTTACTTCAGAAAAATTGTCTCTGCTTGGGGTTTCTTACTGAGAAAAGACTCACATCAGCATCATCTTGTGAATAATTGGGTTTGGTCCTGTTCCTGGTTTTCAGTTATCTGGAGTACAGTTTAGGCTGCTGTTTATTTGACTTTCTTCCCGGAGGACCACTCTTCTGCAGGAGAATTAAAGCTATGCAATGCTTACACAGACATTTCTTGCGCTTCTGGTAGCAGAGAAGAAGACCCACTCTGAGTAAGCACTAATAATAGACCCCACCGCAAGCAGCTGCCGGGGGCTCACGCCTGAGAGACACAATACCAAAGGCAAAGTCACTGTGGAAAGGAGCAGATAGATGCACTTGCTATCGCAGATCTCTACTGTGTTTCGGTGATCACTCCACTTAGGTAAAGTGGGACTTTGAGAGCAAAAGTCTAATTAAAATAAGTGGGCATTACATAACCGTGCTTGGAAGGCAAATTTTCTGCAATATTCCTTAGTGGCTAGGAGCTGCTTTTCTTTAAAACATTTATACAGCTCAGCTCTAGCAATTTAATGGTTGGGAGGTGATAAGAAAATAAATTAGATTTTGGTACACAGCGGTCAAATTAATTTCAGAGGTGTATGTAACTCTTAGCACTTAAGATCCATAACCACACCATGACCCATATCAACATTAAGGTCCCAATTTTTCAGGGAAGCTTGGATAGCAATCCATAGTTTGGATAAACTGCTGTTTAGAAGACATCATCACGCTGTGGAAATGTTCTGTATACAAATGTCGTGTTTCAGGGAATACCTTAGCTCCCCCAGATTATCCATCATGGTTAGGACTGAACTGGTGAGGCTCCAGGGATGCATCTGTTCCAGAGAGATTTACCCCTCGGTCCTTGTTTTAATTGGTTTGTCTCTGTCACTTTTATGTTTCTCTTCCTCACCTCATTTATTCTATTGATCGTGTCTTTCCTTGTGTTTCTCTTTCCTGGTTTCCTCTAGATTAGCACCAGGATGGGAACTCCCATGGGGAGCCTCACTTGGCCACTTTCTGCGGAGTGAAACAGCTAAGCTTGGCAGAGGGAAGATATTCTTGTCAGAAGCAATGGGGAAAATTCCTGGGAGGGTCCATCTTGTGTGTACGCAGGTTTGGTGACAACCTGTCATGCTGTTGCAGAGTGCAGGTAACAGTGCAGCCGTTGTGCACTGCCAGCGCTTCTCGAAATTACGCCCATGAAGGAGCCATCTACAGTGCAAAGGTGCTTGAGCTCCCTCCCTCTGTCTGAGCCTGGTTTGCTATCCCGGCCTCCCCAAGGGGTGATGTGCAGAATTCAGATATTCTGCTGCAAGGAGGAGCCTGCTGCAAGCAGCAAACCCCTCATAGCGAAAATACATCGCACGTTAAAAACAGCTTGAAATTAATTTCACTGGATGGATAAATTCTCCAAGTTCTTTGAATTCTCGCAAAACAGTTTCATCTACCTTAATTTACAGATCTACTTTTAAAAATGTAAACAAATTTCAAATAAGATTTTATTGCATTTGAGTATCATTCTTGTTGTGTTCAGTACTTTCGTATTTCACTTCCAAAGAATTTTGTGAGGATTAACTCATGCATTATGTGGTGCCATGCACAATGCTCCCTTGTGAAAATAACTCAAATCGCTGTTTTCATACCAATTTCCTCTCTCTCCCACTTATTTTGTTTTTACCCCAGTGTAACTAGAAGATCTATACCCTCGCTCAGATGAACAGAGACATTTTTCACAGAAATATTTCTGTAACCTTTTGCCAGCTGCCAGCTCACACAGACTAGGGGAATGGCTGAGTGAAAACATCCATCTTGTACAGCTTTGCTTCCAGTTGCTACAGAGCTCACTTTCTCCCTTCATCTGCAGAGCTCAGGCACCCATTAAAACAGTAGCTTATCTAAAGTTGTTCAAGAAAATACTCTAAAAAGATTTGTGGGTTATTTTTTTGTTCTTGTATTTCTGATGGGCATCAATGAGTTGTATGTGAAATCTTAAAATGACTGGGTACTCAGTAAGGCACACAGCAAGCATTCAGTTCCAACAAGCAAGGAGCAAGCTCACGTCTTTACTTTTTTGTTGTTTTTTTAAATAACAGCATAGTTTGATAGGTTGACTAATTACTGAGTTTCACCAGTACTACTCAAAACAAGATGCAGCACTATTAAACCTTCATTCTGGATATCAACAGAGAAAGAGTTCCTGAAAGTAAGTGATGATGGATGGAAGGGAAATAATTTGTTACAACATTAATTATTCTTAACTGGAATAAAGATGCAGACAGATCCATTTCAGGTTATCACTTTAAATAGAAGAAATAGGGCTAAAGCTGTAAAGTCCCATAATTCTAACAGTGATGTAAGAACACACAGAACATGCATAGAAAACCTTCGGCAAGGGGAAATGTTGAAAAATCTAGGAGGGAAGAAAGTGACAGCAAAAGACAGGCAATCAAGGAAGATTTGAGGCTTGTCTTTCATTTTAGTTGTCTTCAATCACATCAGTAATAGACTAACTGTTCACCAACTCCATATCCCAAACCTACCCAGATAATGGTAAGAAAATTTGGGAGAGGGAAATTCAACATTCAGGAGCAGTCACAGATCGAGCACTTATTTTCCACAAAGAGTTCTATGCATGTGTCCCGACAAAGCAAAACCCAGAATAAAACCAGCAAGGTCTATGTCAATGGATGTGTGAGGGGAATAACTTTTTTGAGCCAGTTCAGCCAGGGCTGGGCCTAGGAAACTCACATCATCCCACAACAAGAAATTCAGTCTAAAAGGACTTATTAAGAATATTAAGCCTATCTCTTTGTGAGAGCAAGATTGCTCTCAAAATGCTCTGTGCAGCAGTTCCTAGCTGAGCTTTAAATGTATGAAACAATGGCCTTTCTATTCCTCACCTTGAAATATATCCAAGCTTGCGATTCAGTATTCAATGGCTTTTGCTGTTCTCCACTTACAGATGCTAAATGTACAATAGAAAACCACAATTTACATTAGCTGGGTGTATACCGGAGTGTCCTCAATCAGTAAAAATGCTTTCTTATTTCTCATTTAGGGGCTATATAGATGCATTCTCAAGAGCTGCCAGACGCTACCATAGAAAAAGCCTTAGTCTGTTGCATCACAACCTGATCACTTATTATTTTATCCTATTACTCCCACAGACACAGCACCCCAAGGAACATCTCCAGACAGACTCTTCTTCCTTGCTCTCAAGGTCGCTTATAGACATTTGTAGATACTCACCTATCCTTAGTCAGTAAGCTGAAAGACATTTCACTTTCTTTTGTACTTCCTCATCTAACAATGTTTCCCTCTGAATTGCCTCCAGTCCACTGCACTGTTAATTAGCTTTTATGCATTACCAGAGATGGATACGTCTCAGCAGTGACTTAAGTGATTTCTCTATAGCTTGTATTTCAGTTTCCATTCATAAGACACTTCAACCTATATTAGTCAAATTGTTTTCCCCCTTATAGTACTTTAGCATTTACATATCTCTCCTTCTAAAGCAAAAAGAGGGCAGAGCAGCTAAGGATGTCCAAATACTAATATTTGTCTTTGCCTGAAATACTCAAGGTGGACAAGACAATATAACATTTCCCGGGTGTTTTTCAACGCAGTATTTTCTATATCATTTGGACTATTAAACAAGAATAGCTAAGTCTTACCTTAAATACCAATATAATGGGACCTTAGATGTTTAGCAATATTGTTTTAAGCCAAAATTTCATGCAAAAAAAAACCTCTCCAAACCTTGTAACCACCACAATATCTACATAAGAGAGTCATGTGTCACTGTGGCAAGGATTTCTATAACAGACTGTAAACAGCACACAGCTTTACATGCACATTTTAAGGACATATTTAAAGCTCACATACCCTTTCTGTTTTTATTACCTACTTATTAGAGAGAATATTTGCATTCATAAACAGCTCATACAGTGTCCGAACCTCTTAGCATTGCAATGAACACGATTATAAAATGATTTAACTACATAATACCAGAACGTATCTGACTTACATAAATGTTGAATCATTTAGAGGTTTAAAGCAGAGGTTTCCCAAACTGGTTGTCTCCAGACTCCTGTCAGTGGTCTGCAGCTGAAGCTTTATAGCTGTCTGTTTACATGGTGCTCCTTCCCTACAGATAGTAGAGAAAGAAAATATTAATGAAGAACAAACATTGACCCAGAAAAAACATAGGTTAATCAACAGCAATAAAACATTTTTTTTTTTGCTAGAGTAGCCCTACAGTTTCTACTAATACCTTTGCATTTGATTATGATTTTGCCAAACAGATTGCTTGTACTGAAGTTTTCTCTTTCAGATTGCTTTCTCTTTTCCAATCCAATTCTGAGATTATGTTATTTCTAGGATACTTTTAAACAGGTAAAACAGTTCACAATCTCAGAAACAGGTAAAAAGAGAAGCGCCAGCTGGCTTAGGAAGAAATTTGCTGATGACTAAAATGCAAAAAAGTGTATGTACAAGGAACAGAAGCAAGAAGAGGCAATGAACCAGGAGTACAACTTCATAGTTTGGGACAAAATCAGGAAAGCCAAAGCTGTCTGAAGCTCAGATCATGGAGGCTAACACAAGGAGGGATTCTACAGGTCCCTGAGCCTGCAAAAGGAAGCTCAGCAAAAATCTGGGTGTGCCAATGGGCAGAGAAGAAGCACTAGTAGTGAACAGTGTTGGAAAGGCTGGGTGTCTTTTTCGCCTTTGTCTTCCCAGACAAAGCCTGCTCCTGGATCCCTGCCTTACCATATAGTCCGCAAAGAAGAGGGGCAACAAGCAGCAGGGGAGCAATAGGCCAGGAACTGCTTACAGGCTAGACATACGCAAACCTGCGGGGCTGGTTTGGATGCCCACAGAGGTGGCTGACACAACTGTGAGTTACTGCCTGTCACCTGTGAACAACTGCAGCAACCAGAGGAGGTCCCCGCTGACAGGAAAAAAGGTTAACGTAATGCCCATTTCAAGGGAATGATGCCTGGACCTTAATAAAATCAAGGACTAGGACAACAGAAAGCTCATGAAGTTCATCAAGAAATGGTGCAAAGTTCTGCCCCTGGTGAGGAATAGCCCTGCGTCACTGTACAGCACAGGAACCTACTTGGGCAAGTAGCAGCCCTGCAAAAATTGACCAAGGAATGACTTATCACAATTAGTTGTAAAGAAGAATTGTATTTGTGTCTCCATTCCACATACCATCCTCTCATCTCTGTCTCTAAATTATTCTGCTTCCTTGATTCTCCAGTTGTACATGACTAACAGCTTTTATGAGGATCCAGCTCTCCCTCCCTCATCACACAGGTGCTTCACCATCTCCAGCTCTTCCCACCGGCATCCCAGGCCCACTTTACAAACCTGAAAACACCAGTCTAAGTACTGTCTTGGGTGCTGCAAAGGTCCTGGGTGCAAGCTAAGGAGTCACACAGGAACAAGTTTCTGTTCCTCACCTAATGTACCTCCTACCCTGCTATCTTAGGGCAACCTTTTAGCTCCATGGCATGTTTGAGATAAAAAGCCAACTTCTATTAACTAAAAAGAGAAATGCCTCAGATTACCTCAGTGTCCCCAGAAGGCAAAAGCCTAAACACAAGCATTGAGACGTGAAGTTATTGTAGCGCAACTACTCTTCGGTTACGGCACACTGCAACATCTTCAGAATAATACAGAATGATTTGATGTCAGGTGATTTATTTTATTCTTAAAGGTTATTTACCTCATTCTTAAAGGTGATTTACCTTGTTGAAGTTAGATTACCTTCCTTGTGTGTTCGAGTACTAAAACAGTCGCTATAGTACAGCTGGTGCGTATGACTTGGTAAACAGGACAAAAATGAAAAGCATTTGGCAGGACAGGTTTGGACTGCAGGTGGCTGAGACCTGTCCTACATAGTGGATGGCCACTGGGAGGTCCTCAGTGTCTGCTGTTGGACAGACTAGAATCACATCCACATGGAAAACTGGGTCCCTCAGCACACCCTGCAGTGGGTCTGCACAGATGGTGGGGGCTCAAAGCTCTTTTGAGCAGGGGAGACACTTAACTTGGGCCCCAAGACATTTCAGAGGCCAACCCAACCACGCAGCCATGAAGCAGAAAGGAAAGTGGTACCTACCCTAGAGTTCTAAGAAAAATAAACACGTATTTTTTTCAGCCCATTTTGGCTTAAAAATGTGATTCGTTTCAGGATAGCCCCAAGTTTGTTTTTTAAATGAATAAAATGTTCAACAGATTTGTTTTCTCCTACTCCAGTTAAACATGCCGTAATTTCACTATACATAATTTCCATAAACAACTGCTGAATTTGGCACATGATTATATATGTAGAAGTGGTTTTGCCTTGGTTTTGTTATAAATGCCTCTGCAACTTTCGCAATATCCATCCTAATAAACTCACATTAAGAGCCACAAATAAAAAAGGTGAAGAAACAATGTATATTACTACACAGGAAATAGACCTGCAAATTTCTGACCTCAAATCCACATTTCAAATTACCTTTCTTTAAACTAAAATCAAGTTCAGGAATATCTTCAAGAATACTAGTTTATGAAAACATAAAAACTTTTAAATACCACGAAATGAACACTCAATTGCTCCAAGATCATGAGCAATTCCAGAGTTTCTCAGGTCTAATGAAAAACTGCTCTAACTGTATTTGTTATCCAAGTATTAGAACTTGCACTGCAGGATATAAAAGATTCATGTCAGTTGAGATTTAAGCTCACAAAAGTAGAACCATACTTAATGGTTAGTGAACTGCATTGGAATAGTCCTTAAAGCAGTTTATCTTCTTCTATGTCTGCGTTACAATGCATTTTGTTTCACCCAACCAGTGTAAAAACTCCAAATTCTTAAACAGGTTAGGGGTTTGCTGCTGCCCCAAAAGTCAAGCAAGACTTGTGGGCATCCACGTCTAGGCCTGTGTTTCACAGAGAAAGCTGCTTTCAGAAAAGCAAGAAATTTCAAGCATTAGCCCTAAGCTCATACGCAGTAATGAAAAAGAATAGCTCTAATGAAAACAGCAAGCTCAGTAGGAAGAACCTTTCCAGAAATGTAATTTTGGACACCAAAATACACTGTGTAGTGAGAAGCAAACTTGCGTGAAAGAAAAACTGCTGTTCTTTCCAGCGCCTCTCTTTTGGTTTTCACCTCGTGAGACACCAATCAACATGGAAACAATAATTATACTGGCTTCCTATATTTCTAGTCTCTCAATAGTTCTTCCTCTCAAACATAATGCCAGAGCTGCATTCTCTGAATATTTTCTACTTGATTATAGAGCTCCTGCAACCTGTTTCACACTGTTTGTGCCAGGTAATAACATTATGGAACAAAACCAGGCTAACGCGTGGCGAGAGCCTGTGAGCATAGCTTCCTAGCCACAGGCACGTAATCAAAATTAACAGTACTATCTATGGAATCTCTCACTAATCCAGTATTTGGGAAACTACAAAATGCTTAATTTAAGCATTGGTCTTTTCTCTGAGTTTACCACAAACTTTCTGTTTCTCTAGTTACCTTGATGTCAGCAGGAAAAACGCCTGTATTCAATTGCCCCCCTAGCTGTTTTTTAGGCTGTTCAGACTGTGCTGCAGTTCCTACCTAACGTAGGTTGGGTAGGTCAAACCTTGCAAAATTGGGGGTTTCTGCCAGGTTTGGTGGACAACATCATCCTTTTCAGAGTGAACAATTCTGTCTTCCCTAGCCTGTGGATTTCCTTTCTGCTGCCTGCCACTATGCTTTCACATGTCACACTCATCCATGTATATTTTCACTTAAGCATACTTACCTGGGCAACCAGTACAGGTCCCGCTCCAACCTCACTCTACCTTTATCCCTGTTCCACGTTATCAGCACCCACCTGCCGGGACTCCTGCTCCTGCTGTAACTTCCAACCTGGTTTGCTACACACAGCTCCTCTCTTCTTCCACCTCCAAAAAACCAGCACGTTTCTATGCTACTTTTGGTGCCACAAGAATGTGTGCAACCCCACACCAAACCATGTCAGGGAACCAGGGCAGATAAAAGTTTATCAAGCAAAAAACCAGCAAGCATCTTTCTTCAGCAGTGCTGCATTATGCCATCTTCAAGCATTCGTATTAGTATGGGATCAGTAGTAAGAACTCGGGCTTCAGAAAGTCGGAGCCGCCCCGAAGTATGAACAATTAATATTCTAAATATCCCTCAACACACTGATCTCATTAGAGATCATGGTGTCTGAAGCAGTAAAGCTTAGTTCTTCCCGCCTTCAGTTTGTCTACCTGCAGTCCGATTTTTGCCTCCCAGGACATGTCTGGGAACCATCACAGCTTGTTAGCTCAGAGCTAGCGACCTCTTATCTGACAGCTCCTTCTCCAAAGGAGAAGGTGACATGTCCAAGATCTGCGATCCCTGGTTCAGCTTAACTTGAAACAACTCAGGAACTTCTCCCACGGGTCTCAAACGGATCAAAACATTCTACTTTCCTGTGTATCTTTTATGCCCTCTGTTCATCTTCTGTGAGCTGCAATTTTTAAATATTTTTGAGACAGGCAGGCATGACAGGTCATTTTATTTTTGGAGACTGGTGTGGGTGAAGAAAAGTGAGACATATATTGTGGTCTTTCTGTGGACTTCATTTCTGTTCTTCAACTTTTTAGTCTCCTGGTTTAAGTAGATAGACAGGTAATTCAAACTTGGAGCATGTGTTGTCTCTCAGAAAAAACCATGAACATCTTCAGTCTAAATATTCTGCTCACGTGTAGCGATCCATAGCAGGCCTTACACTTCAGAAGGTTTGCATATCAAAAAGTTAATTAACAGATATAGTCCATTTCCATATGTCTTCCTCTAAAGGTTACTGCAACAACATTTCCTGAATATCCTTTAACAATTTAATGGCAGCCTGGCAGTGGTATCATGACAAATAAATTTAAGTGACGTACAGATTGCAGTGGCAGAATACAAAGTGTAATGAAGCAATGTACTTCTTATGGAGATGTGACGTGAAAAACATTGACCTGTGGTCCTAAGTCATTTTCATAAGACAAAAGCTTTCCTGGTAATAAAAACAAATCAGTCAATGTTCTGAAAGACTGATATAATAAACCATCAGGGAAGCTATTCAGCCGTGTTAACTCTATTTAGCGAAACAGGAGTCATTATTATTCCACCTTTGTTCTTAAAGTTTGGTGATAATATTAACTGCACTATGACAAAGTAGCCTTCTTGATTAATGGGAGATACCTCCAGAAATGGCAGTGGGACTCAACTTAGGAACATATGCTACCTTGCTGGTCATATTAAACAAAGCCAGTCTGACATTAGGAACACAGGGCTGGAGTTAAATGACAGGACAGTATATTAATTGCAGAGAAGCTGAAGATAGTGCAGAAGCCCAGCATGAAATATTGCCAACTCAGAGATTGTTTATATTAAGACAAGCAACTAGAACATGAGGCGGATGAAAGAGGGGTCAGGAGTGCAAATAGCCTGCACGGGAAGGGGGGAAAAAAAAAAAGGAAAAGAAAAAAAAAGTACCTTCACTCCATGAATCCCAAACTGATTCTCAACAGATGGATACTATACTGCTTTGCAAGAGAAACAAAGTTGTGCCTCATAACTTCCTTTGCAAGCTAAAGAAGTTTTATTGCTACAGGCTCTGCGACTGGGAGAAATTAAGTGATTTACAAGAAATTTGTGGTGCAGGTAAAAAAGGATCACAGGCCATGATTACAAACTGTGCTTTTTAACTGTCAGCTCATTCTTCCACACACACTCAGCAGCCATCATTTCCTGAGGAGCTGAAATGTCATAACGATTCTTTTCTTCATCAGCCCCAATCTCATTTGCAAGTATCTTTGTCATTCTGGTTTCTAAGCGAGACAGTATTTGGAAATACCAAGGTACCAGGAGAGACATCACTGAAGTATTTCTGATCTGAACTGGAAATAACCTGGAAGTTTTTCAAGAGACCCAGGAGACCTCCTTTTTAACCACCCCTTTTCTTTATCCTGCAATGATTTTTTGGACATTTTACATACATAAAAACCCTGTTCTGTCCTAATCTATACCAGAAGC
This sequence comes from Rhinoptilus africanus, assembly GCA_013400135.1. Taxonomy (NCBI): domain Eukaryota; kingdom Metazoa; phylum Chordata; class Aves; order Charadriiformes; family Glareolidae; genus Rhinoptilus; species Rhinoptilus africanus. The sequence goes on from VXBO01004173.1 coordinate 342,516, forward strand.
AACTCCACTAAAACCAGTCAGGATTTTCTCCAATTGCACAAGATACAATCAAATAATCATAAAAGCCAAATGCTGTCAGCAGGCACTTTGTGGGGTATGCCACAAAAAAGTTGTGAAACATTTGCTTGGGAAGGGGATAAGTGGACCTGCAGACCAGAATAGAAAGGTAGAGAAAAGGAGCAGGTAATACAGACAGCACTCCAAAAGGCATCATGGATAAAGATATGCAACATCCCTGTATGATTAGCAAAATATAAGGTAGCCAGGTTATGACTGAGAGCATTTGAAAGTTCTGCACAAATTCAGAAGAGTCGTTCCTGCTGATGCAACATGAACAGCTAATTATGATGGACATAATACTGAGAGATCCCACTTGAATTCAGGTCTACCAGGCACTGCATAAGCAAATTGGTAGACAATTTCATGCCCTATCAGCTTAAGATATGAAATGACAGGGGTAGACAATGAAACAGAACTGAGGGAAAAAAAAAAATGTCAATGCCCCTGTTACTCGATCTGCGTGTAAAACTCAATTATGACTAAGTCTACCAAGAACAACAGCGGGTCCCACAACAAAATATATCATGGTAAGAAAATCAAGGACTTCACCCCCATAGAAGACAAAGCACTCAAATATCCTGGACTGTGGGAAAAAAACCCGGCTCAGCAAAGACGAAAAAATTACTATCCATCTTTAACTGACAGTAATATTTAATTGTGACTCCTCTTTAAAATCTAAATGGCTTCTCAAGGGGAAATTTTAAATACTCTAATTTTTTTTTTCATATCACAGATCTTAAACAATAAAATGAAATCTCCAGTGCAAAACTGAATTTACATAATCTAGATAACAACTGCAGTTTCAATTCCCCAGAAAGAATGAATATCAAAACACACTGTATGATTGCAAGAGAAGTTTACTTTAAGAATTTGTCACTCATACAAATTATTATAGCATTTTATGTACTTAGATCAGTTACTACCACTTGGATAGGTTTAAGAGACCCTGTGCTTGTTTAAAGTCATTGATCAGACTTTCATGAAATAGGCATCTTATTCACAAGCTTATGATCAATTAACCTTCAAAGGGACTTTCAAAGGGACTTTTAAAAAATTCAAAACATATTAGCCTTATTTTTTAAGCCTCAACTTAAAGTTGCAGTTGATACACAATTTAAAAAAATAATAATTAAATTTTGTCTAACCTTTATAAGAGCCAGGTTGAATGTTTTTGTCTCTTACCATCACCCTTAGATCAGCCCCTTCTGCTACAGACTTGAAGATGAATACCACAGTGGGATGGTGGAGAACAGCACAGGAACGTCTGCCGCTCCTCAGCCTACATCCCATGCTGTGCTTGAATCAGCTTCATTTAGAAAGATGACACTGTGCCTTTCTCCAAAGGGAGCAAAAAAAGCGATCGGACACACTCTTTCCCTACTCTATAAATAAATATAAAAGTTAAGTAAGTCTTCTATCTTGGCACTGTCATAATAACTTAGGGAAAGGGTATAGACAAACTGAGTGTAGACTCACAGCAAATCACTTCACTCTGGAAGGATTCATTCTCTCTTGATACCATCTGAGTTTGTCTTCGTTGGAAATAGAGGCAAAAAGATCTCCTAAAGTCAGATAATCAGAAATAAACTTTGCAAGATAAAGCAGATTAATGCTTCTCTTGCCCTTTTATTCATTTAGCTTTAACTTCTGCACAGACCTCTGCAAAATCTCAGAAAATTCAGCCAAGGGTGGCATAGTAGTTGACCCCATTAAAGGAGTACAAAGATTGTTATATGTTGAGGAGTCTCAATCCTCCAGTCTCCTAGATGACTTGCAGACAGGGAAAGGAGCAGTGGGACATCCTCTCTCTGGGCATTAGCTCCTTCCTCAAAGGTGAATCACAGTCACAGTCACTCTGCAGAGGCGCCTTCCACTGCTTCTCCAAAAACACCTCTCCAAAAGCATTTCTCTTTGTCATACCTTAATCTTTGGTAAGAATGCACAAGTGAGTTAGTCAAACCTACCCATAGGTATAACATAGGCCCTCTGGACCTTTGCGAAGTGCAACAGGAAAGAAGTGGCCACTGTCATAATTAATAGATGCATCTAAGGTAGGTTCCAGCAGCAGGAGAGCTCTGATCCCTGCACCACAATATTCTCCATGCCCAGGACAAAGCAACAGAGTCTCCTTGTGCCCTAGACGGGAGCCATATGACTCACTCAGCCCAGCCTACTCTACGCCCAAATCCCAAAGATTTTATTTTAGTTTACTCTGGTTCAAACACCACAAAAACTAAAAAAAAGAAAAAAAAAATTTAAAAAATTAAAAATGGATTGTATATATTCTGCTGAATAATTTGACCCAATACCATCCTGATTGATTCCCTTTCCAGAGGTGTCTGCAACGCTGAGATATTTTGCATTACCCATATTACAGAGGCGATGCCTGTTTATAGGGTATTATGTATATAAGCAGTTTTGCTCCTTTAGTCTTAGCTCTGTGAACAGGGCTAGCCCTAAGGCAAAGCCTAAGGCAGAAAGTGAAATACATTTTTAAAAGGCTGTTTGTTAATTGAGCCCTAAACTGCTTTCCTGTTCCTTGCCAGTTTTATCCTAACATAAGAACAAATCAATGTTAAGGCACTCTGCCAGATGCTGGGCAACTCGAACTACTTTGAGCTTCCTCTCACTCCCTTGGCAGCTGAGAACTCTCAGCATTATCCAAATTTTGCTCAGCATCTGACAGAATCCAGCTCTAAATGGGCTGCAATCTGCATATGAATATTTTAATTACACGCTGCTATGCAGACTGACAACAACCAACAAAGCACAAACAGCTCCACTAAGAACTTGTAAACTGCGTGACAGCAATGATTTTATAATTTCAGTGTGTTTATTATGCTTTGGGTATCTCTCCTTAAAAGGTTGTGATTGAGGGCACCGCCAGCTTGTTGCCTGCTTTGCAAAAGAAACCTTTCTTTTGGAGTTTTATCAGAACTCTGCTGCTCTCCTGCACTCAGTGCAGAAAATGGTGAGAAAATGAATAGGTTTCTCAGACTACAAGCCTGAAATTCACCCTTTTCCTGAAGGCCGTTGGACAGAAGGAGGGTGATTGGTAGCTTTCATGAAAGAAAAAAGCTCCATCTGGCAGCAAGAGGCAGAAGAAGGCAGAGAAATGGTTGGGTTCCAGCTGGGCTGCACTCTCAGACCTGCATGAAGTGCACTGGAGTGACACGCGGTACCCAGCTCTTGCTTTCTTTCCATGGTGACACTGCACAGAGGAGGAAAAAACGAGACCCCACTGGGGATGGATCCAGCTGCCAATAGCAGAAACTCTCCAGGCACCGCCTTTTATCATTTCACTTCTGCACTCCAATCCACTATCTAGGTCAAGAGACAGCTTTCAGATTTTCTTTTGACCAGTGAGGCAATGGCTTTTGGCAACTGGTATCTCCTTTGTCTGTTTGTGTTCTTGCCCTTTGCTGTCCATGCTGCTACAGCCCTTCACTGATTGACATCTTACACTTTAAAAAAGAATTCCAAACTTTCCATTTCATTACACATGGGCTTTCAATATATTCCCATATCTCTGGGCGCCATTACAGCTTTTAGTGCAGTTTGACAGCAGGTTTTTCCCAGTTGCCCTCTCCTGTCCCTGTAGTTCTTCAGCATCCCAGAATTACAGCTTCAGCAGTGTCTGGTTGTCATCTGAGAGCAGCCGTCTCTGCTGAGGACAGGAGCCCAGGATGATGTCTCCAACCAACGCCAACTGATATTTGTGCCTGTTATTTCAGTGCTAGTATTACCAAGGTTCCAGCACTCAGTAGCTCTTCATTTACAGTAGTAGGTAGAGTGTAAATATTTAATAGGTAGATTCTGCTCTTGTCCATGACAGTAAAGGTGAATATACATAATCCAGAATATAAGCATGAGAGGGTTTATTAACTTCTCCTACTTCTGCTCTGGTAGAACTTGACCTCTGCTACAGAGTTGGACTTGAAACTTGTTTTCACGATCAAGAAGATGAATTCCACATAAGCAGTTTTAACAGTGTCTTTCTAAATCACCAGGAGGTTGGAGTATTATCTCCAGAAACAGACCAAACCTTGCAGATGTATGAGATGTAAAATCTAATGTCAGTTGGTGATGCCAGCATAGAAAGAGAGTGTTTAGCCCAGGATACCTCCGACAGCCAAGTGGTGGGGGTGCAGGCAGAGGCAAGGCAGCCCAGAAAGGAGCCAGTGGGATATGTACAAGAAGAAGATAAAAAGAGGAAGAACCAGGAATAAAATAGGCTGGAGGAGCTTTGTTGAACAGGCACCAGCCTGAGGCATAAAAGTGAGAGACATGTGGTCATGGGGAGTCTACGCGGAGATTTGAGCTACAGTAAGATACAAGGGGATGGTGAGGCTGTTAAGATGAACATGAAAATGGACTGAGGTGACCCTGGCAGAGGGGTCCCTATACTGTGGGTAAATGGTCTCTAAGAAATCCAAGGAAGAGTTTGTTTGACCAGCTGTCCAAATACCTTGTCTGAACAGAAATCCAACAGGAAACAGCCTAAAAGACATTTTCAGTATTTTCTCCTTGAGTCTCACTCTGCAGAAATCATTTTTTTAAGCATCCTTCACCTCTTTACCAGCCTGCCAAACAGGCAGACAAAGCTGGGAAACAAGCCTGTTTGGAACTGCAAATATAAAGGCGATTTAGGGAGAGAATCGCTTGGCTAGTTTTCCTTGTCTTTATTTTTAACTTGGCAATGAAAGGGAGGGAAAGTTTCTTGGTAACAGAAATAAAAACATTCATGCCTTTCAGAGCAGTAATCACCTCATGAAAAGGGCCAAAGCCAGAGCGTAGGTAAAGCTGCAAGATGCCTCAAAGGAGAAGGAATCTGACACTGGCACGGCGTTTCCAGTTTAACATTGACCTCCTACTTCCCCACTACTGAAAGGTTCATCAGTTTCCAGATGCTTTTAAGAGCTTGGGGGAATGAAATGAAAAACTATTTCTCCTCTCTAAATGCTCTGCTTTAAATCATCTACAATCACACTTTTTTTTCTCTCTTAAAAGCCACTGTGCTTTAAAAAAAAAGTTCTAGGTTGCAAACCAAAACAAGATCAAAATTCAGTATCACCCTGCAGATCTGGCCTGCTTTTCATGAAAATGCTGCTGTATTTTCTTTGATGACCCCAACGCGAGGTAAAAGTCGAGACAGAGACCAAGTGAATCTCAAACACTCAGTAAAGTTTTGATCTTGCACTGAATAAACTGTGAGGGAATTTGATTGAATTTTCCTGTAAGTTTGAAGCTCGTTCATGTTCCTGATGCAAAGGAAATTTCAGAATGTGTTAAGTCACAGATATTTAAGGTCCATTAGTTTTACTAGATTTTTATTGCATACACATTGCCTCTATACAGAGACATAAAAAGATCTAAAGAGCTTTCAAATCTAACATAAATGTGATAAAGTACGGGAAGACAAGAGAAACTTGAATACTAGGATGTCTAACCCAGTGGACTATTTATGAGTCTGGGCTGTCCCCACACTCTTGGTAAACCTATGCCTGATAACCTTTACCATTATGAAGACTCATATCATCATCAATTTGACTCTTCCAGTCTTTGGATAATGCATTTTCCCCAGGAAGATTTTAGCTTTCATGAATGCTTACATAGGTCTTCTGTACTGTTCAAGAAAAAACTTATTAAAACATTTGAAGAGGTAGGTTTTTGAAATTATAATAAATAGCAATAGATGGCTCTGATATGAGTGCATGGCTGAATTCACTCTAAGGACTCTCTCTTCAAGATGTTAGTGTTAAGCCTCTTGAGCAAATTACCTCCTTTGTCCTCACAACAGGGCAATCAGTTAAGCCCTCCTATTCATCAGCACTAGTAATCAAAAATCATCTAGTACTGTCATAGACAAGCAGACTTCATCTCTGGATTCCGAAGAGTTTGCAGTCCTTTCCAAGAGAAGCCTCTCCCTCCTGATTTAGCATCAAGTTGCAAAATAAACAATCAGGCAAAAATTGCATTTCTCAGCTTGGGCACTGCAAACAAAAGCCGAGTGAATGAGTGTTTATTGGAACGAGCTTGGCAAATAGTGATTTCTCACCAATGGGCTATCCATGCTTTACTTATGAATCATTATCCATTAAATCTCCTTAATAATATAGCACATTACATAGAGATTGTTAAAAGGTTCCCTAACAGCAATAGCTAATGAGGTAAACGTTCGTTGGAAGGGACTTGACAACTTGAAAGCTGTTGACGTGTATATTCATCTTCCAAAAAGTCCAAATGATACCAGCACATGCTGGGTTTTGGTTCACATTATACTCATTAGAACTACATTGTAAAGACTGGATCGGACAGACAGTTTTGGTTTTGAGGAGGTTTTTTTGGCAGAACTATCTGAATATAGAACAGTTTCAGTCTTGAAAAGTTGCCTAAATCTGAAGAAAAACAATCTAAAGCTATGTATTAATAGGCACATGTATTTATAACTTTTTGATGATACAGTCAGCATGTTCCAGTATTTGAAGTGAAGCTTGATCAGGTCTCCTCTTTGCCATAACTTTTCAGCAACTAATTTGGGGTTTATTTTGTAAATGCTATGGGTTTCCAAGACATCCAGCATCTTGCATCATTTTACTTATCTGTTAAGAATTCTGAAAGTTTAAACTGTCAGTTAAAATATGTTTTTGAACCAAGCTAACTGGTAATTACATTTGTAATAGGTAACATCTCCCTTATCACTGGCATGGTCAATGTACCATGAGTTTACCAGGCCCATAAGGAACAAGTTCTTAAACCCAGAACATTCTGAATGGAGACTGAAAGCAGATGTGGGGAAGAAAAGGACAGCACCACGTGAATAGCAGTTTCTCCATGATAATATTATGTTCAGTATTTTCAAGAGGGAAACTCTTCCAAACACAAACAACTTAACAACGAATTTCAGAAAAGAGGAATAGTAAATACAAAAAGCTTTCCCAGAAAAGCGGCTCTAACTCAAAGTGAGTTACCATGATACTTGCTCTTTGTTGAGGTCTTCTAGAAAAGCAAAACAACAGAAGACATGCACGCTTCCAAGACTGATCCTTGCAAAAAGGCCAGTGACAAAGCATAAGTGATTTTCTGATTATAACAACAGGATAATGAATTACAACCATGTATAATTACTGTAAATTTGAAGGAAGCAGTTTGAGACAGACAAGTTGAAGGAGACGGGGAGCACCACCAGTTTCTCAGCCTATATTAACTCCTCCTCTGACTTTCTATCGTGGAAGACCTCGAACTCTATAAAGAGATTTATCTTACAGGGACATCGCCAATACATACACCTCTGTCTAGCAGAGTATCTTGAGCTAGTTGCCTTAAGCTCAGTAGAGGAAAGAAATAAGTATTTTTAGGCAGGATTCACCCAACCTATTTTGCACATTTGCTTTACAATACAGTAAGACTTCACTCAAGAGAGTCTTGTTCCCCTACATTGACTATAAAGGGAATCTCAAAGATTCACTCAGAAGCTGGAGTTTACACTGCAGATCTCTAAGATTAGCTATGCAAAAGATTACCCCTAGGGTCTGTATAAGAAACATCAGATTTTCTGGCATAGAAAAAAAAGAGAAGGCTTTGCCAGAGGAGACTGCAGGAGCATGTCAGAAATAAAACTACATAGTTTTCTGTCTGATGACCTGCAATCAAGGTGATATCTGGTTCATGCTGTGCAATTTACCAGTTTGATCTGAAGAACTCAGTTCCAATTCTTGCAAAGCCCAAGCATTTGGGGCATACAAGCATCCCTAAAATATAAGTCTAAAATAAAAGCTTGTGGAAGACTGAGAAGGCCAAATCTGAGTCTTCCATTTTCCAGGTAAATGCCACAACACCTAAGTAATCCTTAAAGGTGGTGGTGGCAGGGACACCACCATCGGTTATGCAAATTATAAGAGCCAATACTGATCAGGTTTTTTTGAAAGAACAAAGGCATGGTCTTGGCCCATTAAACATAAGAGCCATCAGCGCTGGAAATTAGGATGGATTTCAGAATGTCCCTGCACTTACTGTTACTACTGGGAGCTCCCATTTCTGTATTTCATTTTGGATTACTCTGTCTCCCCAGGAAAACCACTCTCAATCTCATGCTGCAAACCATTTACCTCACCACTTCTGTTCTGTGAGACCCAAGTCCTTTACTGGATGCAGCCCAAACCCCACCTGGGGCTTGGAATCTCCCTCACTGACTTTTTGGAAATAAAATTTCTACAGACTTTTGAAAATTGTGTCTTTGTACCACATTATGAAGTCACGAATTTCTGTGAGTAGGTAAACAAACAACATAATACTATCACATTTTTATTCCCATCCTCTTTACTCACCCACAGTATATTTAATTATTCCCTTGAGCACATTCTCAAATACACAATAAAACCACAACTGATGATAATGATGAGTGATGAGAGAAAAGTACCCTGGCAGGTGTCTAATAGAACATAATCACTTAACAGGAAACGTCCGGTACCATTTACTAACAATATCTCTCAAGCTCAGGGGTTTTTTCAGATATCAATATCCAGAAGTCATCCATCCCATTTTTTTCCAGATAATAAAATTTTTCTTCCTTTTGTCCACAGTTATTGACAAGACTATTATCTAAATGAGTATTAGCTCTTTCTTAATTAGCAGGCAATTCAGCTGTGACTTGCACACAAAACCTTGTCTATTTTAATAAATGGTTACATTGCTTTGCCAGGGCTGAGCAATTAATTACTCAGAAACTGCATTTGATTTTCTATGTGCTATTTGCCTCACATTTGCATGGTGTGCTAATCCATGCCACTGTCACATAGACTGAGAGTTTTATTCCCAATCTAGGTTGTTTATGAAGTATCAAAACCCAGAGACAATTACTGGCTTAGAAAGGCAATTCTGCGCCCCCAGTTGTCCATCGAAGAGCCATAGAATGGTTTGGGTTGGAAGGGACCTTAAAGATCATCCAGTTCCAACCCCCCTGCCCTGGGCAGGGACACCTCCCACCAGCCCAGGTTGCTCAAAGCCCCGTCCAGCCTGGCCTTGAACCCCTCCAGGGATGGGGCAGCCACAGCTTCTCTGGGCAACCTGGGCCAGTGTCTCACCACCCTCACAGCAAAGAATTTCTCCTTCATATCTAATCTGAATCTACTCTCTATCCTCTCCACGAGCAGCCGGCTGACATCTGTTTGCTTCAGAGGAGTCCAGTTACCTGTGTATATGTGTAGAAACAGGTACACCTCAAATCAATATTTGAATACCTTTAGTTTCAGGTAATTTCCCCCTGCTTTCCTGTGGCTGTTTAGTATTTATAAACAAGGCCTGGGACCTCAGACCCAGCTCTTCTTTACAGTCATTCACAGCAGTGAATACAAAGCAGGTCTAAACCTTTACAGAAGCGTATTGTAGTTGACGTATTTGTCAACTACAACAGGGCTGTACTAATTTATACCAGCTCCAAACCTTGCTTATGGCATTTTCCATTCACTTTGCTGTGGCATGCATGATTACACAAGCTGCAGGGCAGGAAAGTGAATAATTGAGCCCCCCTTCCCTCCTCCACCCACATCTTTTATTTGTATGTAAAACACCACCTCCATTCCCAGAGATAGGCAACATAAGTCAACTAACGAGGTCTAGCTTTGTGGAGTGTCAACTTTGTGTGTCTCAGAAGCCCCTACCTTTGGAAACATGAGATTGCTTTTCAGATGTTGTTCCTATTTTTGTAACTTAATAATAAAAACACATGAAAATATAACCCAGTCCACCCCACTGTTTATAACCTAAAGCAGCTCCACACAAGACAACAGTAGGTAGCCTGGGTGGGCAAACCAGAGTCTGTCCTGGGTACTGAGGCTTATAGGAATGGCTTTTTATCATGCATTTTGGGAAAAGTTTATCTGATCGATGAACAATGCACATAGGCTGTCAGAGTATATTACAGTCCCATTTCATGTAGGGTTGTTTTGACTTGCCAACTCAAGTAGAAGGATACATGTAAATTATATGAGTATTTTGCATTTCAGTATTGAATGCATTCTGGTTTTAATTAGTAGGAACTAGGATTGGTTTGCAACAAGATCTGATAAGCCCCTTGCAGCAGAAAGGATGTGAAGGATTCTCACATTAAAAGTGGAGCGTTGCAACTAGTTCCAATTCATTGCCAGCCACTCTTCCCTGGACTGTTAAGGTTTTTCAGCTTTGATCTTCCTTTTTGTCACCATGGCCCATCTTTCTCCTCTGTCCTCTTTCACATGGCTGCCTCAAACTGGTAGGAAGCTCTCTGCCTCCACATACATTCTGTTGGATTTGAAGCTTGCTCTGAATGCTTCTGCTTTCTCAGTCTGGGAAAATTCACCCAAAGTCATGTACTTCAAAAGACTCACATGCACTCAAGTGCTTAGCTCCGTCCCTAACTCTGGACAAAGAGTTTTATCGAAGGTGAAAGATCTAATACACGAGAGACCCATGCAGATGCAAGCATCATCCCGCCAGTAAAGGCTCTCTGTCTTGTAATGGTAACTTCTGTATCTTTAGCAATGCCACACAACAAGCCAGTAACGAACCTTCTAACAGTGTCTTTCTCAGGCATTTCAGGGTGCTTCATAAACCACTGCTTACATACGGATGCAAAAACTCACCTGTGAAAGTTCGTAATTTTCAGAGAACAACTCTATTAGTTAAGAGGTTTAGCAGGATCTTTAAAGTTACATAGCACGACCATAGCAGAGCTGGAAATAGAGTGCATACATTCAACTCCTAACATTGTATTTACTACTCAACAGTCTTGTCTTCTTACCCCCAGAAGCCACCTGGAACAGTAGCAGGGTGCAACTTCAGTGCTCAGACCCAGTTTTGCTCTAATCCGTGTTCCCTTTCACTCACCAGTAAACTGCTGAGCAATTGAGCTCAGAAAAAGGATGGGGCTTGATCCTTAGAAGGTATTAACCACCTGAGCTCCATTACAGCCAATACCTGGCTTGGTCTTCAGTATAAATGAAAAGATGATAATCATTACATTTTTTTATCAGGCACAAAAATATAATTTAAATCCTTTGTAGAATGCCTTCTTTTGTTAGGATGATAAGGACTTTCTGTAGATTTAGTCTCCTTCGTTAAACTCTCAATACTCTAGTTAACACAGGTAGTCTTATCTGACTGATAAAAAGCTCACCAAATGTTTTTTTTTACCTAATTAGCCTATTTTTATTCATATGTTAAATACTGTCTCAATGATCATTTGTCTTATATGTAGAGAAACCACTATTTGTTATCAGAATATGCTTTTCTAGAAGATTGACATGCTGTAGAGCCCCTGGACTAGCAGGATGGATTGCTGATAAACTGAATAACCTTAGGAATTTTATGGAGGTCTCTAATAAGCCTTACTAAAGCCCTGGCATCAGCATGCAGGCACATGCGTGCCTCAGCCCCGCAGCTGCCGCTCAAATGCAATTCTGTTGAAATAATGAGAGCTGCAGCGTTTCATCAAAATGTAAATTACACAACAAAAGACTGCTGTGGTAAATGACATAAGACAAATGTGAAAGTTCATAAGACCAGGCTAAGGAACTCTTTCATCTGTAGCTGTTATCAGTACCTAAGGAACAGTACTGAGGTTCGCTAGTCCTGTTGTTGGGATGGGCCAACAGAGACCACAAGGTTAGATGTCTCAGCCAGAGCTAGAGAGACGCAGCGGGTTCAGATTGCAATCTTCAGCTCCTGGTCCTGCATTTAAATAAATACTTCTCTTAATTTGCTATGTTGTCCTGGTCTTGGCTGCTATTGTGAAGGTGGCCAAGAGAGGACACCCGGCCCTTTTCTGCATAGACCCCCCCCATGGGAGATCCAGCCACCCACACGGTCCCAACCAGCTTGGCCTCACTCGGAGGAGAAAGCTAACGTGTCCACTGACCTGTGAGAATCAACCAGCCGCCATGCAGCAAACTTCCCAAATGCTCTAGGAGAAGGGAATTTCTGGCCTGGCTGCACAGGTGTCCCTTACGAACTGGTTCCCATGCAGAACTCCCACGCACAGGTGAATGGACACCCAAAGTATTTTCTCCATAGATACCTGGTTTTACTTAAAAGTGAGATGAATCAGAAATAACCCCGATGATTTTCATGCCTCAGGTGTTCCAGGAAGCAAGTACGTGTGCTGATGCTGACAGGACAGGACAGGTTTATTCTTGATGGAGTAAGTGGCATTTGGTAAATCGTTGTCAGACCACTGAAATCTAATAACATGGATCACTACAAGACCATTACAGCCCCCGAACACTACTGGCACTATATGAGTGAATAAGAACCCCACCACCTTTGACAAGGTGATACGTAAGCCTTGGGGCATTCAGGGACAAGGTAGTCCCTGAACCAAAACTTGGTCAGGAAGTGTGTTGAAAATTATAATGCCATTGGCCAAAAAGCCCTCCCTGTGGATTTTAAAGATTTGTGACAGTGATAAATAAAATTACTCTCTAAACCAACCCTTTTCAATATCGTTTATGAATGCTCTGTTCAAAATGGCATATCATTACAATATGGAAGAATATTGGTGTAGAAACGCATCTACTTTGATGTATACACAGATATTAAAATATAGATATTGCCAGTCCAGGGATGAGATTAAAAAAAAAAATCCACATTAATAACATCCGCTTAATGGCACTTTAAAAATATAGTTTCTTAACACAATGTACCTGCCAAAGTGTTCCACTGATTTTACATCATGTCAGGGAATAGCTGGCAATGCTTTCAGCTGCACAGGAAAGCTAGTAATCAATGAGAAGAAATGCAATTCACCATGCTTGATGGGTGAGCTAGTGAGGCAGCAATACTTCTGAGAAAATGTCAGGAGCGACACGTGGGCACCCTCTTTCCGTCTTGAGTGCTGGAGCCAGACCTGCTTTCATAGGCAAACTGACACTACAATTACGAGACTTTTTATATTGATATCGGGCAGAAATTATCAGTCACGGTGCAGCAGAAGGCAGATAAGATTGCACAATAAATAGACATTTCCTTATATTTTGAGCTGCAAAAAAGGATATTTAGACTGGTTCTCACACCTCAAAATCCTTTTCATCATTTGCAAATAAAAGAAGACATACACATATGGAGAGATCTCCTTCTTAAGAAGCATACTGCAAGTAGCTACTAGATCCATTTTTAAATCACATTCTTTTTAAATACTGTTCATAGCAGAAGTAACGTAACCACAAAACATTTAGGTAAGAACTGGAAAAATCACTTGTACAAATTCAAGTGCAGAAATCATTGATGTAAAACCTCAGTTGTGAGGGTTAGATTTTGCCTGAAGCAATACCTGTTAGTAGTCCCACTGAAAATAGAACACAGTCTCAGAGAAATGCTATTAGGGGAATGATGGAGGCGAGGGGAAAAATGCTTGAACTTTAAAGCATCAAGTTTAAAATTCTCCTCGTGGCTTTCACAGAGAGCTCTGACTGCTGCTGCTGCTGCAAACTCCCGCCACGTGTCCCAGCACCTCTCGCCTTTGTTCACAATGGTGCCCCTCGCCTCAACTGCTTCTCTTCCCCGAGATCCAAGGCCAGATAAGAGCCCGGCTTTCCCACCCTGTCCCCTCGTGTCACTCCCCCTGAAACCAGCCTCGGCAGCAGGAGAGTGAACCGAGGACTATTGTGCTCAGAGACGCAGCCACACCAGACCCTGGTAGTGCCCCGTGTGGGGCACTGCTTGCTTCTCCTGTGGCACCCACCCAGGTTTTCCAGGTCAAGAGCTCCGCTTGTGTTCCAAACGCACTGTTAACACTAAACAAAGAAATGATTGCAACAAGGGAAGTGCCGTTTTGGCTAATTCCTGTGTGTCTCAGTACCACCGCAGAGCAGCTCACTGTCTGATGACTGAATTGCGACTCTAGGGATAAGCCTGACCAAAACGCAAAGCCTGACCCTGAAAAGCCCCTCAAGACACAAATTCCTCCCCATCGCCTGAGAAAGGGGAGACAAAAAGGCATTTGCCAGCAGTGAATGATGGGGACGCAACTGTACTCTCCTCCAGGCCTGTCCTTAACTGAACCTTATCCCATCCCTATAGAGGTCTCTCAAGCAAGATGTCCCTGCGGACTGCCAGTACCTCATGGCAGCCTTTCACGGAAAGGGAAGGTGGGTGGCAGAAATGAGGGAGGCAGGAGGAGGGGGAGGCACGGCCTTGGTGAGGGAGGGCAGAGCAGGAGGGAAGCCTGAAGGCACAGCACAGCCAGGGGACGGGGACAGGGACCAGCCTCTCCCTCGGCTCCGACACCTCTCCTGAGGAGTAAGAATCAGGGCAAAGGCACTGACAAGGCTCTTGTACAAATTAAAGCAGGATCTGAGGGGAGAGGCTCTGGGCCGTGGTAGAGGAGCCTGCGGTGGGCAGGAGTTCTTCCCCGGCGGTGTTTTCAGGTGCCGAGAGGAGGCAGGCACAGCCCCGGGCATCCTCTGCCCCCCAGAGTTGCCTCCTGTCATGGGGGATGCCCTGATGGCTTGTTGGCCATCAGCCCCACTCACTGAGGTAGAAAAAAGCTCCTCATCTGTTCAAATCAGGGGTCCCCATGTTTCTGCAGCTCCGCTATGGATATATCTGAATCCCTCTGTTTAAAAATACCTTGAGCATTGAAGAAAAAAAACACAAAACACCTCGGAACACATCAGTTTTCAGATAGGAGAACAAAGAGAGCTGCCCAGAGACTCAAACCTTCATGACGGGAGGGCAGAAAGGCACTGTTCTAGTAACCAAGTTGAAGCTTATTTAGAAAGAAAAAGTCAGCCACATACTGAATCTCTGCAAAATGATATCTGAAACACACCCAAGTTCTCTGTAAGTATCAACATGGGGCAATTATCACTAAACAGTTTCTCCAGAGCTGCCAAGACCGTGTTTAAAAGCAGTTATGAGAACTATACAAGCAAGGAAACAGTGCCAGTGCCAAGGACAGGAATATAGTGTAAGGGGAATATCATGTAAGGGGTCAGAAGCTAGAACTGAAAGGGCAAGATAAACATGGCTATCTACGTTTTGCTTTTATGTTTTCCTAGATAAACATCTCTGAAGGTATGTATCAAAAATTCTATCTGCAAGTTCATGGCAGGTACGTCCTTGTAGTATTCACATGATATATACAGGCTTCCTTTGTAGCGCTTGCCTCTCCTTTCTATTGGAGTTGAGATTAAAGCTGCAACCAGCTTTATCATGGAGTTAATCATACTCTTGCCTAAAGACTCATCTTCTGCATCGCCACTGACTGACAGTTATCCGCTACATCAGGAGAGAGAAGGAATCTCCCGTGGTCTTTCTTTTATTCCTCACTAGAGCTCAGAAACAGCTACTGAACAGAGCAAGTTCCTCATCACTGTACCTCTCCCCACCAGGTTTCCTGCCATTTTATACCAGTCTAATGCCGAGTCTCATTACTTTAGAAAAAAAGATTAGCTTTGATGTAGCTTGGAGCTTTAGATTGCACAAGTAAAGGCTGCTGTTGTATTGGCTACGCCCATCTAGTGATTCAGAACAGTGTCTGATTTGGAGGACTGGGAAGGAGAAAGAAAATTTAAAAAATAAAAAAGGTAGCCCTTACAGAAATTCTGGTTACCTGCAGCAGCAGAACAGACCATCTGAGTGGAAGCAATAAAGGAGCAAAATCGCTAATGGAAAGAGGAAATGTGCATGGCTGTCTCTGTCCTCTATCTCTGGCCTTCCAAATTGCTCCCCCACAAGGAGCTGCTTCCCTCCAGCACCTGTATGGGAAACGTGATGTGACTAACTCTGCTCCCCAAAGCTGTGCTGCAGCTGAATGCCTGAAGAAAGTGGTGTAAAATTCCCATTCAGAGCTGAGCAGCTGCTTGCCGACCACAGAGGATGGGGGTCTATCCACTAATGCCATTCCAGCTGGGAGTTACTGGGGAACCTTTAGATTTGTTGCAACTGCTGCTGTTCCAGAGACAGCAGAATAGCATCCTCAAGGGTGGTTCTCTCCGGGGATTTCACCTTAAAGAGGTACTGTGGCATAGGCTAGGTGTGAAATGAGAGAGCCCACCGATGGTCTCTGAAGTTTAATTAGAAGAGTATAAGGGGAAAGGAGAACAACTTCATGTCTGGCTTGAAAAACATTTGCCTGCAGCATCTGCAGCCCAGCTCAGCACAGCACTAGAATATTTTTTTTTCAGGGACTAAACTGAAAAAGCTGATTTCTTGCTCAGGGAGAACAAAACCAGAAGAGTTCCTGGAGATAAAGCAAGAAACAACAACAAAATGTAATATTTAAAGTCCTTTTGGTTTAAGTCATAGATAAAGTACTTTTGATAACAAAGAAGGAAATCTCGTGGTGTGCGTGTCGTGATCCCTTATCATGCCCAGTCTTGGCTGGCAGCTGATGGGAGCACCTGGCTCCCACACTGGTTTCTGTTAGTCTGTATGTGAGGCTGTCCTGGATTGTAGCAGGATAAACCCCTGCTACAATAGCTCTGAATCGCCAAGAAAAATCTCTCTTCTGTTCAACAAACACAACGAAATATCAGGGGAAAACATGTGTCTCATGGTTTTAGTCTGGCTACATCCTCTTTGAAGACTGAAAAAAGGCAAGGAGCTGATTTGTGAACAAACTACCTAATTTTCCTCGTTTAACTACTACTCCATTTTTGTTTGACCCAGGCAGTTACTTCAGCTTAAAGGAGAGACAGAGAGTGTCCTCGTGGCTATTAAATTTTATATCCATGCCAAGCAAGATGTAGCTTGTGTTTTGCTTATTATCTTTTACTAGTTCTTGAAAGCAATGCAAATAAAGAAAGTCATACATGTGGAAGGAAGCAATTTACCACAAACAGAATAAAGCAGTGCTTATACGTAGTGCTGCTGTTTACAATGCTTTTAATTTTCATTAAACAGCGTGCAAGGACTTCCTGTATATCTCAGTAAGTCAGAGCATGAGAGTGTTGCCTGCCCATTCCATCACTTCAGTTTTCTGGCATTTCTCTGCAAGCCTCGCACTCCGGGAGCTGAAGCCATGGCACTGGAACCCAAACAGGGCCCAGCCCAGCAATGCAACTGGGATTGCACGTGTCAGCTGCCGTCTCTAGGGTCACACTGGACCCACGTTCTTCACCGTTGCCCCCAAAACAGTACATCTCCCTTAAAGTACATGAAGCATACAGGACCAATTATTATTTCTCTAAGCTTCCCTGTAGTTTGAGCATCAGTGTCCAGGCTGTGTGAAGTATAAAGTTTGTCTCCTCAGCGACTGGGGTCTATACATCACACTGATCTCAACTCCAGTTTAAAGATCCCTTCAACCAGCTTTCTGTGTCCTTTTGCAGAGTTGCATAAGCAGGTCTGAGACATGCCATAAGAGCTAAATGAGGAGGTTTCCCTTTTTAATTAAGTATCAGCTTCACAAATCTGATTTTTGGCACAGAAATGCTGATGTGTTCAGGCACGCTTTTCCCAGAGATGCGGCCTCTTCAATCACCTGTCCAGCTTACCTCCAAGATTTGCAGGGTTGTATTTTCTACAGCCTTTTTCAGATGTTTTTGTATCTGAATTGCAGTACAGTTCATTAAATACGATGCTAAGCAACAAACAGAAAAAAACACAAACTAGTAAGTTTACAACATGATGGACGTACCAGTTCTTTATGCAATGCTTTAGCTCCTGCTATGGAATCTAAATTCTACCACGGAGATGTGCTATCGGTTACAGGCAACGGAAGCTTTACAGTCCTCTCACTACATTAAGATATGATGAAAGCTAGCTATATTTAAATTTTTTTCCCCCATACTAGCTTCTATACGTTGCTAGCAACACTTATAAGATACTAATTACCTTATAGATAATTTTGTTCTGATTCATATATTGCTTAATTAGGATTTTACTCAAGAGCAGATGGCTGTCTTCATTAAATCATGATATATTCTACCCAAATGGAAGCAGCTGTTTTTTTGAATACACTATAATTTATTTCTTACATGCCAGAAATCACTCTGAAGGGAATTCAGACTATAATCATTCAGTTTGTTTTCATTGGAGCTTATTTACAATAAACTTTGAAAGTTTTCAACAAGCAGAAGTCAAATATAGGTGACATTTGTTAACAAGAAGGGCAAATTTCTATTATTGAACTTGGTACTAAATCTGTCTTCATGGAAGTACTTCTAGACCCACGGAGATGATGGGCCTAGCATGCTACATGCAGACATCAGTAAAAGAAGCCAACATGCAAAGAGCTTTCAAAATATATAACAAAACAGACAAAGGACAAGAGAAAAAAAGCCATGGTTTTCCTCCTATTTCATGATGAAAAACAGAAAAGAAGCTTGGATGATAAAGAACGTTTTCAGAGTCCCAAAGACTCTCTCTGGCAGAGAGAACGAACCTGCCTCTGAAAAATGACCTCTCCTTTTCCTCTTGCAGTTTCACTGGCAGCACAATTGGCAAATGCTACATACACTGATATATTTTGTAATTCTTTTCAGTGCATTTCAGAAAAAAAGCTTTTCTTAAGGAGGCTTTTTCTTAAATTACTGGGCTCCAGTCTTCTCACTACAAAAGAGTAGGAATTGAGGCTCCCAGATTATGTTCTTACTGCTCCATTCACCATGCATTGATATGCAGAAGTCATCAGAGAGCCTGATTGTACCGGCGGTGATCAAAACCTCCTGCTCTCCTATGCAGAGAGATTTCTCTGATAGAACCTATGGTCTCTCTATGCATATAAAATTTCAGATGCTCCTTAAAGCCTCTGGAAGTACTGAGGGAGAGCAGGATTCATAGGTGATAAGTTCCAAAAATGTACCGTTTCAATATGATTTGGTAGGCAGGCACTGACCTTAAATTCTTTATACGGTATTACTCCTTCCGGATCCTTGTTCCTCCTCCTCTATCTCCCCTACATCCACAGCTCAGCTCTTCTACATCATACTTCTTGTTTCATGAATCTTTAGTCCCCCTCTTTTTTGACTGTGTCTTTGAGTTCAAACAAACTCTCCTTCATACCTTTTCATATTGAGTTATTGAGTTACTAAAAAGTAAATTGGTTCTGTTCTGTCTCAAACCAAGACAACATTATAAAGACAGTAGCTACTCAGTAAACATCTGAGCAGGAAGTGTGCATCTATGAGTGTGCATGCACACTACATTTAAAAATTAAAAAATCACAGCCTTTGTAATCACAACCCTTGTTAGAGCACTAGAAAGTCTGTTTTTACCAATGACAAATTCCATTGTATTTTTATCTCTTGTATATAGCTTCATGTCTTTGAGTAGCCAAATCATGATTTGTCTTATTTTCCAGAAATAAAACCACCTCACTATAAAAGCCCAATTTTGATGAAGGCAGAGCATCTATACACAAGAGTATGTCAGAAAAGTATATACTGTGATTCAATGCAAATAGAGACAAGAAAGCCTCTGGAACTAGGAGAGATATATCAAGGTGTATTTACCCATCAAAAGCATTCCTCCAAAAAACCCACTACTGAGTTGCCTTAGTGTGCTAGCATTTTCCATTTTCCACTCAAATTCAATTTAGAAATAAAATATTGTTTCAGCTCCTGTGCTTGTTGGAAAATTGCCTAACCCAAAAGCTAGAAATTCAGTGACTGACTTTTAAGTCAACATTCGAAGAAGGTTTTTTGAAAAGGATTAGATTTTCTTTTGGAAGCCAATTTAATTTGGAAAAAGTTATGGGACAGGAGAGCCTATTAATCTAAAATATAGGACACTAATTATTTGGAGAAAAATGTGTAGTCTCAAAACACTGTACGACACACTAGCAGTTTGCTGAGCCTTTCATTTCTTTGTCGCCAGTTCTATTAACATGTACATTTTATGTTTCCTTTTCTCTCAAAATTGGAGAACAAAATTATTCAGACTTATGTACCTTGCACGTCTCTACCATCCCGCAGGCAGATAAACCGTGACACCTCGCTTTGGTATGAATGGGAATGACAGACAGCAAGAGTGAGGCCAGAGGATTTTGACTGAGAAATACTCCTAGAAAAAGGAGGTGTGCCGAGTATTCCACAAACGAGCAAACATGATATCCCAACTCCCCTGTTTTTCTGCACTAGGTCTCATTTATGACACACACGCCTTCTCAGCAGGTAAGAAAATTATACTTTCCTCCATTCCTGTCAAAACAGCAGAAGTGTCTTTCTGAAACTTGCTTTCAAAACAGTTCTTAAAGGAAAGGTGTTACCTCAGGGAAGGTACCAAGGGCAGGAAATTTCTGTTCCCAAGATGACAGTTCCATATACTTACAAACAACTTCAAAGCGGAGAGCTGTGCTTTGCAGCTGTAACCATAGGAACAGACACCAGCACCTGTATCAATAGGGACCTGGGATTCCACCCTGCATAAATTACCTCATCCAAAAAACCCTTACCTACGGAGACTGTGCAATTAAACAAACATTATTCCAGCATCCCTTACATCAGTGACATGGAGCAGCCTCTTGCTGCTGGGGGCAGAACTAGAGCCTCACAGACTTGTGGCTTTCGGAGCCCCCACATCTGCCTAGCTCAACAGAGAAGCCACCTCTCAATGACTCTTCCACCACTCGGCTTCTTTTACTCACCTTTTTGCTTTCCCTTGTCTTTCTCTTCTTTCTTCTATTTCCCTTTGCCTTTTTTTTTTCAGCTATATTCTTCACACTCCCCTTTCCTGCACTTCCGCTTCTCTGCAAGTAATGCCAACCCTTGAGGTCAAAACCAATTGTGGAGAAGGGGCTTGTAGGGTGGCTGCCCTACCCAGAACAGCCACTGACTTCATTCCATATCGTCTGCACTGTCCTCTGTCAGAAACCAAAGGATGACGCAGTGTGCCATGTCTTGGAGTACACCTGGAGTGCTGTGTCCAGTGCTGGGCTCCCCAGCTCAAAAAGGACAAGGAGCTGCTGGAGAGGGTGCAGCAAAGGGCTACAAAGATGATGAGGGGACTGGAACACCTCTCCTATGAAGAAAGGCTGAGGGATTTGTATCTCTTTAGTCTAGGAAAAATACGGCTGAGGGGTAACCTTATCAATGCTTATAAATACTGACAGGGTGGGTGTCAGGAGGATGGGACCAGGCTCTTTTCAGTGATGCCCAGGGACAGGACAAGAAGTAATGGGCACAGTATAGGAAGTTCCACCTAAACCTGAGGAGGAACTTCTTTCCCTTGAGGGTGGCAGAGCCCTGGCCCAGCCTGCCCAGGGAGGTGGTGGAGTCTCCGTCTCCGGAGGCATCCCAAGCCCGCCTGGAGGCGTTCCTGTGCCCCCTGCTCTGGGTGACCCTGCTCTGGCAGGGGGTGGGACCGGGTGATCTTCAGAGGGCCCTGCCAACCCTATGATTCTATCTCCCCCCACTTTGTTTCCCCATCCCCACCAGACTGCCAGTTTCCATGGATAACAGTGGAATGGTGTCACATGCCATAAAGCCAAGGGCTTCTTTAATGAACGACATGCATTACGTAGTACCTGTAGCACAGAAAATGTTATTTTGCTCAATAGAAAAAGGGGATATTTTAGATTACTCTTTTTAATGAAAATATGAAAACAAATAAGCCCCACCAACTTCTTTTAGAGATAAATTTTCTTGTATTTTACAGCAATAAAAATGTAACTGCTTTTTTGAATGCATCTGGCAAACACAGCTAGAGCAATAGTAAAACCGACATGCTGAAGTAGCAGTGATATGCTAAATTTGACATCTTGCTCTCCCTAATGCATCAGGACACCGGAACCCATCATTCATAAAGCCTCCTTTGAGATTTATGGAGATCAGGTTGAAGTGACCATCCACGGTTGCTGTTTTACATCTATTGGAATGTAAAGCCAAAAGATATGAGTGCAATACAGGGAATCTGCTAGGCAAATTGTGCTGCAGTCCTAGGTCCTAACAAAAAATGAAAAATAATTTAAAACATCGTTCAAAAACTACTATTTCTAAACAATCAAAATATCTACAAAACATTCATCTTTCAAGCTGCTTTTTGCAGCAGCAAGATAATGTAGCCTAAGATAATCTCTAGATATTTGTCAGGAAATAATTAGCTGATAGAACTCCTTGTAGTTTATGTTTCATCTTAGTTCTTACTGCTGTAGAGAGACTCAGAGCGGGATGGAGAGCGTGGCTGATAAACAGTGTCTGCCTTCTCAAGTCAAATAGCTTCACTGTTCATTCCCAGGTCTCTGACTGAGCATCTTTCTGCATTATATTAATTAACTCCAGGAATTTCTTTTGAAGTGAACCTACTTGTTTCCCTCCAAGACAAAAAACTGTAGTGTAGTTCCAAGACTGTTTCACTCCAGGGACTGGTTGCTTCAGGCAGGATGAGCAGGTCTGTGCCCAGCTGGGATGTCTCCCTCCTTAAGAGTCATTCAGTCATCTCCCACCAGGCTTTGAACCTCCAAACACTTTCATGCCACCTCCAAGAGCAGGCAACATACACTTCAGGCTTCAAACTACAGGAACATGCCTCTGGCACACTGTGACACTCCTCAGAAAAATTTCGGGCACTCCAGAAAAGTGACCTCCAACTCCCTTCTTTCCATTTCTCCCCAAGAAGGACATTTTGGAACAAGAGGATAAACAAAAACACTGCTGAAGGAACTGCACTTATTTCGTACAGTGTCAGGTACCATTCAGCCCCAGCACCCCCTCTCATCTCTCAAATGCAGTACTATGCGTGTGAAAAGATGTTTTTAAGTGTGTGGGGGCATTATTGCTGGAACCAGCAAGGTGATACAGACAGCGAGTTATTACAGGGCTTAGCACAACAGAGGTGCAGTTCTCTCTTGGCTTCTGAAAGCTGTCTTGGTTAACTCATTCTTTAAGTCTCACAGCAGCAGCAAGAGACTGACTGTGCAGGAGATGCCCCTTCTTCTCTGTCCTGTGGGTAAGTGGCTGTTTCTCCTCTGCACTGCATGCCTGTGGCACGTTTATAAAAGCTGGGCTTCTGCACAGAAACTTCAGTCCTTTTGCTTTCATAGTGGCTGCTAAGAGGTCTTTATGAGAAGGTATTTTTTTAGGATGTTTTCTCTTTTCTAAGAGATCACAGTTTTCTAATTACCATTAGTTACCTGATAATCTTGTGGAATGAAAGTTCTTGGAAAGGGATGGTTGCGACCACCCCCTAGCATCTCCTGCAAGTTCTTGGTCTAGATTTGACACTCATGTGAAAGACCACATGCAGCAGCAAACAGAGAAAAGAAGGGGGGGAAAAAAAAAGGCAAAAGGGGCTACTTTGCCCTTACATTCAAATGCATGCAATACCAGAGCAAAGTTACCTAGAAAAAGAACAGACCAGAAAGATCCCCAAAGTCCATCCAAAGCTGACACTGTTCTGTTCTTTGGACACGCACTGATCTGACTCATAAGCAGCAAACCAGAGCAGCAAGAAATCACCCCAGTGGGACAGTGGGATCAGATCAGTAGCAAGAATTCTGGATTTTTTTTTTTATTACTATATTTATTACATTGGCTGTCCAAGCTCTCTCTAAGCTAATGATGTAAATGCAGTCAATCTTTTTGCAGTCCAGTGCAACTCGGGGACTATCCCAATTGGAAAGGCCTCATTTAAAATACGCTGGCTAAGACCTTGTAGCCCTTGGTTGCTTTGGGAACAAGAAGCTTCAAATTAGCTCCAAAAATGCTGTGCAAGAAAGCCAGAGTCATCACGTTTCCTACTTCACTTTGCTGAGGCTTCGAGTGACTTTGTGCTTGCTATTGCATTTCAAAGCACACTTTGTAGTTTTAAGTCCTTTTTCCTGAACAGACTCTCAGGCATTTTTCACACCGCCGGTAAGTTCAAGGATCTGAGAATTAAGGTGTATTCATTACCTTGGGAAACACCAAACTTTACTTCAGGCTTTTACAGAACAAAGCCGAACCCTGAGTTTCTACTGAACATTTCCAAAGGCTGCTGACAATTTGTTTCATATTTCTGAAACAGCTTTTAAAAGGCAGCACTTGAAAGTAATGTTCTATTTTCCTTGAGATCCCAGTAAAAATTCATAACAGCACCAATAACAAAAGAAATAAGACAGGACTGAGCACAATACTGCTTCAGATGTCTTCATTTCCTGCACCAAGAACAGATTTTGAATGAGAGCAAGCTTAGTTTGGTGCTGCCTTTGCCGATCAGGGTTGCAGAGTGAGGGTCAATGGTGACATACTCTACTGTTTGAAATAAAGGACGGTGATCACAAGTAATCATGTTACTGCTTCCCACAGAAACTTAATGCATCAGCTAAGCCTTGGTAACTGAGTCTCTCTCATTTACCCCAGCTGCAAAAAAAATGTGTTGTGATGGCTTAACTGCTTACCACTTGTCACCTTGAGTTAGTACCCGTGAATGTGATCTTATGTGCACACCAATTGCGAATCAAAGTGCATCACCTTAAGCAACCACATAGCTTGTGACTGCATCAGGCCAGGAAGAGGACCTTGGTAGGTTCTGTAGCTCAGCTGATGTTGGGTCATCAAGTCATGGTAGCACCAAGCAGTTTTTGTAAGGTTTTTTTTCTGTACTCTTAAAGTCTGTGAAGGCCCTATGAGATTAATTCATTTCACATGGGATATCATATGTAATATTTGAGCTATGTTTCAGCTCAACTTCTGCAAATGAAAATAATTGTGTTAATCCAATGCGCTCAAAATTCATGGAACAGATTCAAAACAAATCGGAAGATTGCCAAAAAGTTCTGAGGTTTCTTACTTGCCTTCTGGGTTTGCTGTTTTGGGTTTTCTTCCTAAATCCCCCTAGAATCTTTTAACATTTTTTCCCCAAACCCTATGTACTCAAGTCCTGCTCTTTAACGTATGAATGCTGAGATGCTTCAGTTTTCATTCAAGAGCAGGTATTTGCAAATAGCTATTCACTATTACGAGGCTTTAGGTAAAAGCATAGAAGCTATAACCTCAACAAACACGGCAGTCTTTTAGTAGCGTGCACTTCACCAAAGACATATGTGAACAGGTATTAGAAATAGTAGCACTTTAGTGCAACAGCAGATGACCGAAATCCACAACTAAGCATGACATTTTCTTACCTGGATTTAAGGGACTAAGGAAATAAAAGCAAGGCTGATTTTAGAAGGTTAGGGTTCTATAGTTCACAGACAACTTGTGAAAATATCTTGGGTGAATGTGGTCAATTTGTATTTCCACAGAAATAGACAGCAAATCAGTGATAAAAGACAAAGTGCAGTTAGCCAAAGGAGAGAAGCTGGTCTCTGACTGAGCTTACATCCATGGATGCTCACAAAGGCCAGGTTTAGCATCACGAGGATAACTTCCCCAGGCGAGGAGAGATACAGAGTCCTCCAGCAGGATCTAATTTAGCAACTCTTTTCAGGCCCTCAGAAATCCTCTTCTGTCAGGAAGAAAGTCTTAAATTACACTTACAAGACAATTAATGATCATCAGCTTCTGAGGGGCATGATGAGATAACAGTGTCAGAAAAGGCCACCAATCTAACATTAACTTTAATGGTGTGACTGGTTATACGTCAGCATAATTGATGCCCTGCCAATTTAGCGGTTGCTGTTATTGGAATAAGCACTGTAATTGATGCTTTATTACTTTAATTATTCTTCATTATGAAGGTTATTAAGGTGCACTGTAACTTAGAGTAATTGTACATTTCAATTAAATGGTTAAGGAGTTTGGAAATAAATAACTGCAGGATGTATCACTGATGCTTGCCTTTGCAATGTACATCAAATTTACACAGGTAAAGATGGGCTGGTTTTGGCAGGGGCAGAGAGGTGGAAAGATATGAAAACAAATGGGTGCCTAACTTTTTTTTATTCTATTTCATGTAAGTTCACAATCCATCAATTTTTTTCTTTTGTACACCTCCACAAGTTTCTAAGCACTTCAGAGAAGTTGCGTCTCTGAAAGAATATGAGATAGGGAAGTGGTTTTCTGTTGGTTTTCTTTTTTTTTTTTCCCCCTCCACAGAGGAGGTAAGCCCTAGATGCACTACAGCTCAGCCCTGTGTGAATTAAGTGTTTCAGTGATTAAGGATCTGCCTCCCTATGCACTGTGAGTAAAGACGACCTTGTTCTGCCCATACTCTGACTGACCAAAAGCAGCGTGATGACATCTGCCTTACCCAAGGCACCTCACTAATGCAGTCAAAGCTAGTTATCTCCAGACCTGATCGTTGTAACTTCACAACTACCTGCACTGCGCTATGGTCCCTAATATTTACAACCCTGTGTCCCAGAGTGGAGTCACCAGACCTTAATCATCTACTGAGGCTCCCTCTGCGATGCGGGAGATCAGATCAGCCATGCTTTTTAAATGGCATCCTCAAGAAGGCAGTGAGCTGAGATGGGAACAGACCAAGTGGCTGTTGCACAAACCCAACTGAGCACCACAGATTTTACACCAGCTGTGTACTGAAGCCATCAAGTTTCCGAGACCGAGTGTAACAACTCTTACAGCAAACCAGAATGAATTGGCAGTCCTAGTATGAAGTAGCCTTACTGAAAAGTCTATGTTTAATCCCATTTCATTTGTAAGAGGAGGCTTTACAGGATGATTCTTATTTGAAAAGACAATCCTGTCGTGGGGGATTTCCATGGCATCGTTGAAGAAGTGGAAGACAGGAAACAATGAAAGGAGCTTCTTGATTGAGAGATGAAAGACTTTCAAATTAATCATCCTCTATTGCTGACATTGAACTGGCCAGACTTTCCTGGCTTCTACATGGTAGAAAAGCAGGGGGGAGAGGGTGTCTTTTCACTGCCCCCTTCACTGCAGTGAGACTGGATGGGATAAGTTACTCCACATCGTAATGCTACTGAAGTCCATGATGAGTCAGGGATTAAGCTGAACAAATGACTTTTTTTGTTCTTCATTCTAACATAATTGGCATGTTAAATCACATATGCAGAGAAAATATTGCAGACTGTTCACAGTCTTAAACGTGCATCTTGGTAACTGAGCAGTCATAAACGTTGAACTCAAAGGCTGGACTCACACCTTTGCAAATAGCCAGGCCATCCAACAATCTTAGAATCAGCATATAGTAAATAAGAACAGTATCTATTGTACAGTATTTCTGTAGACTGCAAATCCAGATCAATAAGACCACCACTCCATTGGTGAAGCAATAGGGCATAAGAAGATACAACACAATGAGAACAGGGGGCTACACGAGTGTAAGAGATAAAGTATACAGGTAATTAATGGGCTACATTTAGTATAACCCAGCCTTTCCCTGGGAGTCGGCACATCTCATTGCTACAAAAGGTTCTGTTATTCTCTTTTGTGTTTGTCACATAAGATTGTTAATCCTTTTCAGACTATAGATGTAACCTTTCACCTGCATAGTTAAAGGAACAAACCTACCTCTTTAAAATAAACTCTTTGCAAGGTCTTTCATCAACACGTTCTTCATCTTTTGTAATTGTGAATTTTTTTAGTCTGTGTTAATGGAAATATATTTTAGCACCAATTAACATCAGTTCTTTGACCGGTTTTGAGGTTTTATCCCTCACACCCATTTTCCTGGCAACACACATAGATGTGAGGGTGGGAATAGGGAAAGCTTTCTTTGAAGCTATTCCCAAACATCCCTTTGTGCACGTGGTGAGGATGAGGTGCACTCCAGTTCAGTTGCAAGTTGAATCATGTCCTTCTGTCACAAGTTTCTGAGTTTTCCTGAATAACATTTAGACTAAGTGATAAATTGCAGAGACAACTCGTTCTCTGTGGCAATGGCTTAGTTGCACAGACAAGTGTATTTGAACTGCCTGAAACAGCCTAACTAGATCTGCGTTAGATGGCCAAGCAGATCGCAACAGCTTTCAATTACTTCCCAGACATTCACAGCTGAATCGGAAACTTGCTGCAACAGAGAAGGACCTTTTTCAAGTTTCTTGGCTTAATATTCAGCTCACATGGTCTGTGTCTTTGCAGTCATCATATCTGGGGCCACAAAGGAACATTCCTCTCACCAAGGTGAACAGAACCCCTTTTCCACCCTGGTTCTCTTGCCAAGATTATCTCAGCTCATCTCATTTTGTGACATTATCTGGGCAACAGGCATTGGTGACAGATTGTTTTTTCCGATGATTACTCTGCAAAAGACTAAAATGGTTGAGGCCAACGGTGGCGTTTTGACTTACCAGGGATATCTGTACTACTATCTTTAGATGACCTTTAGATGATCAAACAGTTCTGAAAGTATTTATGAATTTCTGGAAAATTTGGTGCTTAATTTCTGCAAAAGTACAAAGTAAATGTTGGCCACTTCCTGTCAATCTTCTAAGATGCTGTCTTTTCAGTAATTCATACAAGATGCAATAAATCTTCCAACCATGCACTGAGCAATCACAACTTATAATCATACTAGTGGCAAACTGCATAAAACCGAGAATACGTTAACATTGTGAGAGTCTAAGCTCAAAAGCACATTAGTTCTATTCTAGTCGAACTTGATCCAAGGGCTTTTGAAAACAAGGACACCAAGTGGCTATGTAAATATTTCATTTCATTCTAGAATTAACATCTCCCACTAAGCATTCCTCTACCTTAAAAAGGCAAATGTGACTGGTCAAAAGAGGATGTATTTCTGTCCCATTCTTTGTAACACAGGCATGCAGACAGCAGATAGACGAAAAAAAGAAAATCTATGAAACGATTCAGCACATATCTGGGTTCTCCAGTTGTTTATTATGCAAGTGGTAGATTTCTGTGGCTAACCTGAGCACATGAAGTCGCTTCAAGCTCCCCTTATCCATGGCTAGGCATCCATTCTCTTTCCCAAGGACAGCAGATATTTACATGACAGATTTACAAAAGAACAGCCAGACAACAAACCCATTTAGCTTGGTCCTCTTTCTTCTTTCTACAGCGAGTAATGGCAGATGTTTATTGTAAGTGTTTAAGAACTAGAGCAACTATAGACCAAGCAGTCACATAATACAGCTTAGCTATTTAACTGCATATTTAAATGTTAGGAATGGGATTCAAGTAACTTCAGTCTTGGAATATCTAGATATCTACTCCAAGCTGTTGTTCAATCCTAGTCTCTGGACAGACAGTGACCTGCAGATAGCAATGCATGTTCTCCAAAAGTAATATTAAATAATGGCCTTAATAGCTCTCTGGACATGCCAGTCTCTCCACACTGATTGTGGAAAAAGCCTAGATAGAGTTAGGTTAAACCACTAGATTTGAATAGCTAAGAGTTAGGCAAAAAGAATCCTACCCCCAAAACTAACGCAAAAGCAATAACAGCTGGTGGTTGACTTCTGCTTTTTGTAGTCCCATTGCTTGCTTACTGGGTCAGCTCACAGCTTCTGTATGCCACAGGAATACACAGCAAGCAAAAAAAATTCAATTGTGCGGGAAGAGCAACTTATTATATACATGCATTATAGGATGTGGACCACTGGATTTACAGCACAGGAAAACATTAAGCCCAGATTTACATAAAGTTGGGTTAGGGAGCTGCCCAATTGCAAAGATAAGAATGAACTGGACATGGCCTTCTCAATACAGGCCTCCCAATTTGTTTGGATCATCCAAAACCGATTCTTTAAAATACTGTTTCTAAAATTACTCTTCAGGTAGTTACACAAGGACAAAGAAAGAGAGAGATGCAAAAGCTATATTAACTGCTTATGTCTAATACAGACTAATACATCGTAACTATTGGAAGAAAAAAATAATAATCAGATGGTGGTTAATAATTGGAGTATGTAACAAGACAGCAAAAATATTTCCATCTGTGAAATTACAGAGCTAAAGGAGCTTTAACTTTTTATTAGTTGGCTGTCATTTCTCTCCCCCC
>VXBO01004173.1:372373-424054 GCA_013400135.1 Rhinoptilus africanus
CTACAGCAAATTTCAGATTTTTCTTGAAAATTACATTTGTAAGTTAAAGGTAGTTTTGGTTTGTAGTTAATTTGCCCTGAATTTGTCTTGCTTCATGTCTCAGAGAGGCTTTAGGGAGCCATAGAGTCTAAGCACAGAGCCAAGCCCTCTGTAAGGACCAGGCCAGAGTAGGAGGGAGTGGGGAGCACTGGGAGAAACAGCCTCAGAAACATGCTCTGCCTTATTTTTATGGGGTTTTCATTTTCTATGGGTGAGGGTTTGTGACACCACTCTGGCTTTCCAGCACGCGCATATAAACATAACCCTGTGGTTTAAGATAAAATGCTTCAAATATGACTTCATGTCATTTCCTGCTGAAGGGTAAAGGACCAGCAAAACCTTCCAGCATGAGTCAAGACTGGTTTTATAAATGCAGCTAACAAAGGAGTGAATCCCCTCTGACAAGTGCGTGAGGTGTTTGTACTAGACAAATTAAAGGTACAAAGCTGTGTGTCTAATTCTGACTGAAAGCAATTGAGAGGTACAAATTGTACCAGAGGAACTTTCTAAATTGAAGGGAACATAGGAAAGAGAGAGGGGAAAAAAACAACACTAAGATGACCTCCACGCAATGACAGTTGAGAGATGGTAAAAACTTCGCAATTTGGAAGTGGGGAAGGGAATAAGGCAGGCAGGGGAACAGGCAGAGAACTAGTCTGGAAGTTTTTCATGGATAATTTGTTTGTGAGAACAGAAAAGCCCTGCTGCCTTGCCTTCTTGGATCATTTCCAGCATTACAGATGAACCCGTAGTTTAGTGAATACAAAACCCAGGATGTTCCCCCCCCCTTCCCCCTTTCTTTTTTGTACTAGCACAAAGAAAGACAGCAACCACGTCAGGAAAGATTTGGTGGGTTTAATTGAGCTGTGGTTGTATCCTTTCCTGTGTTTTCTATCATGTCAATTTTCCAAGTGGCCATCAAGTTTTTGTCAGCTGCAGCAACCCGAGTATACAAGGCTGACATTTAGAATAGCTCCAGGATTTGCCTTCCTCCTGGCAGCACTATCAAGAGGGGCTTAAAGCATGCTTAAGTTGACTTTAAATCAAGATGTCAGCTCTGAAATCAGGCTGTCTTTGGAGTTCTTGTCAATAACGCTGAATCTGGCTTAGGCCCCATACACCTTCATGCGTTAACGGGACGGTATTTGAAGCTGTGTTCTTCTAACACACATCACAATCTTTTGTCCTTTACTCAGGATCTGGGACCTTTACAGCTTTGATTGGGTCTTCCCCCTCCTCCTTTAATGGGAATGCACTAATGTTTTCAGTCTGAGGTTTGGGGAGCAGGGGGGAGGTGGTGCAGTGGAATAAGGACATAACAAAAAGTGAAGAGATGGAAAAACGTTGCCTCTGTGTGCTTATGTATCTCTGTCTGTTCTGTAGCAGAGGTGAATACAAAGTGGCTTCCCATCACCAAACACCCTTGGAGACTGAGGTGCTTATGACCCATAAAGGCAAAACTCTTGCAAACGCACACTACAGGGGCCAAAATGAAGAAGAGTCAAGGAGTTCTCTGTGACAAGTAGCTCCTAGATAGCCAGACAAGATAAGGGATCAGGATTATGCCCAAATTTTCCTCTTTCGTCAGTTCAGGGCTACTGCATTACAGAATCCCCAAAGTGATTTGTCATCACAGGAGTTTCGGAAGGAAGCCCAACACGCGGCATCAAGATTTCGCTTTCTAGGTCACGGCTCATCAAAGAGCCAAAGCCTTGACCAAAGAGCTTTGGGGAGTTCTGCTTCAACCCACAAGGAATATAGCAGCACTTTTGAAATGTGGTTACTGAGTTACATTTGCATTTCAGAAGTCACATATCTGAAGACCTCAGCTATCCAAATTGAGGATTTTGGCTTGTTCCTATACCTTTTGCATTTAACGCTATGAAGAAATATTTCAAATGCCATAAACTGGCAGTGAAGTCTATGAAACCAAGTCAATTCAGCCTGAATACACAAGCTGCACTTTTAACATGTGTATGAGAGAGAATTTATCCAGATTAAAAGGAGAATAAGAGGGTACAGCACAGTAACTATTGCAGAACATCTCCCACATGGATAGAGTACAGAGGAGCTATTCTAGACAGACATCTCTGAGTCCATTTATGCTGTAGCAACTTTTCTAGTTAAACAGTGCAGACAAGTTTCTAAAGCAAGAAACCATAGTTGTTGTGAATAGAACTGGAATATTATTCTCTTCCCATCCTGGGCTGAAAACTGTGAACTAAGAATATTTACTTTTCTATACAGTCATCTCATTCCAGAATACCCATGAGTATTTCAGAATATATGCAATCCTAGGTATGGACGTGCACCTCAGAAGGCAAAAAACCCCCTAAAAAGTGGCAAGAGGTAAATTTCATAGAATTAAAATCTGACTATGGACAAGATTTGGTCAAACCTATAAAAACCTCAATTTACCCAATCGTGTAAGGAAGAGAAAACACTAGCCTTTCACTAGCATAAAGCAGGATATGAATAAGAAGGATATGTAGTCAAATGGAAGTGACTGGGTTGTAACGTAAAGGGTAACACTTTTAAACGGTAAACCTAGCATAGCTCTGACATAAAAAGTTCAGAGTTTCATTGAAATATTAGGTGACTTCTCCAGTCACTTTATTTAGTGAATTCCCATTAATGCCTTTTTTTTCATCACAACTATTTATGGCAGCTTCTTCCAAAATGACCTCTCAGTACTCTGCAGGAGTTATTATTTAACTATTAGGCCAAATTGGCCTTGAAAAGAGTCATGAGACCCAAAATGACACTGTTGTTATTAGGAAAATGCATCTGAAAGAAGTGTTGTTTTTCCAACATCCTAACAGGACAAAACCCCACTAGAGCAAAGGAATGAAAGATTAAGCCATCTACTAATATCACGCAGCACAAACCATCAGCCCAAACTGAGCTTTCCCATACATTCGTGTGTACAATAAGTGGAGGGTTAAAATATCCTACTTCTATTAGCTGCTGCCGTGGGCAGTATCTGAAGACAGTAATACCAAAAAAAAGGGTTTATTGAGCAACTGTCAAAATTGGTGTTGGGAGAAGGGCAAATTCAGAGCAGTGATTGTAATGTGGTGCTCTATGCACAGACATAGCCTTAGGGTGGAGATTTGTACCCAAGGCAGAGTCAAAGAGAAGGACTTATTTTCTTGTTGCCTTGCTTACTGGGTTCACGTCATTTACTTAAGAACTGCAACTTCTCTACAAGGAAGTTCAAGTGGAGGTGGGAACTGGGATGAAAGGGTGAATGGGTGAATGTCTGGGGAGGCAGGAGCACAGCCGCTGCAAGCAGTGTTTGTACTTGCCAACACCTCTAAAGGAAATTCTTGCACCTCAGCTGCTGCACAGGAAATCCTCTTTTGTAATACAATAAAATTTGAAAGTAAGGAATAGCTTGTGCCAGGGAGGAGTGTGCTTTCTCCTTGCATTTATCACTCTCATGCCATACAGCATCACCTGCAAAGATTTTTTTTTTGTGCTATAAAAAGGGTGAAACTTCTCTAAAACAGCCGTACATTCTACAGTTAAAGCCAAATATCCTTTATTTTACTGAATTGAGTTTTTCGATGGCCAGAGAGCTTAAGATTCCACTGAGCAATGAAAATACCAAACTGGAATTTTAGCAAGTACACAAATCTGAAAGCTGTCTCTAGCAGCGTGAAGAGAGACAGCACAAAATCTTCATAGAATCAGAGGCGATTAAAGTCAGAAGCAACATGCATGAAGCAGGCACTCACATTTCATAAGATTATAAAAACGTTTGCAGGCAAAAGACCTCAAGAGGTTGCCAAGCAAACACAAGGATAGGATATAAACCAACAATTATATTAAAACAAAAAAAAAGCTTGTCTGTCTGGTGCCTAAATTTCTCCGCAGATGGAGACTCTGCTGTACTCAGACATCTACTTCACTAGTCTTGCATTAGAAGGATGTCAAACTTAGAAGGAATTTAAATCTTCCTTTATACAATCAAAACATATTTCATCTTTTCTTATCCCTCATACACAACCCCTTCTCCTAAAATCTTCAAAGCTCATTTCTGTTGCGAGGCAGCGCTCTGCTCACCTTCCTAATAAATGCCATCTCTTCTCTCCCCAGTATGAACTGGTGTCCCACCTTACATTCTCTCAAGGACATGAGTTTGGCTTTTTTTGCTAATTGCAAGGCAGCGCGTGAGCTGATGGCTCTTTTCCAAGTAATAATAACGCGTTCTCTCGCCATTCCTTTTAGCCATTTAACTTTTAACAGACTTTGAAAGCATCTGGTGTCCTTCTGAGCCGTATCAGGTACAGCAGAGAGAAAAGTTTCCTGCCATAAAAGTATAAAGCTGTGTACTTTTTCATTATAATGTACTGATCCTGCAAATGCCTTTGTGTTCTACCACACTACTGGGAAAAGTAGATATATTGCTAATGTGTTTCATTTGGACCATGTGAGCAGTCCTTTTTGTAGTCTCTTGTATGCATATGAGTCTTTTTAAGTGCATTAACTTGATTTACAATAAGCAATAACATAATAGGGATTTGAGATCCTGAAGTTAAGTTAAGGTTTCTTAATAAAGTAAATATTAACTCTGGCTGTAGATGAGGGAAACAGAAGCACAAGATACCTCATCCGAAATGACATAACCAATGCAAGCACTAGAGAAACGTTAAATTCTCCAGACTCCTGTGGGCACATTTCCCCCATGTGGCATCTCCCCTTTTAAATTAAGAAAATAGGTCTCTGTAAAACGTCAAATTAAGAATTCCAAGCAGCGCACTTTCACGAGAGAAGAGAAAAATGTTGGACTTAAAATTTCAAATGCACTTAAATACCCTAAGTGCTCTTATAGTTTTAAAAAAATATTTATTTAAAAGCACCCGTTTTCATTAGCTGACATCCATTTTGAATGGTAATAAAATGCAGCACCCACTGCTGGTTTCTTAAGGATGTTTATATGACCCTTCAAAATGCTGAAAGCTCCAAGATCAAACTGTCATTGGATACCAATGTTCCCTACATAAAGATACAATAGGGAAGAGGCATAGCGCAGAACGTAACTGTACATCTGGGTACATATAAGTGATACTAGTTCTCAAAAGCAGTCAAAGACTCCCAGGAACAAATACAAAAATGAAAGCATTGCAGTCCTATCAGCCCCAGCTATTCACTAGGTCATAATAGCATGTGCTTTCCATAAGCCAGAAGTATCTGAATGTTAGTCTTGGTTGGTGTGGGATGAAGCGACCCATGCAGAACTGGATTGTTAGGAGAGAAACACGCTGATGTTTTGGAGGAGAGACAGCTGAAGTAAGTCAAACCAGCGTGGCAAAATAACTCATTCAGAACTAGAACACCGAGCAGCAACCATTGCTGGAAGAGGGAGGAATAGTTAAAGGATGCTTACGAAAAAAGCCTTCTAATATGTAATACCATGTCTTGGAAGCCAGCTTTGCCCCTGAGAAGAGCTATTGCGAAGCTGGACTGTGGCAGGACCTGTTGGTTCTCAAGTCAAAAAAAGCTATTTGGCCTCAAGCAGTGGCAGAGGACAGTCTGGCAGATGCCCAGCTTAAAGCATGAAGTATTAGGACTGATCATTTTTCTCAATTTAAAAACAAAACCGGACCCAAAAATATTCACTATGCCAAAAATAAACTTCATTTGAACTGAGATCATCTAGAATACCAGACTGCTGCTGACCTGCATCCAACCTGCAAAACAGCCAACAGCAAAATAACTTTGTGATCTTTTCCAAGCAGCAGACAAAAGTCCTCCTGCTGGAGCAGCTCAGCTGGCAGTACCAAAAGGCACGCAACAGATAGTTGCTACAGGAAACAAAAAGTCTGCCAAATGCCATAAGAAAGTGCCAGGATTGGGGCAGAAGCACACAGTCGAATGCTACTATAATGATGTAAAGCAACACAAGGGTCCAGGAGTTGGGTAAGGAGCAGATGATTTGTGCTGGCCCCCCCTACAGCATGCGCTGTGTCTAAAATGGACTAAATAGAAGATGCTCTTCCTTTCTGCAAGATTAGATTCTGTAAATCTCAAAGTGATGCTAATGAGGATCCAGTTTATACAATCAACAAAACCAAATTCCTCGCTCAAGTCCCAGGCCAGAATCCTTGCTGAAGACTGAACTGTCCCAGCGGGTCCTGGGGCTGTTGTCTGTCTCCAGATGACAGTGTGAAAGCTGGTTTGAGGAAGCACCTTGGCTGCTTACAGAGCCGCTCCCATCACGAATGCAAAGGCGAGAAACACTTTGCACCTTGCACAGCCTGGGCTGGGAAGGAACTGCCTAAATTCTCTGTGCTAGTGAACATTAAAGGCAGGATACGGTTATCTGTATTTGCAGATTTGCAGCAGCAAGTTTCTAGCGATGTATGAAATGAGAAATCCCCGCCTGGTGCACAAGGAGAATTAGACAGACATTGCTATTCAGTCAGTGGCGTGCCACACTCGGGCCTGCTTCACACGTACTGTTCAGCTCATAGAAATGTAGAGACACACAAATGCACTGTGCCCAGAAGTCTCTGAACACTGAAAAAAAAAAAAAGTAGTATCTTTGGAAGATTTTAAAAACAAATACAAATTTTAAATCAAGTCTTATATTCCTTCCCATCCAAAGGGACCCTGCCAAATCATTTTCCTGCTGTTCCCTTAGGATACCCGTACTGCCTTTAAAAACTCTAGAAATATGCTGGCTTAATATAGTCTTCGGAAAAAAACTTAAGAGAACAAGTAGCCACCCTTGAAGCATCTGATTTTCAATTTTCTGTTATTGTAGTCCCTTATATCAGTACAAAGTGGGTGAAAAGACAAGGCTAGAGTAACTGTTTCCCTTGGTTTGCATTTATTACTATTAATGGTTAGCCCACACCTGACACTACCATTTTCACTCAGGCTGCCTGGTCTTAATTTTTCATCTTCTTATGTCTTTATCATATACCAGAGAGACATTTGTTGTTACAGTTTCCCCTCTAATGCTTGTATTTTCCTTTCTTCTAACCATTCCACATCAGAGATGGATGATATTTTTTGCCATCATAGTTTCTCCACCAGAAGCGTAAATTTAATAACACCCCCAGAACCGTTAAATTAAACTTGTCTCCTTAAATCCCTTAAAAATAAAAGGCAGCCATTTTGAGAGTCAACACACTTCATTTTGACATTTTCAAATTTCTCTGCCACAGCTACTGCTCATTTCAGCGCGTCCTTCCATTTTGAACACAAACCCCCCACCCTTTTCCAAAGTTCCCATCCAAATTCAAAAGTTCCTTCCCCTCCTCCTCTCACACACACTTTTTCACAGCTCCCAGTGAGCTGAAAAATTAATTACTCACTCTACCCACTAGCCCAGCACAGGGCTTGGCACTGGGAGAAGAGGGAACTAAGGGCACGTTTGTGCTGGTAAGAGCGGGCAGAGGGATTTGCAGGGCCAGGGAAGATGGAGCAGAGGTGCCCATGCCAACAGAGGTCTGGATCACCCCAGTCACAGCCCCACGGTGCCGGGCTGAGCTACCAAGCCCTGATTTTGAACAGGGTTTTATCAGCACAGGCAGACCATTACGTGGTTGCAGTGATGCCATTTCCCATTCCCAGATGGCAAGCACTCTGCACTGGCTTTTAAACGATCAGCGGCTCTTTGCTGAAAAGCACAGCTTATTAGGGTAAAACTCGCAGGCACGACACAGAGGTCTGGTTGTTCTGATGAAGTGGGTGTTTACTGAGCTTTGCTGGCCAGGCAGGGCTTGCCGTTCTGCGTGTACCACCGTTATCTGCCCCGAGCCCTTTTCAGACAGAGTCTTTTTCCAGGTGGAAATCCCAGAAGGCTAGACGTCGATGTTTTGAATTATACAACTAGTTTCTGCTTTCCACAGTGAGGTGTCAGCTCCCTGCCAGCAAACTCATTCGTAACGCTGCACTTGTAAACTCCCGATAAAAGGCTCTGATGGAACCACGCTTCACTGGGTCGTGGCAATAAAACTGCATGGCCTCCTTTTCATTATAAAAAGCTTCCAAAAACCTACCGCTACAGAGTGAAGCCTCAGTGTGAGCAGGGATATAAACCCATACTGGTGAGATTTACCATAGAACATAAGCTACTTTTAGGTGTTATCAGCCTAAAGAAAAACAACTTTAAAAGTTAATCTACAGAAGAATCCCAGTGAGAGCATGAAACATTAAGTATATGTTCCTTTCCATGTTTTTAATAGGATTTCAGTGCATTGATTTTGACCACAGGGGTCAAGAATATCAGAAGAACACTATGAGGGGAAAGAAAAAAAAAAGTTGTCTTATTCCAGGGGCTTGCCTTAAATACATGACAGAAGTTATCACAAATAATTAGGCTGATACTTGCTTCAAGTTACATTTGCCTTTTTAAAAGCTCTAGGTTTTTGTACACTGTTTAATGGGGTGACGTATACCACAAAACCACCTCCAAGACATGTGAGATTGTTTACATTCAGGTGCCAATGCCACCCTGAAAGCAACCAAACAGTAGATAAAGACTGATTTGGCTTGAGGTAAAGGACTAAAAAAAAAAAAAAAAGAAAAAAAGAAAAGAAAACACAAGAAAACAAAACCAAACCAATAAAGCAATTCTGACAAAATTTGAAATGAATCCATGAGAAGGCGAAGAATCGATGGGTACATTATTTTGGAGCACTTCTCTTGAAGTTAGCAGACACTGGTCACACTGCGACTCTCTGCGGGACACAAGGGAGGTCCTTGAGACATCCTTTGAGACTGGATGCCACAGATCTGCAAGCACAGCCGCGGGTACCACTGGGGCAGGGCTCCCGAGCACACAGCATCGCCAGAAATGCCTGGAGTTTCTACAGCAGCACACGGCAGGCGCTGCCAGCAGGGCCAGCCCATGCCCCAGAGAGCGCACAGTGCTTGGACTTGCGCTTACTGATCACAAAGGCTGATCTCTGCTTAAGCTGTTACTTGCTATTTCTGCTAAAAGCTAGATTTAGTAATAATATAAGTAGAAAAACATACCAACTTCCTTCTATCATCGTTGTCCTTTCCCCACCAGACAGTCTGACTGACTCTCCTGAGCAGCCAAGTAATTTTCAGGGAGATCACTGTCCCCTGAGTGCAGGAAATTGGTACATTCGTACACAAAGAAGGAAAAAAAAAAAGCTAAGCAATACAGCCAGAAGACATTTATAATGCATATATTTTGCATCAAGAAATGTGTTCTATGGCAGAGAAGGGATAAGAGACAGGCCCTAGAGACAAGGTCTCCCTGTTCCTTATCTGTAAGCACACTCCCTTGAAGAGATGCTGAGAAATCTCAGGTTTTGACTGCATTGAATCCTGCGCTGCGTGTTCAGACTGTTTATCTTGTCCTCAGAGCAATATCCCAATGGGAAGACTCCCACTCCAGCCTAACAGAAGAGCTCCATTGCATCTCCAAAACTTTGCATCACCGGCACTCACAATCCTCTTACACTGGGCCAGCTGTCTGCAGGGTCTTTTTGGAAAACTACCAAAACCCACAATCACACCAAAGTCTTCTCACTTTTAAGAAGAATCTTGGTTTTGGAAGGGTACAGAATTTTCCTGTTTCCAGGAAAGCCTGCCAAAGTTTTCAGTTTCCAAACTGAGAAAAGTCCCAGTTTACACATGACCACTAAAGGCTTATTTGAGTTTGGCAGATGAATGGTTCGCAGATTCCATCTGGACAGAGCATCCCCAGCCCAGAGCCACAAAGGCTGAGCAAAGCTTCTGCCGAAATCTCTTCCACCAGCTGCTCAGGGTCACTTGTAACACTGGCAGAGTTCCTGTAGGCATTCATTAGGCAGCCTTTTGCCTAAAAAGGGAAGGTATTTCGTCTAAAAAAGTGGCAATATGACACATCACTGCATATTGCCACGCCTCCAACAGATAATTTAAAACTGTGTAGAAAAAGCAAGTTTGTGCCTAGCAGGAATTAGGGCTATTTATTAGCATGCCACAAGGCCTCCATGATACTCAGATAGTAAAAATAGGAATCTACAGCCTAAGTTAGACATGGAAACGAGGAGAAGTTAAAGGGAAGATTGCAAAACATTAGCCTATGACATTGTTTTAACATAGATACGCGCTTACTTAAAAAGACTGCTTTAAGCGGGCCAAGTAGCTAAGCTATGCAAATAAAGGCTGAAAGTCTTCTGAGCGGGACATGGATGATGGACTACTGGGATCCCACAACAGTCAAGGATGGGAAACAGTTAGCACTAGGTCACAGCTCATCTCACCTTGAGGCAGACGTGCAAAGCAGAGTGGGTAAGTGCCTATTTCCATGGGCTCTGCAGAAAGCTTTGGGTGATCAGCTAAAATAATACACACATCCAAAGCTAAGGAGAATTTCACCAAAGCAGCCAAAAGAAATGGGGAAAATTAACAGAAATTTTTCAGATAACTGAGGTAGGAATGTTCATTCACCTTCAGTCAAAAGAAGTATTGGAGCAAATCTCTCCAGCAGTCACAACTTTCCCCACTCCTGCCCTCCATCCTTTTAAACTCCTCAATTCAAGTGCCGGTGGAAACTTGTCCATCTGTGCTGTTTAGCAAGCACGGAGAAGCTTTGGCTCGGGGAAGATAGTTGTGTTGATTTCTTTTTTTTCTTTCGTACACAAGCCCCTAGCTGAGAAAGAGCTTGCTCAGGGCTCTGTAAACATCCAGTTCCCACAGGGCATGCTTGGAAGCTCAGCAAGGTATTAACATAATCATTCCTCGTACTGGTAATTTGATATTTTTCCCCTTCCCAGCTCTTTAATTCCCTTCAAAAGCATTTGCAGCTTTGTAACTTAAGCTGTAATTAGTCAAATGATTATTTTAAAACTTTTCAATTACTTGGGGTTTTTCCCACCTTGACGTACACGTCTGACTCTCACCGTTATTCACTCACCATGCCTGACCACCACCAGGTTTCAGGTAGGTGATTAACAGATACATCGTTTTACTGCCTGGCAGGGAGCACTCTGGCCGTCAGGTTTGATGGATAGTCATGATGGAATGGAGGGGCTACACAAACCACCGCTGCTCTCCACTGTCCACTCTAAGCATGCCCTCCAACCCACTGTGCTGCAGGGAGCAGGAGCCACCTTCACCCCAGAGTAAATTCCCCCCCATCCCCCAGTATAAGGGCACCTCATAGAGGAGGCCGAGCTTGAGTTGGACTAACGACTGAAATTTGGTGCAGGATGCATTCCACATGGTTTACAGGCTAATCACATAGGCTTCCCCAAAACTAAACTGAATTATAAGCTCCTCTGGGAGCACTTCATAGCCTTTATCAGGACCAGTTGAATTTCTCTCTCCACCAACTCAAGGAGCTTAGGTGACTCTTAACACAAGAATATAAAATATGAATGAAATGAGTCTTATTTTCTTATCAGAAGTCAAGATACTATTTTTCTTTTGATGTTATTTATAGCGATGGTGCAGATTCCAGTCCACTGGCAGCCCACAGCCATCACTCCTTTGCATCTTTTACCTTTCCAACTTCCTATGGCTTTACTGCCCAATGAGTCCTGAAATTTTATATTCCTTAGAAAGAAACACTATGTAGGTACCAAATCCTAAGGAAAGTATCTCAGAAATTTCTGTTTCAACTTCAGCATTTTCCAGCCACCACCAGCACCACTCACTTCCATCAGGGCTGAGTCTGCTGGCACGCCATATACGTAAAGTCTGTTAATACCCTGGGAAAACTCAGAGTTAGCCTCGCATTAAGGCCTTTGGGAAACTGGCCTCCCATTCCAACTTCATTAGCTGACCTCCTCACCTTAGAAAACACTTTTAGTGATCCAGCAAAGAGCAGCATAAAAATTTCTTTAAAAAAAAGCGTCAGTGTAAGCACCAATTGTTCTGCCACTGTAGCTTATCCTAGCTTATAACAGCAAGCCTACTGGAATACACTCTCAATATAGCTCCTAAAACTTCCCAACACATCTCAAAATGCACAAATTCATCACTGAATTCTTCCTTGGTAATATTCTTTCCCTTATACATAAATGTTCTTATTCTAGGAGAAAGTTTCATAGCTTATCACACATATTCNTATTCTCAAGATATTCTTTAGAGCTTGCAATAAGGATATGTTGAAAGAACAGTATCTGCGCAAGATTTCTTACTGAAGCCAGATAAATATTTCAGAGATGTCCTAGATTCATAGGTCAAGATGAGTACAGATACATCTGGAGACTGTGAATGCAATTGCTAATGGCCTCTCCATCAAAAGCTGATCAGAGTGATAACCAGGCAAGAGCTGGAAGTCTCATTTAGCTGACACGCGTTCTGGGGTGCCGCTGTGGAATAAAGTGTCAAGCATGAAAGCAGGGCAATATCAGAGACAGTATCTCACCAATATCCTATTAGCAGGAAAGAAAGATACACTGAGAACAGTTCCCCTTATCTACAAGAAACCCAAATTAACAGAAGATAAGAAAGAGGGGACTGGATAAGATTCTGACTGAAAAGAAACTGAACGCAAAGCTTATTTGATGTTGATACCTTCATACTGTAAACACAGAAATGAGATATAGGAACTTCCAAGTTCTAATGCTTGCTCTGTCTGTGACCCTGAACAAGA
This sequence comes from Rhinoptilus africanus, assembly GCA_013400135.1. Lineage (NCBI taxonomy): Eukaryota > Metazoa > Chordata > Aves > Charadriiformes > Glareolidae > Rhinoptilus > Rhinoptilus africanus. Next base: position 384,990 of record VXBO01004173.1, read on the forward strand.
TTTAAAATCTCTGTGCCTTCTTTTCACGATCTGTAAAACACAAGAGTAAAAAAAGTTCCTTCCTGGATAGGGATAGCATGAAAATTTTACATTTTCAAGAAGGGATTTTAGAACTTTAGATTGGTCCATACTATTATTTCATTTTTACCTAAATCACTTGATTCTGTATCTATGTTCCTTAAATCATATACATTACATGATAAGGCTGAATATGAATAACCATCTGATCCCTAAATCCTTCAGTATTCATGCATTGTTATTTATTAAGATGCTTGAAAACAAACTATTAATTTATGACATTTCTGGATTAGTGAAAGTTTATAGGATTTATTTTTTCCTAAAAATTTTATTGTTGTAATGGCACTGAAATTGGATTTAAAGTTAGAACCCTTCCCCACAGTGGATTATTTTCAAACTTGATACTCTGCTTCTACCAGAAATCAACAAATAGAGTTGTAAGTGGCATAATAGCCGAGATACTTACATATCCCCTGGACCTGATGAGATCAGACATGCATAAAAGCCTCAGAGCAATATTCTTTAGAAGAAAAGAAATTTCAGACATACCATATCAATTCACCCACTTATATATTTGTACTATGACAAGTCCAGCACCAGCAAAATAGTCATATCAAGAGCTGGGTGTATTCAACAGGTGACTCAATTTATGTGACTCACTGGGTCTCTTCTGCCTTACAATAAGTCTTTGAATGTTAATTTTGCACTTTATGAAAAATTCAGTAGTATAAGACTAGCTAAAACAGAACACGTACTAACAACACACCCCTGTCTAACAACAGGCCTTCAAGTAAAGTGAAGTTTGAGGCAGTATAAAACAAAAATGGTTGATCAGAGCATTTCCACATTTCTTCTACAAAGGCTGTCAGAGAACATCAACAAATAAAAAGAACTGTGAAAAGATTTGGAGAAGATGAGACTTGATTGCTCAGCAAACAAAGGGATGTAAAGACAAAAGTTAGAAGCGGAGATCTGCTGGAGAGTAGAGGACTGGCCGGCAAGAGCTAGCATAAGGATAAAGGGCCACCTTGTTCTTGTCAAAGGTCAGATCCCGGGATCACAGACCAAGTTCTGAGGTCACTGTATATCACACATGTAGCTATCACAACATAAAACAAATCAATGAGGATTTAGTAGCCATCAGGATCTTGATTATTCACCATAGAAACTAATAGTTTACAAGATAGGGAAGAAGCTGGTAAGTATATCTAATGCATCCACCAATATATCATGAACCATATATCATGAATAGAGGGCATGTGGCCCTCTATTAACCTCACAGAAACAAGTTCTAATCAAAAGCAATCTTTGCAATTCACATTCAAGTCACTAATTTATTTCTAAATAAAAATAATAAATAAAAACCTTCACATTTGCCTGCCTGCTTAGGTGTTATATCTTCAAAAAGGTGTAGGCGGTACTTACTTCAGGAGGTAAGAGCTGAGGAAGAACAAGACAGACACATACCTTACAACATACTGACTGCATTTGCACTGGTTTAAAAGTGAGCCCAATTTCCACGCACTCTGTACAACATATTATTAGATGGTAATCTGCCCGCTCGGTACAGCTGAAACTGGAAGCCTTCCCCAGCTATATTCATAACAAACCACACCGGTGTAAACACATACCTTTCCTATTACTTGGTCCTTCAGAAGGTTCTTTTCTAGATCTATAAACTTCATCTTTACACTGAGATCATAAACATACAGATCTCTTCAGCCACTGAAATTCAGTCAGACTCATCATTTTCTTTGCAGATGCAGCATTTATATTAAAAGTAGAAAAAATTATTAGAGAAAATGGATTCTGCCTTGCCAGATTAATTCTACTCATGTCCACACGTGCTGCAGGCATACTGTGGTGAAATCAATGAAATCAAGAATTGGTTCTGTAATCCACTTGTCCCAATTTGTTAGTCCATTTGGGCCACTCCCCTTTCAGCCGAAGTCAGTGCTATATCCCTCTTCAAAGAGCAGAGCAAATTCACTGCAACTCAAGACCTCTGAACACCACTTGCTGAGGATAGATATTCTAGGATATTGTTTTTAAAAAGAAGTCCAAAGAGTCTTTAGTTAGTATTTCTAAATGGGAATGCAAGACAGCATCTGACTATGTTTAACATAGACTTAAACAACGTGATTTAGGCATGGAAAGGACCCCTGCAGTTTTTATTTGAGTTATATCTAGAAGAAAATCCCTGGCTGTTGCACATATGAAGGTTATTCCCTTAGCTGAAGAAGGAAATAAGTACTTTAGAAGAACACTTTATTCTTTCCTTGGCACAGGCTGTGCTTCAAATAGGAATTCATTTGTACCATTTTTCTATTTGTTGCCTGGTTTTATTAGTCTGCCTTGACTTTAAGAAAGTAAACTCAGAGGTCATTGTCTATTCTATATTGCTGCATTGGCTAATGTAACGTCGGCCTTGAGTGAAGTCCTTAGCTATATAATAACTTTAAATTATTAACTGCCACGATAAACATTTCAGGAGAAAAATATTTACTGAGAGCAGAAAAGGTGACAAAAAACACAAGTGAAAATCATTACCTGGCACTTACTTTTTAACAACTTTATCTCTAGCTTCACCCATCTCCCCCCATCCTTGAAGTTAATAATTCATTTTTCCTTTACTGGGGTTGTCAAGATAGGTTCGCCTAGAGTTTAAGAATCCAAATGAATGGATTCTCCTTCACTACTGTTTTTAACCACTCCTTGGTTTCTTGTGAATGAAGCCTGGAAACTTGTTTGTGTTCCGAGTTGTATTTGTACATAATAGATGACGAAGCCATTTGAACTTCTGTTGTACGTGGTTTTGTAGTTCCAAGCAATAATAAGTCATCAACCATTCTATTCATAGTATATATGCAGATCAAAACAAAGGCACTATAAATCTTTTTGGTTCGGGGACACAAGATGAACTTTGTATTTAGCCCAATGTTAGTATGATTTTCCTCTGAACAAAACATTTATGATATTCGCTCAGCAGCTCAGATCAGTGTTCATTCGCCCATACTCAAAAATGGCTAAGGAATCAAGGAGCCCACAGGGAGCACAGTCCTGATGTTACTGGTCATGAGCGCAAGAACTGGCCCATTTTTCAAAGCAGGAGCAGGCATTATTAGCCAGAGGATCAGCCACCATCCTCCAGCAGGTGTCCTTCTGTTCAGATGTAGACCATAAAGCACGGATTATAATCCACACCCCAATATCCTTGAGCAGAACCACCAGCCCCAAGGGGAAGTTCCAGGCATTCATAGACGTAAAACAGGGAAGATTAAATATCTGTCATCCAAATCTGGTTTGAAAAATATAAAAAAAAAACCACACAAGAAGAAAAAAAAAAAAAACAACCCAAAGCCTAAGGAAATAAGTAGGCAGGACATGTTTTGACTGAGAGAGAGGCAAGGGAGAATGAAGTCAAGACCTACACAGCACAATGATGAATGACCAGAAAATATATTCTGATAAGTTTGACCCCATATCATTACAACTCAAGATAGTTTCCATATCAAAATTGAACTCCTAGGTAGAGAACAGAGAAAAAAAATTAATTGGCTTTTGTGTAAGTGGCCAATTTTAGCAGTCTGCAATTGTTTCTGGGATGTAAATCTATTTCTCTCTGCAGATAACACAGAAAACAATTACTCGTGGAGAGAACACTTTTAAACACCTATCTTTGGCAGGATGGGTCTCAAGAATAGCTTATTGCATTGATTCTCAGCGGTGGAAGAAGCTAATTATTTCCATCAGGAACCTGTAGGATAATAAACCAACCTCTCATTTAGTAATAAGCTTTAGAAATTCAAGTGAGTATTAACAAAAAAAGAAACTAATTTATGTTTCATTCAATTGCACACAATAATCTTGATAGAAATATTATTCTGACTTCAGAGTTATTTTGAACATAGCTTGTCTGGTTATAGCATTTGCCCAGAGACACTTGGAGGCTGGCTTCCACCAGGGACAAGCTTGGCATGTGCAGAACAGGTTGGAGCAGAGACAGACCCCCCTTCAGTTCATCTCATTGCTTACAGACCGAAAGATACATAAACTCGTATCTCAGCTGTTTCAATATTCAAGATATACACGGGCAAAGGAAGGTCTACTGGGTCCTGAATTCAGCCACACTGGGAGACTATTAAACTCAAAGACAACTGTGGAAGAATTACAAACAAATTTCAGAGTGCGGCTCTCAAACAAGCTTTGTGAGGAATAAATTTCATTGCAGAGCTGCGACGTGCATCGTGGTTTAACAAAGGGAAAACCTTTTGTTTCACCACTAAGGATGCTGACACCATTTGCTGTAGGGAGGTGTGGGATGTGTTCTTAACATTCACTGCTTCCCACACACACCCCTTTGGGGTTTTTTTAAGCTTTATTAATAGAGAAAGAAAAAACCCAAACACACCCAAAGCCTACGTAGGCAAATCACCACGGAGACAGGCTTGACATCTCCAAGATCATCACTGAAACACAGGCATACTGAGTCCCTACAGCACTTGCCACTGCTGTCGTCACTGGGTGACCAAAGCACATTATATATCTGGTCTTGTGGTCTTCTATCCCATTTTCTATAGAGAATTTCTTTGTGGATCAGAACTTTCAAGTATCTCTGCAGCTTGGAGGCAAAACCGTAAAACAGCTACTGCGTATCAGTGTCCTCAAATTCCTTTGTTTACTTTTCCTGACTACGTAGTTGTTTTTCCCATAGGAAACTCTCTATACATTGAAGTGTCTGATGACACAGACACACCATTTGATTTGAAGTTAATTCCTTTCTTATATTCACCCGCAGTTCTTCAGCATTCACAAAGGGGTTATTGAGCCCCTTCACTGCAGGAAGGGGCGGCTCATGCTGCAACCAGGCAGTGTTAGATGTGAGCAAGTGTAGCATTAGGAATAACGTGCTTTTTGCCACAAAACCCCACATGCTGTGAAGCTCCCAGTCTTAGGCTTTCGGTAAAAGGGAATCCCTCATGAGTGTCATGGAAGAACAAATCTATGAATGCATCACACAAAGCTTGCATGGGGTTTTTTTGTTTGTTTAAAGAGATGTAAAATCTGTTTCATTAGGATTCGTTTTAAACAATATTTGCTAGATAGTTGACCGATGTAAAAACATAACACCAGCTGCAGATCCATTTTCTTTTCTTTCCAATACCAACTTCTTAAGTGATTAAGGGCAAGTGGTGGTGGAGTTAAGAACATACGAGATGCCTTAAGACACGTCAGCTACCTCCTGCCAGTGGATTCAGTCACGGGTGAGAAATGCAGAGGGAATTAGTCTCTCCTTACCTTTATATTCAGTGTTTCTGCTGCTCTGTATGTCCCATCACAAGGCAATTAACAAAAATAAGCCTCGGATGATTTTGTAAAATTTATTCAAATTCATCTAGGAAGTATTCCCTAGCACCAGGAGGTTATTAAAGCCATGCTTAATTTCAGGTTCTGCTGCATTGCTGAATCCAGGCTTCAGTGTGGTTACACATTTAAAATGCAATTTAAATAAACATTAAGGATTCCAAAATCCCACAGGATCCACTTAGCCTCCCCTTCACACTTACCCATCAGCAATGAGAGACAAGATACCACTGTGACTAAAAGAGGTTTTGAAGGTGTTACAAGCAACTACGGTTCCTTCCAGTACTTCTACGGTTTATCATGTATTTTCATTTCAAATGAAGGAAGTTTGAGATAAAAAAATGCTTCAAGTCCATTCTCCTGAATTGTAGCATTTGGTTCTGCTCCTCAAGCAGTATCAGAGGGCACAGTAGTTATCTTAATTCCTGGCTATAAATTAAATAGCTGTAGAAGTCCAGAATTTGTTGTACACGCTTTGGATTGCAGCCCGTACTACATCCATTTGTTCCTGATGAGGAGCACACATTTAGATCTAGAAGAAAAATGTTCTGTGACGGCAAGAAGAGCAACATTTGCTTTCATTACTTAGTCTGACTGCTTTTCTGTACCGCAGATAGAAATAAATCCTTGCAGCTGGAGGAGAATAAATTAAGAGAGGGGAAAGAATTTGGATGCAAAGAACAACCCTTAAAGTAACCAGGAAGAAAATAACACTCTGTGCAGCAGAACCAAATGGGGATGCGAGATACTCAAAACTAGATGCAGGGTGACACAACACACGATAAAGTTTAATAAAGGATCATGTTTCAGTGTAGCTGGAAAGATTAAGAGTAAAGAAAAAAGAAGACTTTAGTAAAAACTACTCCCTGATACGCATCCAATCATGCATATAAATGTGCTTTTAATTTGTAACACTATAGCATTTCAAATGTTTCATGAGTTGCAAAATTTAACAAGAGCTATGTTGCTTTAGGCTGAATCTGGTTTGGTTTTGCCTAAATTACTGAGCCAAACACAATGTGTGGAGTTTCAACTCAACACAGCATTCATGTGCTAACTTTTTCCCTGGTTAATGTTTTCTTATGCATGGACTCACTATGAGCGGGAAGTGACTAAACACGTCAATTATTTGTTGGCTACATTTGGTTGTTCCTCCTCACCCTTCAGGAATTACGCGAAGCCTCATGTAGCCTCTCCCTGTGAAATATTTCAGTGACTTCTTCATGCACACTTCTCCCAGGTGTCTCAACCAAAGGAGAGGGAATGCCACCAAACTGCTGTCTTCTTGTACGGACTTGCCAATTGGAGCCTCAAAACCACTTAAGACTTCAGGAAAAGGTACCACAATATGTTTGGGCTTCATTCAACAGAAGTGACAAGTCACAGTATGGAAAAGTTTCAGGCATATATCGTACAGTATCTTCATACATCTGTCAAAGTATTTGAGCCAACACAGGTAAATCTCACTGCTGTTCATTAATGCTTCTTTCAACACAGTTCATCAATATATCATTTCAGTCTATAAGAAAAGTGAAGACAAAACAACTAAAAATTTCTAGTGAAAAAGAAGTCCCTTTCTGTGTATTTTGTCACACACTAGAACATGAAACATGTAAGATGGAGTCCTGATAAGTGCAGTTTTACAGCTGATGCTTTAGCTTACTTACTATTAACAGGCAATAGAGATGACCTTCAACTCTTACACAAGATGCAGCTAAAAGGAATGATTCTTAGTTAGGTACTTGGAGGAGAAGCCTGCCTGAAACCCAAACAGTTCTAGAAACAAATGCTGGTAAAGCAGTATTCTTAAGTGATAGGCATAAATATAGTAACCCAGCACTCCTCCAGAGAACACAGAGCAAGTCAGGGAGCATAAATATCAGTCCAGCATCACTGCCAGAAAGCCCAGGGAGTTGCTCCCATGTCGTTGTGTTGGTAACTCTGACTCCATAGCCTGTTCTAAAACATTGAATATTATTCTAATAGTGTTGCTGTTAAGGCCACAGAGATTTAATTTACTGCCAGAAAAAAAAAAAAAAAAAAAGAAAAAATGCCAAAAATTTTAAGACAACATAGGCCAGATTCTGATTGGAAGTATACTGTACACATGCATTAACCCCCGTGACTTCAGAGTAATTACACAAGGCTGCTAAAATTAGCATCTTGCCCATAGCACCGAGCAAATTAGAAGTGCGTAGACACAGATGAAAGGAGAGAAAGGAACCGAGAGCAGCAAGACACCGCCCCCATGAAGACTTTGCTGTGCTGCTGACAAGCAAAAGGAATTTGAGAGAAAAAGCCATTCTATCCCAACCGCTCCCCAGGAGCCTGAGCAGGAGGGTGCGAGGGTGGAAGGCACCTTTAAACAAAAGAAGGGAGCATAGCGGAGAGCTCGGGAAGCCTCTCAAAAGGAGAGACAGTGGGTTTGCCTGCCAGGCAGGTTTTTGCAAGATCTCATCATTCTATTTATAACACTGCATGCCACGTTACATTACATCACACCCCGGGAGATGCACACCACATGAAACAAAATGCACCAGAAACACTGTGGGTTCTCCAGAATAAACGCCCACAGCCCGCAGAGGTGTCTTAGAGGCAAGTTTTCCAGGAAAACTATGAAATTCCTTGGCAAGAATTTGTAACCTACGGAGTTCACTTTCACATTCTGCCAGCTCAACACTCAAAAACTTACAGCATCTATCAACCTCCCCCTGTTTTCTATCCCCACTTTTTTCATTTGTTCTGGGTTTATTCTTGTCTTTTCCTCCGAGAACGAACTGCAGTGTAATCTTTCCTATATTTAACTGTATTTTATCCCTCTATCTATCCGGCAGCTCCTTCAGGCATCCTTTTTCATGCCATTAAAGCAAACAGTGGCAGGTAACTCTCCAGCAGGCCTGGGGTGTCCTACATGTTCTGGAGCAATCCACTGCACTCAGGATGGTGACCAGACATAGCCTTGGACAACCTGATCTAGTGAGACCTCTGGAGTTGATGAGTTGGAGCGGATGACCTCTGGAGGTCCCTTCAANTTTGGACAACCTGATCTAGTTAGACGTCTGGAGGTCCATTCAAACCTGAATTACAATTCTATGACTCTCAGTATATTCCCTAATGATGTAGGTACCATTTGCCTTCTAAAACCACTAACATTAACAACCAAGTGCATTACTCAAATCATTTTTTTGTAGTATTTGCTTTACTTTGATTTATAGGGGTTGGAGTTTTCTTAAAGTAGAATAGGCAACACTAGTTAAGACTGACTGACTTCTACAAGTGTTTGCCCTTCGCAGGAGGATGACATTGCTAAAAAAGGGAATGAGTCCAAGGGCACTTTTTAACTTCCAAAACATCCAAATATCAGTTGTAAAATAACAAGACCAGGAACTGTATGGAGGCAGGGGAAGAGTTGCATAGAATGCATCCCAAAAGAAGATCTAGAAGCTCTGGATTGGTATAGAAGCAAGATAAGATGGGAAATAACAATTGACAGAGAGATGTGCTATCTCCTTGAAGGGCTTGTCCACATACAGACAATTTTGCATTGGCATCAGTTATTTCCTTAGCCAAAATGAAAGATAGTTAAAAATAAATACCATTTTGAAATCCTTAGGAGATTACGCATTAAAATCTTTATTAAATGTGTATTACTAAGTTTTGAAAAAAGGTACTATGTGAGCACACAATTAATTGAAGACTGCATCACAGCAAATATGCACAGTGGCACAGAAGAAAGATCACGTGGGACACTCTCAGTTGTTATTCCCCAAGTTCTGTAAATTTGACATTGTAAAGTTATTGGTATTTGTTTACTACCGCATTTTTTTAAAGGAATATTATTTTCTGTAGCATGTCAGAGCTCATCCTGGCCCAGGGTCTCCATTTCACTTGAGGTGGAAAACATGGAAGAAGTAGAAGTTTTGGCATTAATTTAGCAAATAGGGTAAGATTGTTAATACTGCGACATGAAGAAAATTTTAATGAGGAGAAAAAGCAAGCAAGCCTAGAGTTATGCAAGGAAAAAACAAGCATATCTTCGAGATACTCTGGAAAAAGCAGCAGCAGGATTTCACTGGCATTTTCAGAACATGTGTTATTATCTGTATTTACTTTGGCGAGTTGAGTAGCCAAGCAGCAGACTGAGCTCTCCGTGCCTATTTAGTTAGCTGTCTGAGATAAGCGGGGTTTAGTGTGCAGTGTTTGTTGATTCTAAACATAAAAGGATCTCATCTCTCCACTTCAGTTAATAGGATTATATATGCCGGGCAATTTGCGGGGTGTCAAATGCCACGCTGAAATCTGTAGTGAAGTAATCGTTTAGTCTCCAGATTTTGAGTCACAGTCATAGATAGGTTTTTGCCCAGAGTTTGTATTATGGAAAAATAAATAGTGCCTGAGGCTGCTGAGCAGAGCCAGTGAAAGTAGCTTTGTAATCAGTTTGTTTTAAATTTAAACCGTCTAAAACTATACCTGCTTCCATTGCATGTTGCCCAAAAATGTATCTGAAGAAAATAAGTGGTGTCTCCATGACAACGGACAGGATTGTAACAGCTTTTGTGAGGAAAGGCCTTGGCTCGGTGCGAGTTGCCCAGACCTTTCCATCGCATCAGGCGCCATACTATGAGTTCACTGGAGTGGAAGAGCCCCAAGGAAGCGATGATCCATTGCTGGGGAAAGCATTCGGCAGCAGAGGAAACTCAGAAAAGCATATCAAGTCCAGATTGATTCCTTCTCCTGTTCTCTACACCTCATGAGTATTTTGGAAGAAGCCAAGAGGGATGGAGGTGTGGCTTTGGACTAAAGCTGATATTTGAACCCAAGGCTGTACCTCCCGTTGTCTGTGCAGCAAACGTTGCAGCAAGTTGGTGCCGTTTAAAGATTATATTCAGGACTCCAAACTACTGCACATGTTTGCATCCCCATCACTACTTGAACCTGACAAAGACCCTTCCAAAAACATAAACCTATAAACTCCAAATAGACATGAAGGAGATTGCAAGGTGCCTGCTGCATTTTGAGATCTGCACTCTGTGATATTTCACTAACAGGTTGACGAACGCAGATGGGCAGAAGGACGTACTACCTCCTTCTGCCTTTCCCAATAGTAGTTTCACCCAAAGCACAGATCTCACCAGATCAGATGGAGAGCACAGACCAGCGGATGATCTGTTCCCAGACAGACTTTGCATCCCTCCGTCCACTTCTGTCTGAAACAGGGTCCTGCAGCCAGAGCGCCGAGCATCCCTGACCTGCTCCCACAGCCTGACCCACTGTAACACTAACTCACTGCTGAAATTGTAGCCAGCTAACAAGGCTGCTAGCAACAGGAGAGAGCTACCTCTCAGCCCACAAAGCTCAGTTTCCTAGAGGACAACGAAATGCACAGTTCACCTGTAAAGGGTTGGAGTTTTCTTGGTTTCAGTGTCTGAGGAAGAGGGAAGTGTTCAGCAAAACACACCATGGTTTTCTACGAGCTATACTTTTCCTTCATTTAAAACTTCAGTTGAAAAGTTAAGTAGGATTGTTTCTCTTTAATCTCTTCACCATCAACAAAAACTTACTTGCAACAGGATGCCCTACAAATTCATACATGTTTCTCTCATTCAGCCACATCTAATCCTTCCACTGGGATTTGTCTGGGGGTGAATTAGGAGTTGGGTTACTTCTAAAATTCTGGCTGAAACCCCTTGTCTGGAAAAACCACTTTCAAAAGACAACTAATTTAGCTTGCCAAGCAATATTTTAAAAAAATAAAGTGACCGGAGCCTCTTTGGCCCCTGGGCCATTCCTGGCTCGTGAAGAGCCTCCACTCTGTCTCCCAGTGAGCAGCCAGCAGTCCCACGAGCAGCACAGCCATCCCGCAAGGAGGAAATTCTTGAGTTCAACACAAGAGTTCCACAGAAAGCATCCTGTCCCCGCTTTCCTTTAGGCTGTAACGTTTTCATCCCAATACTGGCCACTACTGCTGTAAGTTAAAACAACAACTAACCACTCTTCACTCCTTTTAGCCAGGCAGAATTCCTTCTCAAGCACAGTAAAAGAACATACCTAAAAACAGAGTTTTCCAGCCTGCCAGCCCCTGCCTGCCTCTTCCCTTTCCCCTTCTCCACCACATCCTTTGGGCCTTCTCCCACACAGACTTCCCTCCACTGGGGAGACCTGGCAATCGGGATTTTGCATTTGCTTTGAGCTGGAATCATCAGGTTTGAACACAGGTCTGAGACCTTGTACTGGTTGTTTTTATATCCTTGCCCCACACACCCAGAGGGCAAGCAAGACAGCGTATGGCCTGTCTTTTCAACTAGAGAAATAACAAAGCCAGCCTTTGCAATGACGCTTACCGGCACAGTTCACACATCAGAGTAAGGAGCTGAAAGGTGTCTCGTGTAAGGGCTCTTGGAAAGCATCCGCTTATTAGACAAGCCTAGAGCAGCCTCCTACTGCAGTCTCACATCCAGATACGGCAGAGACTAAGAACGCTGTCATTGCTGAGGTCAGTAGTTTTGTCTGAGCTCTACCCCCAAAGACAAGGGACAACAGTAAAGTCTGCCAACCTGAGGGGGAACAAAGTTCACAGGATGCTTGAACAACTGACAGAAGCCTTCTTATGGTTGCCACGTCCATCTCGGCAGAGGTTATCAGTAGAAATCATTGAATTATTATTTATTTTGATGGAAGTCTGGTTTACTACTGCTTATGTTCAAGAGGGGCCAAGATTTACTTTTCTATCAAACAGTTTTAAGTGACAATAAGTCGAGAATACAGGAAAAAAAAGTTAAAGGATCAACACAGCCTTAACCTACACCCACAGGGTCCTAAAATGGAGAAGAAAGACTTGCTTTTGTCCACATTGTTCTTGCACAACAGAATCTGCTTAGCTGCTTGTCATTGACCACAAATTAAATTATAAAATACGTAAGTGAACTCGTATGGTGGTTTTAGTTACTACAATTTCCATGGAAATTTTAATAGCAATAACTTTGAGGGAAGTGTTGAGGCAAAAAGGATTTAAAGTTTTTCTAGCTATCATCCATGGCTGGAGAAAGAATACACTAAACTCTTTAATACATCTTTGTCAGTCAACAAATAAGCCATGACAAGGTAAGAGAACAGGTTATTTGAGTTGTTGGAAGGTCTTTCCTCCAATCAAACCCAGCTACAACTCTGTCAGAGGCAATATTTTTATCCCAGCAGCTCCTGCACATAATTTAATCCCAAATCTCCCTTTCAAGGCAGATCCTCTTCAATAACCTCTTGGCAACTGTGGCTTTTTCTCACGTGTGGTATGACCAGCAGAGAGCAAGCGGTGGGCTTTCAGAGGGAACACCCCCCCCTGCAGAGACAGGCGCTGATGGAGAGCTTCCCCAGCAGCGTGTTTTGCCTCTAATCAGGGGGAGGTGGCCACAGGCATAAAGGCAGTGAACTGCGTGGAGCGGTGACTAATAGCAAGCCCAACTCAAGCTAGAAAAACATTTCGCATGACTAAGTACTACTTCAATAGGAAAAAAAACCTTTATCCAGAACCACCCAAAACCCACTTGTCTCTGGTATAATATGGCTCCCATCGCAGAACACAGGGGCTCTGCAGTACCAAGAAGGAAAGGAATATTGTCCCCATTTTTGGAACACAGTCAAGTTAGTGTTACTTGACAAGGTCCCATCTGCCAGTGAAGATGTGTCCAGCGTCAACACCTGCCATGCATGTAAATAAACCAATACATACTGCTTCATTTTTTTAGTTGAGGATGATACTTTTAATCTCTTGCAAGCATGAAGTTAAAAGCATGCACACACTTGGTTGATGGATGGTAACCTCAGGAAGCAGCAGTTCAGCTGGAAATCTGTACCAGCGTTCAGGGAGCCAAGCTACACGGACGGATCTGAGGTCACAGAAAATCCACAGGCAAGGAGAGAGCCCAGCATAAATTTCTCGCATCTTTAGTCATTATTCTAACTATGTGGTCTCAGCTTCAGGTTTGGAGGCACCTTTTAAACAATCACGACACTGACAGTTTTTATTATGTTTTATTGAGGGGGTTATGTTGCACATTTTACTGAATCAGTGTTTCCAATATTGTTCTTATGGACAGCAACTGATGTTTTCATAGCCAACAATAGCTCTCAAGGTCTCTTAAAAGCTTAAGTATTTATTGATACACAAAGTTATAGCTGCCTAGTACTTTTTAAGTAGTCTTTTATGATCCAAATAAGTTTTTTTTCTTGTCAAAATAAAGCATCAGAATATAAACATCAGCTATATTTGGAGAATTTTGTGAACGAAGACCATTTCATTACTTTTATGTTATTTAATTTCAATGCCTTTGTTTTAGATGTAATCCTACTGTAAGCAGAAACAGTATGTGTTTGTCACCTGCTATAGCTTATGTTTAAGACTTGGAACAGTCTAGCCCCGTAAGAAAACATTTGCTGCTTTATCACAAGTTCCACTCAAACCTCCTTTCTGAAATTATCAACACTTGGAGGCAAAGAGGTTCACAGACGGGTAAAAACATCCAGTCCTGGATGATTTCCTGCCCTGAAACATTGAAGCGAGCATAGGTAGCACAGAAAGTGTTCAATGTTGCACAACAAACCACACAGAGTAGGGTCAGGAACCTAAAACCCACGTACTAAAACCACAGGCACTCACGTGCACGGACAGAGAGGACGTACTGATAAGTAATTTGAAGTGGACCATCTATTACTAGGTTAAACCTTGCAGCCCATACACACACAGGTAACAGCATTGCACCCCACAAACCTAGTTGGGCATTTTCACTGTTCCACCTCTTTCCTGTTTAAGCCTTAACCCAGGCCCCTGGATATCAGCCCAATGATCTGCCATAGGAGAAATCCCAACTTACACAAGGCATAACCAGGCATTTCAGGAAGTACACGTCAGGCATTTTCAGAAATGCTCACAACCACACCGGGTATATTTTTATTATGTCGCTATGTACCCCCACACTGACAATCTCCTCTCTGCTATTTTTAGACCTGGAGCTCTTCAGGTGGGAACAGAGGTTGCATAAAGGGCTGTCAAAAGGGGTTTCCTGTCTCAATTTAAATGACGATGTAGGTTTCATTACAAATGCCAAGATTACACCTGACATGTCACACTGCAGTTTTCCTGCTGCCATAATCCAGGCTGCAATTTCTGCAGGTGACAATCCATCAGAAGAACAGTCAAAAGCCACATGCTGCTCTGTTCCAGATATACATATTGTCCCAAGTCTTTGGATCGTTGCACCAAAGAGCACAAGTCTGTCAAAAAGATGGCTAAAGGCAAGAAAAGGAGATTTATGAATACTGCAGCCCTCTAAAACACCTTTGAGCTATGTGACTTCCAGAATAGGTGCTGATGTAATCCAAATACTAATGCGCATCCACGCTCTATTCTAACAAGACACAGAGAAAACAGATTATTTGATTTAAGCCATAGTTTCAACATGAGATGGGTTTATCCTGCCAGCCTTGTCTCCATGTGCCTGCCTTTGCCACGTCCTACCGTAAGTGAGGAGGAGAGATGGTGTGATCACCTCTTCTTGCAATCACTGTGGTTCCTTCCAAAAGGAGACTCGGGTACATGGAAGGGGAAGGAGCTGCCTCATGGTCCAGCCTGGCCCCAGGGCTCAGGGAGGAGAGCAGTCCCATCCATGTACCAACCCATCACCATTGCAAACCCCATGATGGCTTTAGGGGGGCTAATCAAAGACAGGACAACCTGATCCGCTGTGGCAGTGAAACAAATCCTGTTCAGAGTGACACTCCGGTCACTCGTTAATGAAGCAGTTGTTTTGCTGTAAGATTACACAGAGGTGTTCAACCCAAACAGGCTCCAGTTAGAACTTGCTTTTAATTAGGGTACAAAGACTTTAGTAGCACAGTGGTTATGACTGCTAATGTTTTGTTCCACAATCAGATCTTAAAGTTGTGAAACAAAGTTCCTTGATAAAGAAAGAAAAAAAGATTGGGAAAAAGCTTTGAAGAATTCCATAAGGAAGACTCAAAAGAGATTCACACCCTGAAAAAAAAACCTGTGTCGGAGAATTAACTGCAAGGTGAATAATAGCTACGCAGTGTTCAGAAGTTAAAGGCTGGATACGACTCTAGGGCTTTATTTAAGGAGTTCAGACAGAAAGCAAGTGCTGACAGTAAGGAGGTATAACTCAGAGGAGATGGTTTCAAATGGGCCATCTGGCCAGCAGAGGAACAGACATGGCAATTAGAAAACCTGAAGATCCCTCATTATAGCCCATCACAACTGCCACTATGACTCCGAGTCCAGCTCTCCGTGAGAAAGCTCGCCCACGCACGCAGAGCCCAGGCGACAGCTACTCTGATTCACTGCCGACCCAAGAAGGCGCCACTTTTGGCTGCCTGCACCATCTCCCAGTGGGGTGGGAGCTTGGAAAATGAAAAGGCAGCAGCTGTCTTTGTGGAGGAGATCTCTCAGGGGCTCTGCATGCTGCCACCACAGCGCTCCCTTGCAGATTTGAGCTGAAGGAGGGCTCCAGGCACCACCACTGCACTGCTGGAGAAGACATCTGCCACAGGTACCAGGAGGAGGACAGGCACTCCTATAAGCAGCGGCTGTTCAATCCTTCCTAGCTGAACTCAGTCCTTGCAGATAGCCCCAGGGCTTAGGTTCATAGCTACTGCTGTTCTTTTGCTTCTTTCCCCTCCACATCCCCTTTCATGCTCCAGAGATACCAATGAGGTGGTTAGAAGGAAAACATTCAGTGATCTCAAGGCCAGGTCTCGTACAGGATTCACTCTATTATTTACACTGAGAAGGTATTAAAACATAGTTACTTAAAGTCTTACAGCCCACATGCTCTGCTACACTGCAAGATTCCTTAACATGAGACACACTTGTGATCTTCAATAATATAATGTGGATGATTTTTTTTTTCTGTTTCTTTTCAGCTCCAATACCTGGCAATCAAACTTAAATCTCTATTGCAAACACTGCAAAATAGGTGAAACTTCTGCAAGGCAAAAGTTTCTTCTGGAACTTCTAGAAACACTGCACAGCGCACGTGCTTAGGTTTTATCTGTTTGTTGAGTTGCTTTTTGTCTGTGCCTTTGGGGATGCTGTTGTGTTTAATTGGAAGAAGAAAGGTTGTTTTGTTCTTTTTCTTGGCAGAGAGTGGGGGGAAATGGGGAGGAGGGAAGGAAGAGGGGAAGGAATAGAGACATTAAAGCCCAAGTTTTTCTGTTGTGGAGTCATACGATAAAGCATTGCACACACTCACACACCAGTTAAAGGAGCCTGGAGAAGTGAAGTCCTACTGTCCCCTCATACCAAACCTTAAACAAGATGGACATAAACTCCTTTTTCTTCAGTACCAAGAACCAGATTGTTTCCAAAGCAGAAAGCTACACAGAAAGCTGTTTCTGCCGGGATGTGGGGCAGACTGTAGCTCATACCTGCAGAAGCCCATTCTCTCCCACAGCAGGCTATCTTGTACAGAGGGTATTAGCATTCACGCTCCACTTCAGGAGCCACAACATATACCTCACTGTTTGTCGATAGCAACATGGACTGGAATTACCAAGCCACTGACTGTTTCTGGCTTCCTGCAAGTTGATGATTTAGCTGTTACCTTGCAGATTAACCAGTGGGAAAAGTGCATCCTAGATATCCTTGAGTAATCTTGTGATGAAATTCCCAGTTGTTCTTATTTGTAAAGTTTCCTTTGTCTTCACTGTTCTTTCTTCACACGATTTCATCTCCAATGCTCTTCATACTTTTTTTTTTAAGTTCCAAGCATTTCTACACCTCCATCAATTTTTATTATATGTAGGAGTTATACTTTTTTCTGTCCAATTCAGATACATAATGCATTAGTTTGGTTGAAAACTTTTGCAAGTTCTTCAAGACTGCACAGTGTTTATCATAAACTGATTTCCCACACTAGTCAGCCCAGCAAATTTAATGCCTCAAGCACTGTGATAACATGGTTTTAAATAGACTGCTGAAATATTAATCTTAGTCTTCATTATTCTTTCACTCTGCCTCTATTGTTTGATGTTTCTTCTCATGCCATCCAGTGTTCTCCCTGTTTAAGTTTCAATATCTTCTGGACATCATTGCATCCATAGGATGACTCACATGTCGGGAGAGCTATGCGTTTTAAGCCTTGCTGTATTCCAAAGGAGCACATTCCTTATTCTTTACAGGGAGCCAATTTTCTTTGAAAGATCTGACCCGTCCTTCAAAAACCTCTTCAAATTTAAACCTCTATTTATATTTAAGTTTGTAATACCGTAGGTACCTTAGGTAGTCTTAGCTTTTTTCCTTGGGCTCGGTATTCGTCTAGATGTTCTGACAAATCATAAAAAAGAGTGAGACCCTCAGCAATCCCCTTGCTGCAGGCGAGGCAACAAACCGAAGTGAAGGACGTTGTGAAATGGGATAGCAAGCATAAGCAGTAATAATACTGGACCGGTGGCATTGGAAATTGAGAAAGATACTCTTTAAAGAAGGACTCCACTCAGGCAATCTTTTGTAAAAGCTTTATATTATATCCCAGGAATGGACTGGTGTTCAGACTGAGCTTTAATTTGGTGGTTTATTTATGATATGCAAGTAGTCAATGCATAGACTTTTGTTACAGATTTAGTATAAAAACTTTTTTCTAACTATGAGGTTTTGTCATCTGATTTAGTCAAAGGTTTATAAGCTGCCTATGCAAAAAGAGAAGTCTTCAAAGCACCCAAGGAGACAGGTTCCAGAACAAATTCACAACTGGGGAAGCGAGGAGAAATATTTTCAGTAGCTAACTTTAAGGCAAAGAGAGTTTTGCAAGAGGAATGGCACCTGCCTCCAGCAGCAGGACCCTGGGTTTGGTGAGCAGAAAAGCCCTCCTGCTCCTACCTTCAGGGAGAACGTACTTAGTGCCGCAGAGCCAGCAGGTACAACAGTGTGTCCCTCGGGATGTGTTATATACCTATCACCCTGCGTACCTATTACAGACTACAGGAGTTTCCAGTATCTTCCTCAAAAAGAGCGTCCCACAGCCTCACAATTCTTTCAGAAAGCTCATCTTTTGCCACTTAAATCTTCAGCTATACCATACACAAAAAACTCCATCAGCCACAAACAACCCAAACTGTGCTTTCTTCAAAGCAGCTTGGAGGCCTGGGAGAGTTTTAGCCTTCACACTGCTATTAATAGCAATAAAGACTTAACTCCTGTGTGCTGCTGGCACGTTCCCTTTGGCTCACTAATTGAGCCTCCCACAATTGACCCAGCACAAGCTCTACACCCTGCTGCAGGCACCGTTCCCTGGGTATAAGCACACAGCAGCCATCCTGGTCTTCTCCGAAAGGCTGAATTTCATCCAAGCTTAGTGTGCAACACCTGACCTCGACCTGCAAATTTGATCCCTAGAACAAATAAGAGATTCAGTGCTCACCGCATGGCTGTCTCACCAGAGGTTTCTCCCTTGCAAGAACAAGCTATTTGATGAGCGCCACTTGAAAAAAAAAAAATCCCACTATTTTTAGCTACTAGAAGCAATCCTTAAGATTCCACCATGCCTTGGTGAGACACACACAAATAATTCCTCCTTTTCTCGGGATATTCTGCCCTATATGGGAGGGAGAAGATGAACAGAGGTGAATGGAGTAGAATATCACTTTTTCCTCAATTACATATACACCATGCTGCAGTCCAATGCCTGGGAACAGAAAACAAAGATGCCAACCTAGAGCCAAAGTATCATCTTCTGAATTCAGCCATCCACCTTAGTGTATGGTCAGGCCATGCAGGGACAGTGAATGAATGAGCAAAAGATATTCTCTTTGACTTCTTCTAAAGAAAATGGAATAAAGTGAATGCACTGGATTGTTTTGGTTGAAGCCGTTGACATTCATGTTTTCCTCAAAGCAATTTTATTACCTCTGCATACAGGTTTCATAATAACCAGCAGAAGAGAAGCAAAAGGCACCAGGAAAGTTCCAGCTCTAAAGAATTCAATTCATAACTGGTAGCCTGATGGAAGACATAAGGGTTCTTTATATCATTTATAGAGTAGGCTAATGGGTGGAAGGAAAAAAGTATACAGACCTTAAAAGAAAAAAAAAAAGATAGAAAAGTACACTTAAAATTTCCAGCCACAAGCAGTCCAGCTCAGTTTTACTTTCAGCCTGCAATTATCGCAGACCTTATCTCATTTATATGGTAATAACTTGTCTTGTGTCAACTCAACAAGCAGAGATAGCAGCTACACAGCGCCGGCTCCTTGAACGCCATGGCTGGCTGAAGCCTCCCAGCGTGGGCGGAAGGACCTGGCTGGGCTCAGAGCACCAATTAAACTTGCCAACGAGCCAGGGCTAGTGGTGCTGTGAGGAGCATAACAAATACAGGGAGTTTCTTGTGGCTATGGATTTAACTTAACTCTTTGCAGTTTTTCTCATGCTCAGCATGAAAGAATTTTTTTGAGATATTTATTTGCCCAGGGAAGAGGAGACTTACCGCAGCAGTTTGGAAAGAACTGTTCCTCAATAAGGAGCAGTAAAATTTCATAGCAAGGGAGAAAAATTATTCCAGGATGATTACTATAGCTGCAAAGCTGTATTTTCTCTAAAATTCTAATTAAATATAGATAAAGTGAGAAGAGAGGCCAAAACAGATCTGGACATTAATGAAACAAACGCTTTGGTCTTTTGCAATTTCAAAGATAATTACTAATGGTTGTCTTATCCCCTCACTGAAGAGGAGGAGGTGCAAAAAGACCTCTGGGATCCAACCAACCCTACAACTCTCAGATATATTTAAAAAAATTAATTTCAAGTTAGCCAGGTAGCAAACATCAGAACAAGGATCTGGAATACAAGTACCCTGGTACAGAAAACAAACCTCACATCACACCTCTTATTGAAAGTTTAGCTGCTCTAATGAGCTCTTTCTCAAAGAAATTAACTGTGGTTTTGCCCAAAACCCATTATCTATTTTGGGGCCTAAGAGGACGTTTCATTTCAACAAGTAACTTCCCACCATGAGCGAGACAGTGAGGTGCAGTGATTGTATGTACCAGAACTCCAATCACTGCAAGGTGGGTTGTGTTTTAGCAACAGCAGTCATCAAATACATACTTCCAGCCTACCCAGAACAGAAAAGGTTGGGTTTAAGATGGAAGGGTTCAAAGCACACCTGTAACGAAAACCAGGCAGGATATGGTTTGCAGCCTAGGTTTTCTAAAGGGGGTTTGTGCCTCCCACTAAAGAAAGGTGTATTTTGTAGGTAAATTAGGAACAATAAGACAACTAATGCTATTTGGGGGCAGGGAGGGGGAAGCAGAAGGAAAAAACAGGGTTTGGCTTATACCCCTGTAATACTAGTACACACTGTGCTGCTTTTTCTCTTCCAGAAGTCCAGGAGGATCGGGTCTGTGCTCTCTCCTTCATCCCTTTGCTGTGTATAGGAAAGGGCAGCCGGTTCAGATTACGCTGCCGATGGAGCCCTGGGTGTGCAGATATTTTCAGAGCCCTGATTTCAAATGCTTTGAATTCATAACACTGAGTTCTATATGGTATTTACTTACTGCATTTAAATACAACACAGCAATTTGTACTGAAATATTATTGTATGCATAGGATTGCTGATGGTAAAATAAAGGATTTAACATCAATACGTTTGAGGACTGCGTTATTCTTTAACACAGAGGATGTTACACATGAATGCCTTAATCCCTACCACGTCACGGTAAACCCTGAGCCACACAGTCCAGAGAAAGAGGCTCTAAAGTGCCACTTAGAGTTTCTAACCTCAGCAAGGGTTGGGTTTGCATCATTTAATGTCTAAAAGAATCCCCTTAGCCATATATGATTCGGGTGCACGTTAAAAATGTGAAATTGAGGTTAGCAGTTCAGAAAAGCTCTGAAAGGAATCTAGAAGTTTTCCTGTAAGTGCAGCTCTGCCCACCATCCCAGCAATACCAAAACCCAACTATTTCCACCCCAGCGTAATCATAATACCCCCAGTCTCAGTCATATCACGGACTCGGGGAAGTGCTGGATCATGGACTGCTGTACTGGGATGGAGGGAAGTCAATGTCAGGGGAGAGGGGATGGAAATACTCTTGTGAAGCCTTAGTAAAAAGATGCTGACCATCAAAAGAGGAGTCAGCTTTGGACAATCTGAAGTAGCCTTAGGAGAAACATGTGAAGAGCAAACAGCATAAACAAGAAACTGTTTTGCCTTAGTTGATATGAGCAGAGCTGAATTTATAGGCATAGGTCAGAAGGTTCAGCTTTTAAGCCTGAGCACAAAGGATTCAGTCTCCTGCCGGCTCAGGAGCCAGGGAAGGATTTTTGATAGTCAGCAGCTGCAATCTATGCCATCTTGAAAAAGAAAAAGGAAAAATAAAATATAAGCAGGCATAAAACTGCTTATCAGTTGAGAACAACAGCATCAATAATGAATTTTCACTATTAATAAATCCTGCCTCCAGAGTTTTCCCAGAAAGCTTAATAAATATTTCATTGTCTTTCTTATTCTGAGAAGTTACCAAAAGACGACTCCGAAAATCTTGAGGAAAGGCAAAGGAACTATTTAAAGTATAAGTTTTTTAAAAGCTAATAGTTACGAAGAAGGATTAGTGCAGTTTAGCTTTGATTGCATCAGAAGTAGAATAGCTACAAGAGAGGTTTAACGAACACGATGTCCAGAGTAGTGCTATTAAATACTTCTCAAGCATAATACAGTAATATTCCAAGAACACTGCAATCACCACACCATAGTCTTCAGCAGAAAGAGCATTCCCTCAGTGGGATTTCCCATTCCCTCAGTGGGATTTCCCCCTCACCACCAACACGGCTTAATTAGAACTCAAAATACCATACATACACCATGTTCCTGTAAGAGAACCTTGTACCATGGAAAACATCTTACTTCTGATTCCTCGAGCACAAAACAAACAGCCACGTGCTCAGGGCAGAACAAAATGCTGAGAACAGCATCTCACAATCTGTAAATTTTAAAAAGGTGAGGATAAACCTCATTTGAAGATGTAATGAAAAGCTTAGTCTCTAAAGGCTTTAAGTGAATAAGCCAAGACACTTCTAAACATTTTAAATATGTATTCAAAGTCCTGTTAGAGTCTAATGCTCCTCTGATGATTAAATCTGATTCTCCTCCTCAGTAAATAATTCAGTAGCAAAGAACTGCTTGGCCTGGAAAAGAGCTGAACAATGGGCCAAGACACTTTTCTGAGAGATTTTTGCCTCAATTTTGACTTGTGAGGAAGAGTTTCTGCAAAACATGTGCTTTGAAAAAGCTGAAGTGTTTGTATTCACAACTGCAATTTAGAATCAGCATTTTTCTCACTTTTATTTTGGTAGCAGAAGAAGAAACAGCTGATGGCATGAAAAGAGAACCCCGCAACACAATTTATATAAGCTGCTACCACAGGAGAGCAATTTTCTTATACAACGGCAAAGTACTGTTTTGTTCTAGTTGTGGTCAGAGAGGTCCATCCTCTGATACAACATGCTGGTGTTATGTACTTGGGAGCGCAGATATCTGGGAACCTCAACTGGAGCAGACTCCAGAAAGCAAAACGCTACCCTGTGTTTGGGGCTGGTTTTTGTTTATTTAACGTGAGCACAGAGATGCATCTCTCCAAGCACCAAATCTGGGTAGGAGCCAGACTAGCACCAATAAAGTACTCCTGAAAGAACAGGCAACTTGAGTTTCTTCCCCACTAGAAACAAACATTTTTAAACAGAGCCTATAAAGCAGCGTAAAAACTTTCCCAGGTTAATTCCATCAACTCTGATGGGTCAGAATGTGTTTTGTCCTAACACACCACCAGGCGTGATACAAATCCCATGGAAACCTTTTGGATCAGATCCTTGTAAGGCACACACTGGACAAACACACACACAAAAGATATTGGTTCTTTATATTAAAAAAAAAATCAGGAACTTGAGCCACACATGTTTTCAATATTGCTTTTGTCAGGTGATTACGTAGTTCAAGAAAAGACACCAGTGAGCCTGAAACAACAGTCACAAAGTAAAAACCTCTTTGAGTCCACCCAAGCCTTCCTTTCCAGGCAGCAAAATGCCAACCCAACCAGTTTCTCTGGAAAACAGAGCTATTCACGTGAACTGACGATCTCTTAGCACATGATACTGTAAAATACTCAAGCCACTTACTGCTTAGACTTATACACACAGACCAAAAGAGAATTGCTCTAAGAGAAGGGAGATGCACAGAGGTATATTAAAAGAGAGAGAACCTAGTTTGGAACTGCACTTTAAATCTCCCCCCCAAAAAATAAAGGAAGCTTTAGGTACCCTTAAAGTTCGAGGGAAACCAGAGACAAGATACCCCAGAGCCTCATCTCATTCACACTATGTTTTCTCCAAGTTTAAGTGTGCTTAGGTCCAGCTTGTTCCTAGCCAACTTTTGGGAAAAAAAATAAAATATTTCTAGATAGCACTTTCCACAATAATTCTTAAAAAAACACCAAACAAATAAACAGATATTTAACTTCACATTCCTTCACAAAGAATTTACCTCCTAAATCAGGAGAGCAAAGCTACATATATACAACTGACCTGCTTCACTTGGAGCTTTCTCCATGAGCAGTTGGCTTAGCTGCACAGACAAATCTTCTTTGGTGACACCTTTTGACTGTGATCTCAGCACTACAAACAAAGGGAAACACAACAAAATGCTTCAATCGTGAGGAATGATACTTAAGACTTAAAGTCTAAAACAAATCAGTTCAAGAACTGAAAGAGCAAAAAAGACTTTAGAAAAACATAAATAAAAAGCAGTAGTCACTAAAGAGTATCTTCTAATAAAACAATTTTGCACAAGAGAAGGCTGCACAAAGTTACTCACAGCTTTTGCATTCTGTAAATAGAAGCCGTTGTCAGTTAAGTCCCAAAAACATCAGCCATGTCTAAATCCCCCAAAAGTTCTGACTACTTTTGTCCCTAACATTTTCCCTTTATCCCAGCTCCACATCATGAGCAAGGTAGGCCATACCTGTCTCCCAGGGACTAGAGCAAATCTTGTTTGTTCCAGACCAAAACTACTTTATGATGTCCCATTAACTGCCTTTAAACACATCACCTGTGGTTTCCCCCAACAGCAGGGCACCATCCCCTGATGAAGTAACGCAGTACAGCTGCCTTGTGCCCTGCAGAGGGGCAGCACTTTACATCACCCAAAATCCCACCCCAGCTCCTCTTTGGCAGCAGCAACCTGCTTTCAAATGCTTGCTTTTGTGGCTGCTGGGATACCATGAAGGCAGGTTCCTACTGGTACCAGGGACGCAGGTTGGGCTCGTTTTGCCTCCACCAGGTGCTCTTCCAACAGTCAGCAAGTCCAAGAGGGCAGAGAGGCTCGAGCATGGACAGGAGCAGTGGGTCTGGAGGTCCAGGGTAGAGTAACGCAATGAGGGTGCCCCATGCCCAACCCACAAAACAGTCTCAAGCATTTACTTGGTTAATATTGGTATTTGTGATTAAAACATAGCTATACAGAAAATCCCCCTTTTTTTGTTGTTTTGGTTTGGGGTTTTTTTTCATTGGTTGGTTGGTTTTTTGGCATTGCCATAGTGTCTGATTTTGTACTTTGACCTGACCTGGAGCATCATGTCCAGCTTTGGAGTCCTCAGCACAAGAAGGACATGGACCTGTTGGTGCAGGTCCAGAGGAGGCCACAAAGATGATCAGAGGGCCGGAGCACCCCTCCTGCGAGGACAGGCTGAGAGAGTTGGGGTTATTCAGCCTGGAAAAGAAAAGGCTCAGGGAAGACCTTATAGCCCCTTCCAGTCTCTAAATGGGGCCTACAAGAAAGCTGGAGAGGGACTTTTTACAAGGGCATGTAGTGATAGGACAAGGAGTAATGGCTTCAAACAGAAAGAGGGGAGATTTAGATTAGATATTAGGAAGGAATTTTTCACTCTGAGGGTGGTGAGCCCCTGGCCCAGGTTGCCCAGAGAAGCTGTGGCTGCCCCATCCCTGGAGGGGTTCAAGGCCAGACTGGACCGGGCTTGGAGCAGCCTGGGCTGGTGGGAGGTGTCCCTGCCCAGGGCAGGGGGTTGGAACTAGGTGATCTTTAAGGACCCCTCCAATCCAAACCATTCTGTGATTCTATGATTTTAATCCTACAGGCTCTCTGTAAGAAATGCTGAACTTTCAGATGGACCCTCTTTGTTGTGGGGTGGAGGACAGAGTGACAGACATTGTCTTGGGGTACTAGAAGTACATGTCTCTTTGTCCAATGTATTTTTTATGAATGAACAGGCTCAGGAAGATTCCTGTATTTTTGGAGGGGACAAGCATTTCTGCAAAATTTCTTGCTGGAACTTCCTGTACAAAACACTAGAGAAATCCCATCTGGATACTGCACGCTAGAACTCACACAGAAAAAGAGGCAGGGAGGATCTTATGGAGGTGATCAGAGGAGCATTTTCTCATGACAGAAGGCTAGAAAACTTGTCTTGCACGGTAAAACACAGACTGAAAGAGGAGAGAATTGCAGTCTGTAAGGTATCCAAGAACTAAGTACTAGGAGAAGAAAAGAACTGTTTAATTTAATAGAGATATTGACATAAAGATATTGGATGTGAGCTTACCATAAACACTTCCATCCTGGAAACAAGAAGAAGGATTCCAGTTATTAGGAGGATGAAGCTCAGGAACTCAGTTCCCAAAAGTCATCTTTTACGAGAGGCAAAGGAAGCACAAAAAATTAAGCCCTCTATTCAAAATCAGATATAAAGTTTGTGTCAGAGATGGGAATAGATAGATACCAGAGACTTAAATGCCAGGCCAGGTCCTTTAAAACAAAATCAATATTTTTATCAGTAAGGGTCAAATGTGTTGAAAAGATGGTCTGCTGAGCCAAATTTTGCAATCTAATATAGGTGAAGTGAGGAAAGGAAACTAATACAAGAAAACAGATTAGATTTTTATAATATTAATAAACCGCTAATAGGTAATAAATAAATTTTTAGTGGTGAATCAGTACCACTAATCTTCAGAGTGATTAAAAAAACATTTTCATTTAAAGAAAAATTTGCGTTTCTGACACAGGGCATTGCCTCAGGATGCTGCAGAGTTAATCAAGATGTTTATGGGCAGTCTTTTCCTTCTTTTGCATGGCAGAGCAAATAATTTATTGATACCTCAGTGTCATCCGCTCTTCTGGGTTGTGGGTTTTTTTCCTTTTAAATTTTATTGTTGGAATTATCAGTACAGTCGTGTCCTCAGGGAATAACATCCTTGCTTGTAAAGTTCAGTTATAAACAAACAAGCCTAGACACTTCTCGTTGTTTTGAACGCCTCCTGATCTGGGATTATTAACTGACTGTAATTTACATTTTTCCCTCACACAGTGCTTGTCAAACTGTTGACCTGGCTTTTTCTTTCTCTTTCAGAAGAAATCAATGAGGGTTTCCATTCGGGGATTCCCAAGGGTGTTTCCCTTATTATCAATTTCATTGCCATGCCTGTTTTGTCTCAAGCCCTATACACTACTTGCTTCATCAGATTTCTCTAAATCCTAATTTCAGTACCAAAATCCAAGGAACTACTGGAAAGAGTCCAGTGGAGGGCTGCAAAGATGATCAAGGGGCTGGAGGACCTCTCTGACGAGGAAAGGCTGAGAGACCTGGGGCTGCTGAGCCTGGAGAAGACTGAGAGGGGATCTCATCAATGCTTATATCAAGGGCAGGTGCCAAGAAGATGGAGCCAGACTCTTTTCAGTGATGCTTGGCTACAGGACAAGGGGCAATGGGCACAAACTGGAACAGAGAAAATACCATCTGAATATGAGGAAAAACTTCTTTCCTTTGAGGGTGCCAGAGCACTGGAACAGGCTGCCCAGAGAGGCTGTGGAGTCTCCTTCCCTGGAGATATTCAAAACCTGCCTGGGTGTGTTCCTGGGCAACCTGCTCTGGGTGACCCTGCTTTGGCAGAGGGGTTGGACTAGATATTCTCCAAAAGTCCTTTCCAAACCCCACCATTCTGTCATTTACTATTTCTTAGTCAATCCTCAGATGCTCACTTTATGCAAAGAGAGTGATGTATTTGCTGTTCATGAGCAAAGATTTTTAAGTCGTGTGTGTTTGGTTCCTCAGGTCCCCATTGCCTCTCCCCGCCTCAGGAAGAGGGACCATGTTCCAGCTATAAACATGTTGTCACCATCGCCAGGAGGGAGACGGTGACACAGGGTCGTGCACTCTCCCCAGTACTCCCTCATGCTCATGTGGATGTACATTGCCTGTCTTGGGGACCTGGATTCCCAAACAATATTAAAAATGCAGCCTTAAGCTTCTTTTCCCCTTGGCCTTACATGAGGCAGAACCTTTCACTTTTTTGAGTAGCCCTAACTTTGCAAAAAGTCACCGTTCTTCTTAGCTTCTGATTCCAGTGTCAGCTGGGAAGTTACCTTCGGTAAGGGTGAGCGGCTCTGCACTCTCATCTTGACCTCCCAAAACTGTAACCAGAGGGTGCACTTGCTTCACCTAGTCATCAACGATATTAGACAATATTTGAAAGAGAAATGAGAGGACGTGCAGGCAGCTTTTATAGGAAAGGTTGGCCACAACCACACTATTTACATTCCTAGCTCCTCTGCAGCCATTTCTGTCCTCCGGCAGCTCCTACCAGCAACGTTTCCAGCCTCCCACAAGGGTTTGGTCTGAATGATGCGATCTTACCGCTTTTTCCCTATTCTTTCATATGACACCAAGACCCTTCATTTTCTCCTTTTCCAGCAAAATTGAAATACCGGCTTCTTACATTCCTTCCATCACCGCGACTGGAATGGCAATTCCTCAACACAATGCAGTCTTAAGGCAAATTGTGCAAGGATGCAGAGGTGACGGTTATTCCTTTCTGCAGACAGTTGCAGCGTTAGTGATTCCCTCTATCTCCCTGGAAACATGTTTACAACTTCTCTCTCTCCCTCCTTGTCTATCAAATTGCTGCCGTTGACACCCAAATGCCTTGCCTCGGCATCTCATGAACTCCAATGAATTAATAACCACGGCAGCTTTGCAGAGAAAAACACTTGAGTAGAAATACATCAGTAAAACTTAAAGACTCAGCCTTCCAAGAGGTGTTTAAGTGTCCTGAGCCATGGAAAGATACCAGTGTGATTTTCTCATCACCCACCTGCATCACTATAAACCTACATAGTTTGCGTACGTTTCTGCCTAAATACATTTAGAAAGCTGGAGCAGAAGGGATTTCAGTATGTCTTGCATTCAGTTCTTAGGTGATTTGGGGCATTTCTCCAGTACAGCGATGCTGAACTTGGACTCTCCAAGTTAACACGTGGAACTGTCAGCGCATCCTCGTGTGCTGCACAGCTTTGTCCCAGTGCAAGGCACAACTTCCCGAGAACTGCTTAGGGCCTCCAGCACAGGAGCTGCCAGCATCTTCTAGAGAGGCAAAGTGCACGGGGAGGTGAGGGACTTATGTGCGTACATGGTGACAGGAGGGACAACAGTAGCAGCTTGCCCTCGGCATTGAGGTGAGGGAGGGGGGTACACCTTCTCTGGTCCCTGGTCCCTGCCAGATGGGGAGGCACCGGCGCGTTGTTCTCACAAGTGCCTTGTGCAAGTGCAGAGGCAAATTCCGCATCACTGCCTGCAAAACCTGCCGTCTCGTCGGTGCAGTGGTGCAGAGGCAGAGCTCCGCTGCTTGGCTTGAACTGAGAATTAAATGCCATGCTGGGAGCTGCCACCGGGCAGGCTGAGCTGTCGCTCTTCAAAGGGCCTGGGTTGTGTAAGGGGACCAAGGGAATCGCTAAACCACAGACAATGAAAACAACTCTAAATGAGAGACTAAATGAAAGGAAAAAAGTTGTCAAAATGTCAAGGTTAATGTTTTCATAAAACTAACCAGGGAATGGCTAGACAGTGTGACTGTAAACTCTAAACTTCATTAAAACTTTTAAAGTGTGAATACAAAACTAACTTCAGTCTAGACAGTCAATAAATCTTTCCTCCTTAATGAAATACTTGTCCTTTTGGTATTTCTGGTCAATTTTCTCCCTCATCCTTGCAGCTATGTGTAACTTTGAAACTCAAATTCTTGTCTGTTGAAGCCCAAGAAGCCATGCGGAGTGGGACCACAGCCTCCTGTGGCTCCTGCTCCATGTCCTCCTGCAGCTCCTGCTCCATGTCCTCCTGCAGTTCCTGCTCCATGTCCTCCTGCACCCCTGCCTGGGCCAGTCACTCTATCCCCAGCCTGGTGACAGCTTCAGGATGGGCAGCAGCTTCCCAACACCTACGTTAAGCCGGGGAGGGACAAATGTCTGCCCCAGCCCCTTCGCTGAACCATGATGGTTCCTGCAGAGCATCTCAGAGGTGGTTTCCTCCACCTCCAAAGCTCTGCTCGGGCTCTGGAGGCAGCCCAGAGGAAAGGCACATCCTTGTCTTACAGCCTGGCAGCGTCTCTGCTATTTGGACAACCAGAGACAGCAGAAATGGGGTCTGCAGTGCCTCTGGAAAGCCCAGGGCTGGCAGATCTCCATCAGATTTTAAGAGATCAGTTTAAAGAGCCCTGGGATCTTGTTTTCTTGTGCTTTGTTGTTAATGGGCATCATCATCCAGAGTTAGAATTATCTATAAATTATCTACTTAGCCATTTTCTTGATCTTTCAGGCAGTTTTTTTCTTGAAATAAAATTGCTTTTTAATTGATTTTAAGAAAGGAAAGGAAAATGGGAAGAACTCCCCACGATCTCAAATTGTGTGGTGATTGTTTGGTGCATACCATAATTTTACATACTATTCTTCCTGGTGAATGCTAGAAGGAATGTACGTGTGCTCTGAAAACACACAGGGCAGTTGTTCTTCCTTCCTTCTTTCCTTCCAAATGTTGCTCGTACTTAACTGTGTGCATAAGCAGAGTTTGGTTAAATTGTCAAGAATTAAGCAGAACCACCACACTTTTTGCTTAGACATTCAAACATCCCTGGACAGGTCCTTTTTTTTCGCCTTTCTGACCTTTGCCAAGTCTATCATTGTTTTCCTTAAATAAAAATTCCAATTTTGTGACCAATGGGTACCCTTTTTCCTCCCTCTTTTTTAAAATATGCCTTGTTCAGACACAGTTTGCAGCCTGTGCTGCCAGCGCACTGCGGCTTTCCCCGGGGCAGGATCTGGACTTGCACCGTGCTGAAAAATGATGGAATTGGCAAAAAGGTGTGGGGATAATCAGCATGTTGATAACCAAGACTGAAATCACTGGCTCTGCCATCTGCTCCACCTCACAGTCCTAAATTTGGATTGATATCTGCCTTCATCTGTCTGACTCTACCTTAGCATGAGCTCCACAGCGGTACTCCTAATAAGTCCATCAATACCATCTCAGCACTGTGAATAACAGAAGGCTAAACTAGTGTTATGGCTCTGTAACAACAACAACAAAAAAAGATATTGGAATCTTATATCAAAACCATTTTGTTAGGGAGCCATAATATTACTTTAGCATTCTGGTATTCATGGTGCTGCAATAACGCTGTTTCACATGGTTCTGTCCACAGAGAGCAAACAGACACAACCACTACTTCAGCTGCGTGTGAGCAAATGTGATTCTGGATATTCAGTGAGAATAGTTATAACCAGCAAGACTACAGCCCTGAAAGTTTCTTCAAGAAGGTCACTAACCGAACAGATTAGGTTGGAAGCTCATGTTTTTCCTAGGCAGAAGAGACAAGCTGAAGTTTAATCTCATTTTCATAAGACAAAACAAAAGCATGTAAAACCAAGAGCATATTGCAAATATTCCAACTGAAGAAAAGCACAAGCTAAGAGCCAGGATGCTTCAGATGAATGTCAAGATATTGCAATTTAAACACAGATTTTAAGTTACCCAAGCTGCCCCCATTAAAACAATGAAAGGATCTTACTTTCTTCACAAGGAAACTCCAACATAAGCCTTTTATTTTTTTTCTTCCAGTACATAACATAATGGACTTAATGTGAATAAATCCTCTCCGCTTTTTCTCAATTACTGGTGAGGAATCTCAGACGTGCAACAACGTGTGACAGAGCAGTAAAGAAAAATAACAATGTAACTCTACAAGAGATATGTCCTGGCATAGTAAATCAGCACTGGATCTTCCCAGGGCTACTGCCTGCATTCATAACTTTCTTGAATTTTACAGTGCTTTGTTACATTGAAACCTGGTGGTGTTTTTTTAATGAAGGCCTTTGCTTCAAAAGGGTTTTTTTTTCTTTTTTTTTTTTTTTTTTTTGAGATAAAGAGATGCTTTTCCTGGCTCTGGTGGCAATTCTGTATCATATACTCTGCCTGCATCTGTAGAACTGAAAATTTCACCCCTGCCACTGAGACATATTCCTGAAGGAGAGGGTGCAGAAATTCGGAGGTGTCTGCAAAGGTGACCTACTCCAGCCCCAGCACTTGCTTTAAATGAGAGGGCAGCCTCAGAAATACTGAAATAGCAATAGCTCCTAGAAATTTTGGCCAGAAGGAAACAGGACGGGGAACCTGCTCTCCAGTGAGGGACACCCAGCAAAACTCACACACATGCACAGTTTTGGGCAGGAGTCACCCTGAGGGGACACGGTCACTGGTTTGCTGCCTTTGACGTGGGGTCGGAGCTCATCCTAGAGAAGAGATTCGAGCGCTGATAGGGATGATCACCACCCCAAGCCTCCACGGGAGGAGATCCCCGGTGCCTGACAGTGCTATCGCAGTGATGCTCTATCACACTGTGCAGCGGGACAGGTTTCACAGCCCTCCAACCCAGCACCCTCACCCCCAAGGCTGACTGTCAGTTTAACAATGGGGCTGAAGCATTAAAAGCAGGTGCAGCTTCTTCAGAAACTTCTGCTTCAGTAAGAAAATATCACAATATCACTTTGGGCCCAACTTAGTGTGAGCTCAGCTTCCTCGCCAGAAGAGCGAGCAGCAGAGCAGGAACAGACCATGCACACCTGAAAGTCTCCAAGCTCTTGACTCCCCATCACTGACTTCCAGCAGGACCTGGACACGCAGGTGGCCGTCAGCGCAGCTTCTGGGACTCGCACATACACAAAGCCACCTCCAGGGCCACCGGGGCTGTAGGCAAGACTCAGTGTTACCCTCCTGATGGAAAAGGACCAGCAAAGCCAGCAAGCGAGGGAGAGCCCCGAAGAGCTGCCCCTGGTGCAGCCCGAGGCAGGGAAGAAAACACCTCCAAGAGACGCCCCAGAGGTGAGGCCATCAGGGTTATCCCACCACCTTCGGCATCCTGCCATCCAAAAATCGCCTGCGCTGAGAGCTGGCCTGGGATACATGAGCACTTGTTGGACTGAGCTGTACATTTTCTTTCGCCAAGAATTGCTCGACTTGGGAGAATTTATACTTGGATATTAGAGAGACATAAACAGCCATAAAAATTCCAGCTCTGCTTGTACAAATGATCCGCTGATGTGTGTTAAATGCACTCCATTGCCGCACTAAAGTCAATTTGCAATTGATCATATTGCATTTCTAGTGTCAGCAGATATGAAAACATGTCATTTACCAATGCTTAATGAACCTCTATGCTGACAAGACATAAATATCAATAAGCAGCTCCCCAGTTAAGGAGGTTAACCAGCAAAGTACTCAGTGAAAACATTAAAGAGGTAATCATCTGGCAATAGCTGTATAGATGGAGCAGCTGCCCTCAAGGATGACTAAACCTATGCAAAGAACCATTACAGGGAAAAAAAAAAAAAAAAGAAAAAGAAAAAAAAAAAGAGGCAATTAACTCCATGTTATAAGCTGAAAAATTGTATCTGAATGAAAAAAGGAATTGCCTTTCTGGATTGCGCTTGTGCTCTTTTCCACCAGTACTTGAGGTAATCTACTTAGTAGGGCTCTTTGACCATGTTGGATGTTTGGAAAGGAAAAGGCAAAGCACCAAGTTTTTGAAATGTTGTTCCTCTTAATTCTTCCTGGTAATGCTGATCCCTCCTCCTCCCTTTTTTGAACCTTTGCATTTGCTTTCATGGGTATTTTAAGCCTAAAATCTTCCTCTATTTTTTTTAGGACAAAGCTTTCAGTTTCCTGTAAAGTTAAGGGAACGCAATAAAGAGAACATTACCAGTGCTTAGAAGCACTTCATGAAAGTAAAACACAGCAGATTAAACTTTGCTTTATAGTTAATGGAGCAATTTAACAGCAGCTACATTCACCGCTGGACTGAACATAAATTTCAAGTTCAATTCAGATTTTAGGCAGATGTAAATGGTGTTTATATTTAACCTATGAAGCCCAAAGCAGCAGAGTTTTCTGAGCAACTGAGGGAGTCCAAAAGAGTTTAACCTCTCACAGCTCAGATATACCTGCTGCTGGCAGGACACAGTATGCACTATACCCCGTTGCAGTCAGCTCTCACCGTGAAATGGGCCCGTTCCACGCCACCAGGGGAAAGGACAGTACAATTGAGGGTGATGCTACAGAGTACTTTTGGCAGAAGTCACATATCCTGCCTGAGATCCCCTGACCTGGGCATCCTTTCCCCATTTTACAACCATGTCGACCCCAGGCAGATACCAACTATCCCCTGCCTGCAGCAGCCACTCCAGGAACAGGAGTTTCCTCTGTGCCGGCTGCTTTCCCTTGCCCAGACAGCCCTGGCAGCCACCTCCCTGCACCCCTGGGTGCTGTGTCCCACCTCCACTCTGCCCGTGCAGCACCTCACCTCCCGGATCAGGCTCCGAGCTGGTATCCCAGCCATGAAGCCTCTTTCTGTAAGAGTCAGGGCGCACATCCAGCCCACAGCTGGTCAGGCTGACCCTGCTTCTGGAGGGAGGAAAGGCTGACACCTCTCAGAGACCAAAAGCTCCTCGTTCTGCCACTGCCCAATGCCTCCAGTATGTGAATTAAGCATCCTAAAAAAAAATTTAAAAAGAACAGAAAACACAATCAAACAGAAAAAAAACCCCAGTTCTATATGGCCATTAAATAGTAGCAGGTCAGTGGGTTTCAGCGGCGCATCATTCTGACCCAGCACTTCACAACTTGCAGCTGCTTTGGAAAACCACTGAGTGCTCAAATTATAAACAGTTAGCCCCGGCAAAAGGAAAACTGCAGTAAAGCTGGAGGAAGAAAGGGAATCTTCCTTTTCTTCAGAAGAAATGGATGGATACTCATAGATAGCAGGCATTTAAGGAACTTGTTGCCTTTTGTATATTCAGTAACAACTGACTATTCTAGTGACAAAAACTCCCTGATATTTTAATGTATTGTAACCACAGCTGTTCAAAATCACCACGTGTACAAGACAGGAAAAGGGGTTTTGTACACCAAAAGAAATGCAATTAGCAGGAAATTGCCTGTGCTCTGGTAGAGCCTTTGCCACACACACTGACAGGGTACCACATAAATCCTTCTCATTTCGGGATGCTCTCCAGCAAAAAACTCAGCACGCAGACCCAATCCTCCGCTCTCCTGTACACATCCTATCCTATTTCAATGCAAATGTGTTGCCCCTTGATAATAACAATCACCCACAGCTCTCGTATCACACTTTTCATCAGCAGATGTAAAAGCAAAAAACAGACCAACAGAGATCAGTTCATTAACCCCATTTTGTATCTTCAGAATGCGGGGAATGGGAGACGTCCCTCCCGGCAGGACGAAACAGAAGCAGACTTTGGCACCCGTGGATGTTCCCCTGGGATCCTTCACCTCTGTACTTGCAGCCTGGACTGAACACTGGTCAAATTCAAAGGGCCCAGCTGTATCACGCATGTGCTGGGGTGTGCGTCTCAAGGCACTCGGCACGGCTTCCTCATTTAGGCACCAGTATTCCCAGGTGTGCTCACAGGAGCTTGTCTGGTTTTCCCTCTGGTTACCGCCAGTGTCCATACAAAGTTGCATTGATTTGCCTCTACTTGCACCTGTCAACATGCAAAGGCCAGTTTTCCATACACAATTCAAGTGAAAATCTTCAAAAAGGGAGTAAAAACACAACTATTTTGCATGGATACTTTTAAACTATCATTTGTATTTTTTTAAGCACTCTGTAAACTTCATGATGGCCAAGCTCCAAACCTGAAGTACCAAACAGAGATGAGATAGAGATGAGATAGAGTCTTCTGACATCCCTTTACTGTACGTATTAACTGTTGGTGGTGAAAGGCAGTAGCTGCAATTGTAGAAACGCTTCTCAAAGGGTTCCAAAATGTTCTGAAGAATGCGGTGTACAATAAAACAAGATGGCACAGGAGCCTTCATTTCCATTGCTAACAGTTCATTGGATCCTAACCACTGTTTGGCCAACTACAATTTGAACCAAACATGAAGAACGACAGAATTGCAATCAGTAGCTCGATCTTAATATTGAATTAAATACATCCTCCACATCAACCGCGGTTATGCACAAATAACTCGGGAGCATTCCACGTCACACAGCAGTACTCTAAAAATACATTTGCCTTCAGATAGGATTATAGATGGACGAGCAGTTTCTTCTCAACTCACACCTGAACTTCAGAGTCTTTGCCCACTACAGTAAGCCTTAATCAAATTAAAAATTTGCTCCCAGGTACGATTATATCTCAACCTTATAGAGATACCTTATTATCATTGCTGCTTTGTGTAGAGGGGGAAAAAAGGCTTTATGTAACTCCATGCTTGATTTTTTAGAAATTAAATAAAAGAGGAGGTTTTGTTTGCACTGAAGGATGAGATTTCCCTCTGGATTTGCTGCCCTCTAGATATCTTTCAGCAGAAAACTGCTGTGCTTTTTAAATGGATTTCGCAATAATCTGTTTTAGCTGAGGATGCAATGGGGAGGGAATAAATGAGTACAAAGGCAGGGAAGAGGCAGTGTTTGAATAGTTTGTCAAGATGCTTTTTACAAAGATAAGGTGTCTTCAGATGATGCCATTTGTCCAAAGGAAGGGAGGCGGTTATATGTGTCTGTAGGGGAGACAAATCAGTGCTAAAGAAGTGCTGGGTGGTTGCTGTTATGGCACAACATGCTCCATTTGCTCTACAAAAGGAGCCCTGAGATTATCAGCGCATTATTCCCACATACTGCTCTGCCAATGGCTGTTAGTGCTGATGTGAGAAAACTGATGCGGAGGCGTATTTCTTTCCCGAAACTTCCTCTCTATGTGTCTCTTGGATTATATGCCTCTGCAAAGCTTTCCTCAGTGATGCCAAGCTCTGAGCTGGTAGTGCCACTCCAGACATTCCAGATCTGTTTGATTTTCTCTGCAGCAGAGAACGAACATGTTTCAGAGACTTTGACAGAACCCTGTTTGCTAAATTCTCCATTTCCAGCCTTGCAGTAGTTCAGATCTGGTAGGGACTTCCATAGGAAATTTTTCAGTAGAGGGATGTGCATGAGTGTACAGGCATATAGTGCAATGGGAGTTTCAGAGGTAAATGTCATACAAAACAAGAGCCGTACTGGTGATTCATTATAAGACAATACTAATAAGATGAGGATTAAGTAAGCAGGGAAGCCTATAAATAAGAGGTAATCATAACGGAATTCTTCAGTTTGTTCAAGGCGAATTGGGAAAGAGATGTTATTACAACTACCTAGAGCAAAAAAACCTCTAAAGGTCCCTCCAAATGACATGAGACAAATAAATTGTTTCAATTATTTCTCTATTTTCTGTCTTAACCAGGGTGCTTACTTCAGCAAAGACTTTAGGGGGAAAAAAAAGAACCTTTTTATTATTAGATGGAGAAAACAAGTCCCAGCTTTTGGAGCCCCAAATCTTTACACATGTATCCTACCCAGCTTTCAAGTAATTTGACTCATACACAAACATTTGTGCAGACTTCCTGCCAGGCCAAATCCTGTAGAAAAAGTACTTTTGTCAGTCTGGATGTAAATAGTCCTATTGATCCCAAAGAAACAGCCATTGCAGCAAGCGCTGCTTCCATTTCGGTGTCTGCAGGATCAGACCCTGTGATCTGACAGCTTGACAAAATTATAAGTTGGCGTGTAGAAAGCACCATTCATCAAGGGAAACTAAGGGAAAAACCAGTTATTAACTCTCAAGGTCAATGTAGGGTGATCAATATTATTAATTGCACATGGATAAGTTGAGACAGCAGTTCAGCACTTTAGCAATTATCTGAGATTCGATACGAGTATTAAATACTAACAGTATTCAATCATGGGTGGTTAAGAAAAGAAGCTCCTAGTTCTGCTCACCCTTGGCAGGTGAAAGAAGAGTTCCCTCAGGCTAAAGTACTGCTGGATACCCTCAGCCCTGTGCTCAGACCAAGTGTATACGGGAGTCAGAAAGGTAACTTTATGTCTGTCTTGTCTTTCTTGAGACTGGAAAGAGAAATCTCCAACTAGCACAAATTGCCCTGCCTTGGTGACATTTCCAGCCTTACCGTAAGCTGAAAATTCACAAATCCACCCGAACAGCCTGTTGTCAAGAGAATATAGCAGGACTCTGTCTGTGTTGGAACAGGAATTGGCAAATACACACAAAAACATGCGTGGAGGGAACAGCAGACTGAAAGGCCATACTGGCTTACACAGCACATAGCACCACAGGCACTTCCACCCAGGGTCCTACCAAGTAGAAAAAGTCCCCTCTGAGTTTCCTAACTTTATCACATATCCAACCCCAAATACAGCGTTTCACTTATCTGTTCAATGTCAGTTCTAAATCCTGTAATGTTTTTCAGCTCAGACGGCAAGAAAATATGAATTCCTAATTTTTAAATGCATGAGCATTTCCCCACAATTTTATTATAACTGAAGTGTTACTCCTGTCCTATTGTCGTGCTTTCAGCTATTTTCAGATGCTAATTTGTCTGATTTGATTACTCCACTCTTGGGCACCACCTTCTTTGGCTAAACACTTTGTTACGGACTCTTGGGTGTCAGGAGGATGGGACCAGGCTCTTTTCAGTGGTGCCCAGTGATAGGACAAGGGGTAATGGGCACAAACTTGAGCATAGGAAGTTCCACCTAAACATGAGGAGGAACTTCTTTCCCTTGAGGGTGGCAGAGCACTGGAACAAGCTGCCCAGGGAGGTGGTGGAGTCTCCGTCTCTGGAGACATCCCAAACCCGCCTGGACGCGTTCCTGTGTAACCTGCTCTAAGGTGGCCCTGCTCTGGCAGGGGGGTTGGACTAGATGATCTACTAAGGTCCCTTCCAACCCTAGGATTCTATGATTCTATGATTCTTGCTCACTCTGTGGCTTTGGGGAATGGAAAGGATGCTGAACCTGCACTCCGTATTTGATTAACCTGGGCCAGCCAAGAGTGGACAAATTCCCAAACAAAGAGAATTTGTATTAAATTTTGCAAGCGTCCTCAAAAATACCAAATGTTTTTTTTAAGTCCTTGGTCTGAACGGCCAGACCTTGGCCGTTCTCACCAAAACTTCTGGGAAGCAAGAATAAGCTGTACATGGTTGTTAGTCATGCCACTTGTTGCTTGCCTGAAAAGTGCTTATTTGCTGTGGTGAAAAGCAGAGAGTGAGGAACCTGAACAGAATAAAAGTCTCGCTCTTGCTTTGAACCAGAATCTCAGGTGGATATTAGTATTTATAAATTCAAAGACTGCCACTGGTTCAGAGCTAAATTTCAGGCACTCATCCAAATTGAACCCAAAGCTTAAACCTTTTGACATGAGCCTTCCTCTCCACCAAGCATTTGTGTAATTAATACATCTCTTTTTTTAAACCCTTAAGAAAAAAAAAAAAAAA
>VXBO01004173.1:424097-444888 GCA_013400135.1 Rhinoptilus africanus
AAAACTGTATCAAATGAGCTGGAAAAGTACAGAGAAAAGGAGGGGCTCAGTGAGAGCCCAGAAGCCACAGCTCTGATTTACGTAAGTGAAGGACAAGCAGCGTCTTCTATATCGGAGAGTCTATTTTCCTGTCATGATCCAAAGTAATGCTGAAGGTGGGTTCACCTGTCGGATGTATTATTCCAAAAGAGGCATGGTGTTTTCTAGTGACAGTTAGCCACCCCCAATGTGGATGGGGCCATGATTTCCCTCCAGTTCCACTGCCAACATCACCTCTTCTTCCCCCCAGCCTAACCCGAGTGAAGTCTCTCCTTCCAGCAGATCACACCAGCGAAGGCACCTGCTGCCCCCAGGCAGGAGGACTGATTGATGGGGCTCCCCAAGCTTTGTGCTGACGTCGGAAAGCTGTGACAGCATCTGGAGGAGTGAAATGTTGGTAAAATCAACTCAAGGAATTACAAGAAGTGGTGAAAGTGGATGTGAAGGCAGAGGTGCTTTATTTCTGTTCTATTTTAATCCAATTCTGACTATAGAAATTTCCAAGCGAGAGATTTTGGTGCTGGTTCAAAGAAAGAAAGATGTACAGAGGGCTGAGCTGAGGGAGGCACAGACGTGGAGGGGGAGGAGGAAAATGACTGGATTCATTAGAAATATCACATTTTCAGCTACACTGCACAACCTGGTTATGTTTCTCCCACTTCAGGATGCCAAAAGTATCCCTGTCACCTACCTTCTGTGCACTTGTCTTTAGCAGCATCTTTAGGATGGGACATCCTCCCAAGCATTCCTCAGGGGACACCGGGCGCTATTCATCCAGCAGAATAACCTCTGCTCCATTCCAAGCTCCAGGTCATGACAGTAAGATGGAACCAGGGAACACTGCTGGGCCCATCACCACGTGTGGCTGACCCCTGGGTGCTAAGGTACCTCCTAACAGCGCCTGGCATCTGAGAGGAGAGTGTTCCTCAACTGGGCAGGAGCTCAGTGGTCCCGGACGAGAGGAGTTCGCTTACGGGCTCATGCTGCAGTAACATCCTATCAACCTCTCAGAGCTCCAAACCATCAAGTAGTTATGGCATTACAGTTTATTTGCATAGAGCAAACCTTGATAATAGCTTTAGTAGACAGCACTCTTGACTGCAACAGCCAGCCCAGATGACTGCCACAGAGAGCCTTGTCTTCGTGGGTAGAGCCGAGAGCCACGAATCTCAAATGCTCTTGCTTTTGCCAGAGAGCTCTTGTGCAAATCCCCTGCCAACGCCGGACTTCAGCAGCCTGGCACTCTTCCTGGCATTATATTTGTTGTGACCCTCTTTTCATTACACCTTGTAAGATCATTTAGGATCTCTATAAACAAGGCACCACAGGATCACAGACAGCAAATTGGCAGTGTTCTGCTGTTGCTTGGTCTGCTTGGGAGTCCGTACAAACACCTATGCCCCTCTGCATGGATCTAAGCACAGAATAGTGACCCTGAGGAAAACGCTACCTGCCAAGGTCTGCTTGGCTCTTTCATCCCAATATTTCTATGCATTTTAATATATATATGTAAATCAAGACTAAAAAAGTGGGCTCCATTTAAAGTTCCAGTCATTCCCACCATCTATATACAGATAAAAATCTAAAGTAATCGAAGCAACTACAGAATGTTACATTCTGGACAATTATGGAAGCAAACCAATATTGTTTAATGATGTATCACGTTCACGTTATCAACTTCTCACCGGAGCCATCATCCCACACTGGTGAGAGTTGGATTCTCATCGGTGGAAGTAAAATTAATCCCACTGGAGTTAACTCAGTCTACACCCATTGAAGATTTACCCTTTACTTCTCTACAATGACCTCCGCTTCCCCGTGTCCCCAGGGTGATCAGTCAGTTGTAGGTTTATAAAGTCCCCGTGGCATTTTTCAGACATTAGTTGTTGCTGCATTTTTTCAGTTGTCCCAGTTTTTCCCCTCCCACCTCCTTTTAAAACTTTGACCATATCATTCATTTAAGCTTCTAAATGAGGTATGTCTATAAAGAGCATCTGGGTCAGCCAGCCTTAATTTGAAAATGTCATTACTCCCACACAAAGCTTCCCCCATCAATCCCACAGCAGCCATCATGGTTTGTATGCCTCCCAGAACAACCTTATTGAAACTGTGGTCTTTCCATCTTTCAAAATAGGGGGAGGAGATAAGAAACCATCATCCAGGTGGTGAAGACTGAAACCGTCCAGGGAAACAGAGCAAGGAAGTATTCTCATTTCCACAGATATTTCGGGCTGCAAATGTGTAAAGTTTTCTCTGGAGAAGGGAAAACAGTAAGCTTTTAGCTTATGCTTAGCTCAATTCCAACTATCTTTAAGTCAATTTCATTTTGCAAAGTTCAGAAATATTCAAGGTGTTCCTGAGGTTCTCACGAACAGCCTTTCCTGCGAGTAGCTAAAGAA
The DNA here is from genome assembly GCA_013400135.1 of Rhinoptilus africanus. Lineage (NCBI taxonomy): Eukaryota > Metazoa > Chordata > Aves > Charadriiformes > Glareolidae > Rhinoptilus > Rhinoptilus africanus. The sequence continues at coordinate 426,536 of VXBO01004173.1, forward strand.
AGCTGTTTCTGGGTCAGTGGAGTTAAAAGGCTTACATCTGAACTAAAGGTAGGATGCTTTTCACTTTCCTAACCTGCAAGTTAAACAGCTAATATTCCTAGTCTCTCTCTGTAGTCAGTGTGATGAAAGGCACTTTCAGAGGGCAATTCACTTCATCCTATAATAGGTATTAAAAACAGGCTGAATATATTGCCCTCTGAAGCTGTTTAGATAATTAACTCTAAATGCCTCCAGGAGCCAGACCTGTATCTTTAGCCATAAGGGACTGGATTCAGCTGGAGGTGAAGATGCCTCCATCCCGGTGCCTACATGTGAGCAATGTGTCCAGGTTGGAATCGCTGGGAGATTTTGCCAACACCGTAAGCAGACCCCTAAGAGCGATTCAGCCGACCCTCGAGCAGACAGCTGGGTTTGGTGGGGTGAGCGGAAAGCTGGAGGTACCTGGTGTGGCCTGCAGCTGCCACTCCAGGACAGCAAAACTCCTGTGCCAAATCTTCAGCTCTCTATGGATGTCCCACTTACTCCAGACCATCTCAAATGGCACCAGACACTCATGCTTAAGCAGTTGAACTGAGGCCCTGGTGCACACCTCTCCAGATCCCTCTGGAAGTACTGACTGCCCATCATTGACTATGATCAGAGCATAGACAGCCATTTCACATGTAGACACCTCCATGCAGATGCCAATGTTTGCCTAACTCTCATGTTAAAACCTACCCAGGTTTTACACACCAGTTGCGACACAGCAGCACAGCGGGTTTTAGCCTGTGTGTCCCACCACATACAGCCCATTTTCCCAAGGAGGACACAGAGACAGCACAAACCAACCTAGCATCACTGGTCACTTCCCGCTGGCACTGCAGAAACAGGATCAAGGACAAACCCTACCCAGTGGGTAAATCAGTGTTAGTTCATTGATTAAAAAAATTAGGTAAAGTCATTGATGTAACAGGAAACAGAGCCTGAGCCCTGGAGGAAACATCTCCAGCAGAGTCAGTGACGAAGCCTAGAGTCTCACGATTCCAGCTCTGGCATCATGACCACAGCCCCCGTACAAATTGCTGTAAGAGGTCAGAGTCTCCTCCTAAACTATTTGCTCTGCCCTAATTACAAGCAGAAGAGAACGCAAGTGCCTCTTTGAATTCCATCAGAAAGTGTACAGCCTTGTATTATCATGGTAATAAAAGTCATACACATTTGTTGAGCTCCAGTGGGGCATACCAACAAAAGCAGCAGCATGTTTTGAAAAACAGAAAATCACTTTATTAACAGGTACACCGAACTTTGGATGCTTTCAAGCTACACTTCAATGTAGTAAACAAAATAGGTACTTTGGGTTCAAACATTATCATTCAACTGCCTGTTTATAAAGGAATGGTAGGAGGCGTTTAAAATACGGGTGCAAGTAAGGGCTCTTCAATCTCATGAGCCAATATAAAGTAAAGTGAGTGAATCGCTCATCTGTGGTCGACTAATAGGTGGAGAAAATCAACTCTGAAAACACAATTATAATTCTATACCTCCATCCTGGACACATTCAAAGTCAAGTAGGTCCCCAGAAACCTGTCTCTGGGACTCACTGGGAATATTCTGCATGCCTGAATAGGGTAAATTTGTTTTCAGATCTAAATGGAAGCATCCAAAATTAAAAAAGCAAGATGGCAACATAGCATGGTCAACTGGAAGCAGAAGTATAAAATCCAGAAGGTGAAATTACAGCCATCAGACTGCCTTCAGCATTTGAGATTCCAATCAAAGCAGGACAGTGGAGAGAGTGAAGTATTAATCCAGCTACTGACATGGTGAAACAAGGATTTGCCAACTTAATAAAATTCAAACTGATAAGTTCCTGTCGTCCTCTCAGGATACTAGCTCCCAGTACTCTGTGGAGGAGACGCTGCAGAGCTCCATCATGCACCTTTTATGATCTCCACAAGAAAAATGAAGTGTCAAAGAACAATCTAGAGGGGGCTCAGATACAAAGTCCTATTCAGGGCTGCATAATTTTGTGCTGAAGTTGGGGACTGTCCTTCTTGGTGGAATTCAGCTTACCTCAAAGTGGAAAGGATTTTAAACGGCAAGGTTCCAGTACTTGTAATCCCTGAAGTCCTTGAAGTAAGAGGATCCCTCTGAAAGACAGACCCTCTATTTCATCCTCAGTGCCAGAATTACTACATAAACCATCACAGCCCTTTGCCTGGATTTGGAAACCCTGGGCATGATTTTGAAAGCAACCAGGCACCTGAAATTCCAACTGAACTCAGCAGTTCTGGAAAACGAACTCACAATAACTGACCAGACAAAATAATACACCTCTTCTGAGAAAAATTTTCTTTAATTTTCTGTTAATTTTGGCTTCTCCAAGTAGAAAATTATCTAGCAATTTCTTCTAGACTCAAGATCTGAAGTTTCACTCTCCCACTCCAGTTTTTTTTTGGAGGTGAAAAATGAAAAACAACTTGTCCACCAACTTAAAGACCCTACCTTAAGCCATGAAGGAAAAAAACAAACACAAACTGCATAGTTACAATCTGCCGTATTCTGTCAGGATGATCAGAAAACATACCTATATTTTTGGAGCCCAGCCAAACTTTCACAACTTGGACGTCTTAGAAAAGTTCACAAGATGTTATTGATAACACAAAGCTTTTGACCAAGACTGTGCCTATAATCTGTGTTTCCTGCTCCATAGTTCTGCTTCTAAGCAGGAAAATTTTCTTTGTCTTAATGATGAATAAAGTGGTTTTGAGAATTGCTGTAGGCAACCATCACCAACACCTTATTGTGTTATCCAGCCCAAAGTAGTTTTGGGTATGGGAAGTGGAGTGTTGATGGATGAGAAGCTGAACATGAGCTGACATCATGCGCTCATAGCCCAGAAAGCCTGTCTCAAAAGCAGCGTGGCCAGCAGGTCGAGGGAGGGGATTCTGCCCCTCTGCTCTGGCGAGACCCAACTGGAATACTGGAGCCCCCAACACAAGAAGGACATGGACCTGTTCAAGCAGGTCCAGAGGAGGGCCGCAAAGGGAGGGCTGGAGCACCTCTCCTCTGAAGACAGGCTGAGAGAGTTGGGGTTCTTCAGCCTGGAAAAGAAAAGGCTCAGGGAAGACCTTATAGCCCCTTCCAGTACCTAAATGGGGCCTACAAGAAGGCTGGAGAGGGACTTTTTACAAGGGCACGTAGTGATAGAACAAGAGGTAATGGTTTCAAACTGGAAGAGGGGAGATTTAGATTAGGTATCAGGAAGAAGTTTTTCACTCTGAGGGTGGTGAGGCTGGAACAGGTTGCCCAGGCAAGTTGTGGTTGTGCCACCCCTGGAAGTGTTCAAGGCCAGGCTGGATGCTCATCTAATGGGAGGTGTCCCTGCCCATGGCAGGGGATTGGAACTAGGTGATCTTTAAGGTCCCTTCTTTTATATCCTCTGTAGGATTTAATGCTTCAAAGCAGCACGTCAGCTTTTTCAACAATATTCACCTTTTCAGACTCGTAAAGCTGACAGAAACAGAGAAACAACCTGCGGCTAAGCTCTCTCAGCGGCTGGAAATGGATCACTCATCCCTTTCCTTGGTTTCTCACCTCCCAGGGCAGCTGAAAGCAGGGCTTGGTGTCACGGGGGTGGGATAACACCATCACAGAGCAGGAACAAGTCATGGGACTGATGCAGCATGGAGATGCCAAGGACAGTCGGGGCTTCCAGGACATGCAGCCTGGCACAGTCACGTCAACCAAAAGATATGCAGCAAATTGCCCTCTCTTTGATCCTACATGGGCTAACGATCCTTTGAGATTTATCTGAACTAGAGTGGTTGCTGCTTCTTTGCCTATGAGAAGACTGGCCCAGTTGGAGTTACAACAGATTAATGATGAGGCGTGATTCTTCTCTGCAGAAATCTTGCTCTTTGGATCCTATCATGACACCACCTTCCATTTTTTATTTGTTTTCCTACTTTACGTTCTGTTTTCAACCAGTTTATAATCAGAATAGATCTCTGGGTAAAGAGAGTGAGTGCTTCCTCAAATTATCTCAATCCTGGTTTTAACTTTGGGTACAATTGTTACCCTCCACTTCTCCAAGGAAATAGCTGTTTTTAATTAGGGAAGGCATACTTTTGCTGCAGATCAGCTATTTCACACTAAGCTCTTTCAGAACTTTTCAGTGTACCATCTGGAGCTGATGATTTGCTGCTTTTTAAATTATCGATTTGTTCCAGCTCTTCTTCTGACACATCTTGATTACCAGAAAAGAGCAAGTCCCAGTAGGTATTGCTCTGATATTCTCTGTGCTGAAGAGTGATGCAAAGAAATAGTTCAGATTCTCAGCAATGTCTTTATCTTCTTTAATTTCTGCCTTTCATCTTAGGCGATCCAGTTTCTGAACTACCAATTAATTATTCTTACTCTTCTGACTGATAAACCTGAAGCATTCTTATTTTATACCTTTAGCTGTTTGCAGCCCACTGTATTTCCTTCTAATTTCCTTTCCATCTAGTCTTTACACAAATTAATGCATCAATGTATTGGTAAGCTAAGGTTAGATTTTCAAATTTGGAAAGATTCCCATTTGACTCAAAAAAGGTCTCCAGCGCGACCATTCAATTATTTACTCTTATTTTTATTACCAACATACATGCCCTCCAGACTCTATTATTGTTTTAAGTGGAATTCATGGCATCTATAAGGATTTTCCTTCCTGTACTCTTCCCTCAGGAGCTTTCTTGATTAAATCTCTCAACGTGACCAAATCACAGATGTTCTGAAGTTCAAATTTCAGTCACTTTTCTGTACCTTACTTCCCACTGACTTACTGGACCATATCACATTAATATGTCTGTTAGCAGCTTCAGATGCAATCTTGTCATGAATTCCTTCCTGCGTATTGCTTAAGATTAAAAACCAAAAATCAGGATATCAGGAACTAGGCACCTAAAAAAAGGGTGAATTCTGATCTGAAGTTCCATACCAGCCTATGGCTCTGGCCCACGCTGGAGGAAAAAAAAAAAAAGGCACCTACCCCCTGTTTTAGAGTTGCCAAAGGCAGAAACTAGGCATTAGCTGGCAGAGCTGGAGTGTGTAATCCATACCAGTAACAACCTCATGGTGGAAGCTGCTGTTCCGCAACAGCATAGTTATTACAGTACTTGCTTCTGGACATGGAAAGGCTGCATACGGGGGAGGTCAAGCCAGCACTGCCCATCTCAAATGAAGCACTTGGCCCCCAGGCAGGTCGCCAGGAGCCAGGAGAGAAAAGAACATAGGCTCTCCCACTTTTTGGGGCAGGGTTCCTGGCTCAGAAAGAACCACAAAGCCTCTGGGGTGAAAGAAAGCCTGACACTATAGCTCAGTGGTTTCGGGTCCCAGAGGAGAGAGGTCTCCTAGGTTTGAGTCGTTATGCTGCTCCTTAGCACTTTCTTTTACCCAAGAGTTCAGTGCAAAATAGTCCTTAAAACAAAATACATAACTTATTGTCTGGTACCTGCTGAGACTCACCTTTGGTACATAGGAAGAGCTTATCTTTCTGAGATGGAGAGATGTGCAGGACCACACTGATGGAGCTGAAGTAGTGGCCCGAGCCCTGCACCATCTCCTGCTCACAGCCCTCGCTCCTGAGGCCTGGACTTGAGCAACATCCAGTCCCAGCACTAAAACCTGATGGTTCTTCAACAGAGCAAGCTGAACTGTACCTCGAGTCCACATGAAAAGCGAAGGTATTTGAACAGAGTTGCTTCAGGCAACTTCCTAAATTGTTAGAAGCTTCTTCAGTATTTCCTTCTGGTTTCCTGCTGCTGACACACCTAATTACTGCCCAACAAGAGTTTCTCAACCCCATCCCTACGCATCTCCCTCCTCACATGCTGCCAAAGGGTTTCTCATGCAATGTGTCAGCTGAGCTTTAAAGAATTTATTGTTAGCAAAAAAAAATAAAATGTAAAAAGTCAGCCTACCTCTGGCCATGCAAAAGCCAACAAGAATTAGGACTGCTCTGCCTGCCACAACCCCTGGCAAGGATGAGCACTGAATTGCTGTTAGTGGTGTAGGAAGAGAGGAAGATGAGATGCAGCACAACAGACATAACCCTCAAATCCTTTACTGGCCTCCTCGGGTGGGTCCACGCCACGTGTGGCTTGGCCCCGCTCCCCGCAGATGGCTCTGTCCTGGCCAAGCTCTGTGCCACCAGCGGCCAGGCTCGCTTGGACCACAGGGAGCTGGGTGCAACGACTCACAACAACTTTGTGGCCGAACCGCGGATGCACCGAGCGAGGCCTTGTAAACCATCCCGATACCTGCAGTAGGCTTGCTCCCTGCCTCCCTGCCCCAACGTGAAAAGTCTTCTTTTCAGGAATACTCGTTCAGATGGAAAACAGCTCGTGTAGAAGATTGGGGAATTCGAGCTGCTGATTTGTGTCACGTACAAAACCCCGGTCACTGGTTACGCATGCAGAAACACTCAGAGACGTAAGCCCTCCTGCAACTGGGGAAAAGGCCTTTACTGAACAACTTTCCCATTAAATATTCTGCAAATACCCAGTCTTTGTGCTGCTGTGGCTACTGCCAGGGCATCCAGCGACCTGATCCAGCCCCTGCTGTTCTTTTATGGCCAAATTTGAAGCCTCTGAACCCAACCAGAGGATGCTGACGAAATTGCAAACCAACAGAAAAACGTCACTGCAACCATCTGACCTCTTGCTCCGAGATGAGACACCCTGGACAGAAAGAAACACAAATTCCCCTTCAAAACCTCAGATTTTCCCATCCATCTCGGCTGCAGATGGTTGCTCTCGCTGTGTCCCGCTGGCATGGGAGGGAGACAGGTACCTGGTACCCCGAGACACAGGGCAAGGGTGCCCCAGAGCTGCGCACCCAGACCATCAGGTGCTGCGGCACCTCTGCTCCCCACGTCCCCCAACCCACGGCAAAACAGCGTCGTGCCCCACGGCCGGTCCCGCTCAAGTCACCGCCCTTGCGCTTACCTTTCCCAGACACGTGTATGTGGGGACAGGCCGCCTCGGAGGATGGCGGAGGGAAGGCAGGGGGTCCCCGAGGAGCCCCCAGGCTGCCCCCCACCCCTGGCAGCGGGCACACAGCAAAGGCTTGGAATTGGCACGGCACGTCTCAGGCGGCTGCTTGGATGAGGGCGATGAGCTGTGGAGTTGCTCCCCGCCTCGGCGTTACCATCTCGCCAGCCACCCGGTCCAAGGGAAAAACATCGCCGTCAGGCTCTGGCGTCATCTCCATCGAGGGCGTAGGGATGTCTGGCTGGGAACGGCATGGCACCCCAGAGCGGGAGAGGCTGCGGGTTCAACACTGACACCTTCTTCTCCCAAAAGAAAAGCAGGATCCCCAAAGAATTACATGCAACACAGATGGGAAACAGGGAGGACCGCATTGAGAGATGCTTCTGGGTCAGGGCTGCGCGGCTTCCCCGGTTCAACAGCACCATCTCCTGGGTGGCCTCGGCCACGGCCGCCGGCGGCGCATCCCGAGAGCATCTCCCCAAGGAGAGGGACCCTCCGCGACCCGCCCCTGGAGCCACCTGAAATTTTTACTTTATTTGCTTTTGTTCCTTTCAGGCGCTATCAGTCTCCTTGCGCCTGTTTCCTCTCACAAGTGACTGCCTCTCTCTCACGGAGCATCGCAGCCAGACGCGCAAACACCGTAACTTCCGAAGGGAAGCACATCCTAGGTTCTGCATGTTTTTAAACCCAGCAGTACAAGGCACTCTTGAATACCAGCCCTAAAACTGAGCTCTTCCAAGCTGTGAAGGTTTGAATACGTACCCAGTCTTCATGGACCACATCCTCTTTGAAGTAATCAAAAAGGCCTGTTTCTCAGAGAATACCTAAACTTTCTTTAAGGAAAAAAAAACCCAAAAAAAACCAAAAAAAAAACCCCAAGAGCCCAGAATCAAAACAACACCCCAAACCACAACTTAAAAAACGCCAAATATCTAAATCTACTTTGAGACCTGTTAGATTTTAGACAAGCGAAATTTGGGGTAAGAACAGAAATTTTAAGTGTCATAGTATTACCATTCAACAGGGAAATCTTGTCTGACAAGTGGTATTTCAAAGACATTCGTTGTAGCGTGTATTTGAAAGCTCTAAAATCCACGTGTTTTTCACTCACCAGATCATAGGTTTAAGGCTAAAGGCTCCAAAACTTTATTCTCTCTATAGCTGTTGTAGGAGAGGTAGCAAATAAACTTCTCTGCATTTCAGTTTGTATTAGCCTGCAAAACACAGACTCAAGTGCCCTCCTTCACTGTTTTGAGGGTAAACTGTACATAAAATCCTTCAGGCTTTGAAGAATGTTCATATATAACAAGCAAAAAACTGTAATTCAATGTTTCTTTTCTAATTCAACATCCCCCCAAAGCCCCTTTTGACTCAATTCACTGTTAAATGCAAAGTTAAATTTCACAGAAGCTCATCTTTAAAAGATGCTAAGTAACCCCCCCTCTGCAAGCTTTACATTAGAAGGGACTATATATATAACTACAAAAACTGCATGACACCATCTCAGAGTGTGTGTAGGAGCACTCTCGTAGCTTTTTATGTAGAACAGCTGCAACTATCTTTAAAAAAAAATAAATTATTCTCCCTCTGTTGTTCGTTAGAATTAATTAGCAAAGCTGTTTCAAAATTAACATCGAACTTGACCCTTGGATTCTTCTTAGGTCCTTACAAACCATCACCACCTGCACACACTTAAGGCACACAATGGAAATTACAGCATGTGCTTCAACCACTAGAGAGAAGTTTCTAGTGCCTCCCTCCATCTTTAAGGAAGTCGAGTGCTTTTATTTACTCCGATTCAAAAGGTCTTACTGCATTAAAATCATTTGAGAATAAAAGTCACCCTTGAAAGGTTTTCTTTCTTCTTGAGAGGGGAGCACAAGCCAGCAGCCTGCTGTCCTACAAACTTTATTGCTGATTAATAAGAAACAAGCTCTGAAACAGCAATGAAACGGTGAATGCGTGCTCGTTATAGACAGCACTGCACATTCCTCTCCACCATACCATGAGGTTTTACACAATATGATTTAGTTTTTCTAACTAAACCTCCCTTTGCTCCTGGCCTCCTCCCTTACTTCCAGGGAAACAAGGCACGTGCAAGAAGCTGGATGAAAAGGGGAAGTTTATAAATCAGAATCTCAGATACTTCAGTCCTATTTTCCGCGTAGTTAAAACCTGTTTTTTACGAAAAGCCGTGTCAGGATAGGCATCAAGCAGTTCAATCAGTCAGGGGTTTCTGTAGCCATGGTCAGGCCACCCGAGGGACAGCAGTGCTGCGAGACAGAGCCATCCAAGAAACACGCAGCAGCCCAACAATAAAGCCAAAACCCAAATACTGAACAGCCTCTTCCAGAGTTTTCATCTCAACCCTTCAGACAAAAAGCAAGATGGACCCACCACAGTAAACCATCCAAAACCTTCAAAGTCTCCTTACCTTTGCCCAGAGAGACTCTTTAACAGGTAATGCACACTTTGTAAACTAATAAGGGCTTTTTTTCTAACACAGTCCTGTCATTCGGGTGTTGAAAACCCCCATGAAGAAGATTTGGTTGCTGAGGCTGCCGGCTCTGCTCCTCGGTGTTGCCCTGCCGGGGCCTCGGGGGGATCCTTGGTGCCAGCTCAGGAGAGGTTTTCCTTGGTACGATTCTCCCATTTCACCTTCCCACACTTGATTGTTTCCCACAGACTGTAGGAGCATCGACAGACTCCTGGACAAAACCCCGCTGAAGATTTCTAGCCCACTTTTTACGAGACTCGCAGGACTCACTCAGAGTGTGAAGATCAGCCTCTGTATCATCAGACCCAAATAAAGGCACTTCAGATATTTCAGGGCATTTAAACCGTATAAACTTCTTTTTTTAGAGTAGACAAGCAATGGAGAGTATCGACCACGTCCAAACATTTGCTAACAAAATTAAGGTAAGGAAAAGGTCATTAGGGCTGAGAAACACCTGTACCACATAACCCATCCCCGTGTCCTGTTGAGCTGTTCACAGCTCGTTTTCTCAGAGAAACCACTTTTGGTTTAACTGATTTGAATTCTCTCAACTCAAAACTAGCCGCAAAACAACAAGTGTTCGTACCCTGCTCCCTGCCACGACCAGTTCAAGAGAGCAGAGACCCTCACTCCTCTTCCGTGAAGGTTTAGGACACCAGATGGGTTTGGGAATACAAACAAGGTAATTTGCTTAAATGGAATGACCTTGCTCTATACGTCAGAGGTGAGAAGTGTTAGAAGATGCAAAGGATTAGCTGGATTTATGATCTGGTGAACAGGTTGGTCCACTCAGCTCAGTCTTTTGCCACAGCAGCAGCACCACGGGCATCCTCAGAATAAACTGTAAATAATTATGATAATGGTTTCCAGTTTGGCAAACATTCATACCACAATCCTATAATAACAGAATAACAATCACAGATAGTAGTTTACACTCTTTCACCTCACCGTGAGCCCTCAGCAGTGAAATACAGCCAAAACGAGCCCAGAAGGACTTCACTGGGGGAGCAGCCAGCCAGGGCGCCTGCCCGGTACGACACGCTAAAACCGTCAATACGTGGTATTTTGGATCCGTCAGCTCCATGCAGCCATCCTTGAGCTGAAGAATGGCAATGCCGCCTTATCCTCACCCCAGCAGGTGAAACTCCACACCAGGCAGCTTTGCTTCTTTCTTCACCAAAGCTGGCAAAAGCAGCTCCCATCTTCGCCCTTGGCTGTCCTCCTCAGCAACTTCCGCCAGCCTTCCCAAGCCCCGTTCCTGAGCGATATTACCTTTGCAATCTCTGTTTTATTGAGGAGTGATCGAGGAAGCACAAGCAGCGGTGCCAGTGTTTTTTCCCCCCCCATCTTTCCCCTCATCTCCTATGACAAGCTGCTTCTCCTGGGGGAAAAAAATCACCCTTTTCATCCTCCTGAGCAGGGACTCCCCATTGACCTTTCCAGCCCCCCAGTATTCGCTCAGCACATCACCAACTGTCACCCCAGACTCCAACACTGCCAATTCGCCTTCTCTCATTGCCAAAGAGCACGAGAAAAGCGGGGACAAACCTGTCAATGAGAGGCATGATTTTTTTTCTCAAAAAAATCAGCTCATTTGCAGCAACATCCCTTTTGGATTAGAGGTATATGCTCCCTTCCACCTTTAGTTTGAGGGACAGCAAAAGCCGACGAGCACGCCGCTGAATATTGCCCATCTTTTAAAACATGTGGAACAACTGCTTGTGCACACAAAGCCCGGAGATACAGTTCGTAACGGAATTCAGGCAGAAGTCACATTTTATATCCCCATTTTTGTGGCTTTGTCACACACGCTTTATGGTATCGCTGTTGATTTTACCTGCTCGGTCACAACACATTCCAATCAGGCAAAGGGCTGATATAAACACATTGATATACGTGTTATACAAAATTTTAACCAATTAAAAACCTAAAAAGTCTAAGAGGAATGAAGTAGAGAAAGTAGAAAAAGTACTCACAGTTTTGGCAAAAGCAGGAACTCATGCTGGGAGAAAAATGTTGCTGCTTGGAGAAAGAAGACTGGCAACACTCAAGTTACCTTTATGTTAAGCTACCAGCAGATAGTACTGAAAAATATTCAACTTTCGCAGAACAATAAAGAATAGAGCTCTATGAAACAGCAGCTCTGGGGTTTTGGTTTTTTAAGAGATCTATTCAGTAGCCAGACTAAGAGTTAACCATTGAAGCAGAAAAGAATTTAATTGTCTTCAGGTTACCTTAGTGTGTATATCCATTTCAATACATCTTTTGACACAAACAACCAAAAGACATTTCTAAATGTCGTTTTACATTCAGAATGGCAAAAACTACTCGTGAGAGATTAGCCATAAGAAAACATTTGCTTACTGTTTAGTTTACTTGTTTGATCTGAATTCAAAGAGAGGTAATGCAGAAATGCTCAGAACTCATCTTGACCTATACCTGAAGCTTTGCATTTCATGACTGTGATGTGGTGTATGAACAAAAAAAACTCTTGTACTTTTATCTCCATGTCCAGTGGTCACAAGTGACTGTCCCCGAGTGTAACTGATTCACAGTCAGTGGCCACTCAGTCACCTCTCCCAGTACTGGCAGCCGTCACAAACAAGTGAACAGGTACAGCATGTACCCACTGCATTTAATCCTGCTGATACTGATTGCATTACAACTATACAGTAAGCTTACTGTAACCAGTTTGGCAAATTCTGTGAAGAATGTACCAGTCTAGTTTCTCCACTGGACAGGAGAGATTTGGAACTGGAACTTGCATCAAATCTCTCTCATTAACAAGTTCTAGTCCTGGTTTCCTCTTCCACTGACCATTGGTATTTTTTTCTTTTCTCTAAAACACATTTTCTATCCTATGCAGTGGAAAACATTCCATGTTTCAAATCAAAGGTGCCATCAATCATTTAAAATAAAGAGGAACTACTGGAGACAATCAACATAAAATGCAGTTTATTTCCAATCATTTGCCTACTTCACATGCAAACTGGTTGATATTAATAAAAGTAAACTGCATTTAGAAACAGCTTGGTTAGCTTTTAACTTCAGCGGTATTGCTGTACAGGTGAAGCTACACTGGTTAATGTAATTGGTATAACAGGGAAATGAGGCCAGGTAGGTACTGAAGACATCAGAGACCTTCCCCAAAGAAGTATTTCTCGCAGCAGTAGCCTCTCTGCTGCACTCATCTTACCTATGTGAAACATTTCATCTGTCAATCGCATGTTTGAAGACCATATTCTTCAAAGCACAGCAGTCAGGAGAAAACACTCGAAAATACAACAAATATAAAAAGGTAGCTTAGTAACTAGCAGATAATACAAGATTACAGTAGGAACTGAAGTGTTCTCCCGCACTATTTCAAGCTAGAATACTGAAGCCTCAAACAATTCCCATATTTTAGCCCTGACACAGAACTACAACACACAAAGTATATAAGCAGGGGGAAAAGCTGCTTTGCAAGAGGTAGAAAAGGCTTTATAAAATCTTTAGGCACAAGTCTTAGCAATCTCTTAAAACCCATCAGAATGTTACAAAGTAATAATGACCATTATACATTTATTTGTACAAGTATCTTTATTTTTACCCTTTGGAATAGAAGTATATTTCATGCACTCTCATATAATTTTTTTTCTACTATATGGTTTGAAAACTATTTTTCTCCTATGTCATATGTGACTACAAAAGTTTTACAGGCTCTCAGGAAGTCTCATCACCAGCAGTTATACAGCAAAACTGATGCACTATTACTTAATGCTTTTTCCAGAGGAGCAAGGGAATGCAAACAGTGTTTGCATAGGTTCGTGTAACAAAGAACAGAGAAACACACACTCAAAATCCATAAAAATATTGGTTCTTTTGGTTCACTCGTGCTTCAATCAAGAATTCAATGCTTTTTGAGTGATTTTTTTGTTTTTGAACACAATTTCCACAGATGTATGCTCTACAGTGCAGCGGTTATATTCAAATTTTCACAATATCCATAAATCAAAATACCAAGATCACTACATTTACCATGAGCTAACAGACATTCACAGATAGATCTTAGTGTCGGTTCAAAAAGATGCCTTCTTTGAGCTAAAGTACATAAGGCTTTACTGGTAACAAGTTCTTAGTGAAGATTTGCTTTATTCCTGTCACAGCATCTTTTTCGCTCTTTTTACTTTTTGTCTTGGTCTTTTTCTTTTTCTGCATCCAGAAGCGCTGAACGGATCCCCAGCTTCTTCAGCTCTTCTACGAGATCTCCGTTCTGATGCATCTGGAGGAGTATATCACAGCCACCAACGAATTCACCGTTGAGGTATACTTGTGGGATGGTAGGCCAGTTAGAGTAGTTTTTTATTCCTGCATAAGAAAAAAAAAAAAGTATTAAAGGTTTCCCCCCCCTCTCTAAACAGAATGAGTTTTTAAACAGAACACATTGCTTCAGCCTGACGGAACTACTGCTCTTGTCATTTCTTCCCCACTGAGGCAAAAATCTATCTGTGTAACAGGAGCACGAGTAGAAAAACTACGTTAAAGCTAGGTTTGGTTCTCATTCCAACTCAAAGATGTGGGAAGATAGATATGGAGTTGGCTCCTGTACTGACTTCAAACAGGAGCTGGAAAAGTTTAACGTCTCTTTTCCCTCCCAGGAAAAAAGCAAATATGATTTTTCAATCAATTAAAGAAATGAGAAGTCTTGAAAAACATTGAGAGCTGTTTACGTTCAGTTATCCTTTCTATTTCCCTAAGAGACTTTAAAATATTTTACATTCTAACTAAATTCTTACACAGTTATACTTCCTACTACGATTTCAGTTGCAAGATACATTCGCCCCTCTAGAAGCCTTATGAATTTCAAATTGCTTTATCTTCCATGGCCAGACCTCACAGCCCATGGGAGGGGCACAAAGGCTGATGTCTCTTAAAAGTACTCCGTGAACAACACAGAGCCCAACTCACAGTTACGAAGTACAGAATTAAAGTTTAAAGCTATACTTCCTAGAAGACAAATGTAGGACCATCCAAAGATATTAACCGATCAGCTTGGTGTAAACTGAATCCCAACTTAAACTTAAAGACATCACACAAAAAATTAAAGAGAAGAATCATTATAACTAATTTGCCACTTTTAAAATGACGCTTCAAAGTAAGTCATTATTTCTGTAGCAGAGGAAATAGTTGGGTTCTACGTCTGCATGCTCTTATACCAACTCCACCAGCGCTTGCTTAGAATTCAACACTCTCACACATTTTCAACACATTAAACCTCTCAATTCTTTAGATAGGGTTTTCAGAAATTAGTAGCTTTGATGTGAACCTGGGTTTGGCATTTAAACACTCCTTGGCCTTTGAGCACTCCAAGGTGCTCTGTCCTAAAAATCTTTTAACCTACAAACAGTTGCAACGAAAAACTAAGTCCCAATGCTAAGGCACGCTTCAGGATAACCCTTCTCAACGAAGACATAGGAGACAAGATGTAAGGTTTGTGCAGTGCAATGCTAAATGTGAATTGAGAAACAAGGGCACTGCATAATAAACCTAAGCATTCCAGGGTAATATTCACACCAAAATATTTACTTGAAGGACCCAACTGCACATACATATAAGCACTGACAGAACTTTCAAGAACCAATCTAACTTCAGATAAAAATACTAATACAATCAAGCTTAGTTGCTCTGTATGATGCATTTCACGTACTGGACAAGCTGCTTTAAATGCTTGCGTGCATGAGGCTCAACCAGGTAAGACACCGAACACCTCCCAGAGTGGCCAACCCATTCCCGGCTCAGTAGAGCAGTCAGTGACAGCATTTCAGCGGTGTCATGGCAAGTCAGCCTGGGCTAGGCTTGCTGCACTCGGGCTGCGTGGGGCAGACACCCCAAGGGATCTCCTCCCCACTCCCTGAAGGTTTAACGGCTCCCACTGCGCTTCTGCTTGGAACCACCATCTGCTTTGTAAAACCACACTCCACGGATCAGGTTTGCAGCTGGACAGCTGAGACAGAGCACTTTAAAGTGACCGTGAAATCAGAATCAGTGGAAAGTGCTACCAAAAAGAGCACCTAGCGCACTCCCACACCACTTCCCCGACTCCAGTGACCAGTTCCCAGCCTCTCTCTTCCCAGCATTAGCACTAACGAATGACAGACCACATCAAAGGACTGACTCAAGCAACCACTCTCACTCCCACCACGCTTTCTCCAGGAAAGCAGCACTTTTTCATCTGTTTTCAAGCTCATTAGTACTGGTGCAAGCATGACTGAGGGAAAGGTAGCCCACGGGTGGGAGGACGGATCAAGACCACCCTCTTGGCAGCATCCCACACAAGGTAACGGAAAGCAAAAATTAAAATAATCTGAGGGTGAACTACCACAACAGTTCAAACTAGTTTAAACCACCACTTTTCCAGTATGTAATCCCATGCTTTGCTGCCACCTCAGTGACCTGAACCAGCCTAATGCTGCCTATCAGCTGAGAGCAGGATCACTTGTGGCACAGCCAACTTCGATAAACTTTAACAGCCGCGGAACCACCGTCCACGAGAGGGCTGAGGTCTCTCTTAAACAAGTTTTAATGTCAGGGAAGTATATCCTCAAGCTCAAGTTCAGACACATCATATGAAGTACCAATAACTTTAGTTTCACAGATCCGAGTGCGCTTTTAGCTGAAGAGGCGAGCTGGGGGGAACCGTCCGGGGAAGAACTTGCCATATTTTAGTGCAGGGCGAGTATCAGCAGTTGAATTACAACAACCTGAAAAAAAGGTGTTTCAGTAGATACAGGGAAGAAACCAAGCTGCGCTTCAAGCTTGCCCGAGCCACTACCTCTGCAAACAGCCAGCTCTTAACTCCCAATGGCGTAAGCACACATGGATGCAAACATTTCCGTTATTTTCAGCTAAACGCAAAGCTGGTGACCAGCTCACACACAGGAATCTCAACCTTTAGTTCATCAGATCTACCAGACATTGTCACAGCTAAAGGCTCAGCATCCCCTCACTAACCCCACACGCCTGCAGCGCAGGTTACCTTCACAGAGAGGGTTTAGGAAAGCGTCACATGTTGCGTAGTAACTTTTCAGCACCTGAGGCCAGATCCCGGCACAGGGTAAGAGAGCCTTCGGGCAGCTGCTGCTGAATCACACTTGGCAACTCACAGAGCTACAGCCTCCAGCAGCCCTGCCCTCTCCCCTGTCAGAGACTGCTATCCACAGAAGCGGGCACACAGTGGGTTTTTAGGGTGCAGTAGGTAATACAGTTGCAGTAATATGACAGCCCACTGGCCTTGAAAGCAGCGGTGTCGTTCCCCAACTCTTCACTTCAAGGCTCCATCCCTGCTGCTGGCTCTCTGGCACCCAGAGTACAAGAAGCTAGCTCAACTCGGACGCTCAGCCATCCAGTTAATAAATGGAGCTGGCTCTCCGTGCAGTCGGACGAGTGCCAAAGCTGGTGCACGGAAGGGAACAGAACAACTTCTTTAAGCACCTGAGAACCAGCAGGATATTGTGCAAGTGCACGCTCCGTTACTGCATTCAGCACAGCTTGGCCAAACAGTCCAGATCAAACCACTAATTTTAATTTAATGCTCAGGTAGCCAGGAGATCACTTAGCACAAGCCAGAGCTCACGTGGAGATAAAATGTGCTATGCTCAGAAGGGAGATGTTTCTGCTACACAGCAAGAAAATACTACATATTCCCACAGTCAAGTTCCCAGAGACTGTAACTGACGAAGGCATTGCTTGTTCCAACAAAAGCCCTCTCAACCAAAAGTGAAATGCTGATGGTTCAATTTCAAGGTTCTGTTTCCTCCTTTTTAGTTTATGAGTTTGTTCTAGTAAACCATAAGTTTAATAAATTTACGTATGTAAACAAAGCTCAGAAAACTCACATGATTTGCTCACCTGCCAAAGGCAGTAGATTTACTTGAACAAAACCAATATTCATTAACAATGTCGTCATACCCAAATTCCAGTATTTAAGTTTTTATACCATACCAACCATTATACCCGCGAACTGAAAAGCAAGCAAGGATTGGAAAAATCAGCCTTTCAGCTAAAAGCTAATGAAAAACTGAATTAGTCAGACACCACCAAAAACAGAGAAAGAAGCCACCTGAAACATGCCAGCATGTGGATTGAAACCACATTTCAGTGTATTCTGGACAAGACCTGTTAATGCTATGCACATGCAAGGCTAACTACTATGTACTATTGCCTTTTTTGTTTGTTTTAAACCTTTCTCAAATAACCACATAAAACCTTAACGATCAGCTATGCACATGGAAGAGGGAAAGAGGGAAGAAAAGCATCATGAGAACAGAGTAGTAGCCTTCCACAGTTAGCAAAAAACCTTATACAGAATAGCTCCTACCACTCCATCAGTAATGGTGAAACTACTACTAAACATTTATTGTGCAAATGATTAGCATAATATTGTACTTTATCCAAAGAACCCCGGCGGGCAGTGCCAGCAGAATACAGTGGAGTTAAGTCCAAGCCACTCACAAAGTTTCAACAGGCTGTTAAAAGGGAACATAAAAATCTGAGTACATAATGAAGTACTTCAGGGGTCTTTTAATGGAGCTTGGTGTCTGCCAGCCGGGCAAGGCAGCACGGCAGGAGAAGGCCGATCTCCCCGAGGCAGCCCCTAAGCACAGCCGCTCTGGGACACGACGAGGGGACGGGGACATCCCGGCAAAGCCACCTCAGCGGCGCACCTCCCTGACACGCTGCCAATGCCGTAAAACCCCAAACCCTGTGGCTTGGGCCTGCTTATAAAACACAACAAAAAACCCCAAAACAAACCAAAAAACCCAAGGAAGGGAGAAAAAGCGAGTTACACCAGTGCAAAGCGAGGG
>VXBO01004173.1:452929-476962 GCA_013400135.1 Rhinoptilus africanus
CCGGGCCCGCCGCCGTCCCCCGAGCCGGCCGTCCCGGGGCCGTCCCAGCCGCCCGCTGTAACGGTCGCGACAGGGAGAGATGGAGCCGCCAAGCAGAAGGGCTCACCCTCGCCAAGGGAGCTCCCAGGGCGGTGTGAGAGCTCCCTGTCTGCTGCTAATCTATATCTAATAACCTAGCTGCAGTAACTGCAACATACCCCCCTAAATAATACAAGCCAAACGGGTAAAACCTTTTATTTAACTTTTTTTTATATATATATAAAAAAGCACATCTGTGAATAGATACCAGCCTGGGGGAAGTGTTCCACTGCATTCTGCAACTTTTCCTTCCCAGGTGTCGGGCTCTTGCCAAAGCCGGTTGCTCAGCGTCGCTGTCAAATCCCTCCATCTCTCGGTCCCTGCTGCCAGGACGCTGCTGCAGTTTGCAGGCTCCTTGTTTCTGTTCTCCTTCCCCTGCCTCTCGCCCCTTCAAATACATCCTAGCTCGCCTCTGATTCTCCTTAAGCAGGTCTGGCATTGTCTCCCTTTTTCTTCCTAAACACTTAGGTTTCCCAGTTTTTCTATGATAAGAGCCGCTACCTGTGTTTTTAGATTCTGTACAATTTCCGTATGTAAACACCCCCACCCCAATGTGTAGTAATGCTTCGGTTTCTCTTACGCTTCTTTCTGCCATCTCTTTCATTCCCAAATCCTTATCGGTTTGATGTGTATTAATTTAGGTCTTTGTCCTGGAAAAATTTATTCCTAGAAAATAGCCCTACTCAAATAGGTTAACAGTCTGAAATCTGCAGGAGTTACAGATGTATATGATGATTAATTGTGAAAATGATGGTTGCAAGACACTCTGTTTTTTTGCAGGTTCATTAGAGCAGGATGCCTGCCTTCTCCTTTGCCTCAAATCTAAGCCTGGCTATCTTAAATCATTAATGAAACACAGTGTCACTGTGCTACTCTTACCAGCTCCTTGCTGCTACTTTTGCATGTTACTTTTAAGCCCTTGGCATGTTGCGTGCCCTTTGGAAATCTTTGTACGCAGTGGTTGTTTTCTGGGGAAGGAATTAAAAAAATGCAACAAAACTTTACAAGCTGATTGGTTGCCTTCAGATGTTTTCCTTCTTTTTCTAAAAGTGTCTCAAATCTGTGGGTTGTTGAAATGCACATCAACTTGGCACAGTCTTCGTGGTTGCCAAGTATGATGTACTTGGACCTCAAGGAAATGTAACTTGCTGCACAGTCCCGTGGCGACTTTTATTTCAATGAGAAGCAAACATCTTTTGGTGAGTCATGGGGCATTGTTCCCTACAAACTAGCTGTCAGGAAGTGGAGTCTGACAAAGCTGATGGACTCTATAAAAAACAGTTTTCCCCTACACCCAGTGCTGTTTTCACGTTCTTCGTGAATCATCATATCCGGAGTCCTCTCAAATTCCCAATGAAGGCAGAATTAGCTACCATTCAGAGTGTGGTACTGTGGTACTTGCCTCTCCTCTTGTATTCCTTCTTCTAATAGTTCTAGTTCTTTCCTTCAGCCATGTATTTCACTGCTCCTCCTTTCCTTCCCATCCTGATCAAGACTTTTACCATGCTTCCAAATCTGTTCCTGGTGCATGTGTCCTCTGCATGCCCTTCATGCACTGACCTCCTTGAAAAGAGCGTCTAGCCTTTCCTCTTGTGTAAGCCATTTTTCTGTGCCTCTCCAGTTATCTGTAGCTCCCACATCAACCTGAAAACCTCTGTGTACGCTCGTGGAATGCTCAGCCTCAGGTTGTGGCTGCATCCACGTTACTTTGAAGAGCAATGACACTGGCTGGGGGGATGCTCCAAACCTAGCACCTGTGTCACAGCTTCAAAAAGAGAACCAGCCTTCATCCTTTTGGCATTAGCTTCTGCTGGAAACAAGGTTTATGTCATCCCTTAATATATGTACACACATGCATCTTGGTATTTGTCCCTTAAATAATATTTTATTGCCATTTGCCAGTTTCATCCAAGTGTGACATAAGGAGAACAGCTCCAAGGTATTTTAGTTCTTGCAAATTTCATAGAAACAGACCAACAGGAAAAACCAAGTCTAGAGTCAGACACTTGCCAGTTTTCTCTAGTTTTTAGGTTAGGGACTGAGTGATACGTTATGTGACTGTCTCCATTTGGCACTAAGATATTTGGCGTAAATGCAGTTGTAAAGAGAAAAGGAGGATTTTCTGGGTGAATGCCACTGAACTGGCATCTCCCTCAAAACTTCAAAGATAAATAACTGATTTAATACATCAAATTTTGAACATGGGAACAGAAAATCTTAGTATAGTTCAGTGTAAATGTTTAATCAACCAAGGAACACAGTTTTGTAAGACATCTGATTTACTGAGTTGTGCTGGTCACAAAGCGCTTTGTTTTTACATCTCTGCGTCTCCTGGGCACAGCTCCTGTCTTTGTTCCGCCAGGCACACATTTGCGCAAGTACATCAAGTACAGAAGGGCCATGATCTCAGCTACTGTCTTTAGATCTATTATATTTTGACAAAATTGGCTAACAGTTTCAAGACTTACTGGATGTCATCATGTAGGCATAATTCCCTTGAAATCAAGCAAAAGTGATGATCACTCATCCTGACTGAGAATAATGTATTCCTTGTTGTGGCTAGTAGGGCAAATCCCAGATCATTTGTAGCCATGACAAGATATTGGATTTTTAGTTTGTTTATTTGTTTTTTTTAACTGTTATTCCTTGTCAACTGTAGATGGGGTTTCATGGCATAGCTAGGACCTGTCCTGGCAAACCTGTTCTACCATATAGACAGGTGTGATGATATCCTTAGAAAGAGTCCCTTCACAACTGCATCGCACGTGTCCATTTAAGGATTGTGGCATAAGTGTGAATCCTGGCGATTCAGGCACGTGAAAGGAAAAAGCCACATGGTACAGGAAAAATTCTTGAGCTCCAAGGATGTTAACAGAGGGTGTGACTGGCAAAGAAGTTTTTTACTTGGCACAGTTATATGAAGACAAAGGTATTCAGGCACCTGAGATCAACAGGAATGAATATCGGGCTCTTAAGTATCTCTTTGGAGTCTGGCTAAAGACCTTGCTGCTGTCTTTGGAGCACAGGCAGTGGAATACTTCTATTCTTCAAGGAAAATATCTCTTTAGGTAGCGCTTACTGATGGTCAGTAATGTCTCAGCTTTCTCGGGCTTCATTGGACTGCAATTCTGTGAAATTTAAAAATGCAAGCCAGGTGGTCAGAGTCTTTTTTGATCATGTGAGTCTGCTCTGCAAACAACTGAATGGTCGCATTTGTGCCTTTAATTAATATTGATTAAATAAAAGTACTCTGAAACGACGCCAAGAAGAAATGAAAAATGTTTAAGTTTCAGAACTTAGCCTAATATTGATTAGTGATAGGCCCCAAACTGCACATCCTTGAATTTTCCTAAAGTTCTGGTCTGAAATGTAATTCTGTTGCCTGTAGCTGATATTGGCATATGAATTTCGGAAGGTAGAATTTTCTTCTAACAGTTCTTCCATGACTAGCTGCAGCATTGTCAGCATCACCTTAAGTACAATTTTGCTCTTTTATTTGAAAATTTACTTTTCCTGTTTGTTCTCTAGTGTTTGACTGTTCAGGGCACAACGGTCAGGGTTTTAAAGAAATAGAGTCTTTTTAAATGCAGGGCAAGCAGTAAACGTGCTCTCTGTTAGACATGGCTGTTGGATTCAGCGCTCTGAAGTAGCACGGACTGTTGCTTATCATGGGATGTCCCTGTATTGCAAATAAATTGAATTACAAGGTGGTACTGCCTGTATTACAAAACATGACTCAGGAAGTTGTGAGCCCCAGGGTAATTAACTTCAGCTATCTGAAGTGTCCCCAGCTCAACGCTGAGATAAAGGTGGTAGATCTGACAGGGAAGGGCATTCCTGTTGACACCACGTGTCAGGTTAATAAGCAATCTTTGATAGCTCTGTCTGTCTGTGCACACAGCTTAATTGTATTCCAAGGAAAAATGCGTGGATTTTAAAGATGATGTGGACTCGTTTGTTTCTCTTTGGCAGAACTGACTTTTCATGTGTCTGTTGGTACAAGCATCTTTTCTATGTTACACTTAAACAGAACACACGGGCTTGATATGATGGACTTCACATCAAGAGATTTCAAGGGAATTTCTGCTTGGACTGTAGTAGGTTGAGGATTAAGTGGTGATATGAACAGATGCACAAAATAACAGAAGAAATTGAAGGAGATGGCAAGAACCAAAGAGACCCATGAGATTGTAATTTGCTTGGAATTCAGATATCAAGCTATGGCTTGCTTGTTTTGTTCTTTATTAGTGTTTGTTTAGTGGTATTAAAAGGTGAAATAAGTGTTGTTACAGTTGTGCTATGCAGAAAGCCTCTTCAGAAATGTGACAGGGAGCACAAGATGGATGAGAGGCCCATGTGGCTTAGCGTGTGCCGGGGGACTTACTGTTATACTTAGCAGATACAGTGCCTGTCACCAGGGAATCCTGGGAACATTTTACATAGGGCTACATGCTGCTCCCCTTGCAATTGATGATGATTATAATAATCAAATAGAATATTTCAGTTGGAAGGGACCTACAGGGATCATCTAGTCCAACTGCCTGACTACTTCAGGGCTGACCAAAAGTTAAAGCATGTTATTAAGGGCATTGTCCAAATGCCTCTTAAACACTGACAGACTCGGGGCATCGGCTGCCTCTCTAGGAAACCTGCTCCAGGGTTCGACCACCCTCTCAGTAAAGAAATGCTTCCTCATGTCCAGTCTGAACCTCCCCTGGTGCAGCTTTGAGCCATTCCCATGTGTCCTATCACTGGATACCAGGGGGCTCAGCGCCTCCCTCTCCCCATCCCCTCCTCAGGAAGATGCAGAGAGCAATGAGGTCGCCCTTCGTCCTCCTTTTCTCCAAACTAGCCCAAAGTCCTCAGCCACTCCTCATAGGACATACATTCCAGCCCTTCCACCAACTTTGTTGCCCTTCTCTGGATGCGTTTGAGAACCTTGACATCCTTCTTAAATTGTGGGCCCCAGAACAGCATGCGTTACTCAAGAGGATGCTGCGCCAGTGCTAAATACAGTGGGATAATTAAAAAGCCTTATTTGCTTTAGTAGAAGCACAGTCAGATCCACAAAAACCTTTGGGTTCCTTTAAGGCAGGTGGATATTACTGTATCTGTGGGATAGCTGAGCAAATTGAGGCATGTGTTACTGTGGTGTTTGCCCAGTTGATGCAGGATTTCATTGGCAGAGTCACAGACAGTGACAGGATTCTGACTGGTGATTTGCAGGCTTCCTCTCCTAGGCACGTTCTTCATTGCTGGAGAGTAACAGCACCTTGTAACCTCCTTTCAGTATTGTGCCTTGTGGGACTAAGTAACAGAATATTCAGGAAGTTGTTATCTTCGATGGAGTGAGAGATGTTCTTCAAAGCTCCTTGAAAATAGTTGATTTTCAAGAATCAGTGGACCCATAAGTATTGTTTTGATCCAGGCTGGCATGTACAAACAGAGTTCTCATGAATTCTGACACTGCCGAGTAAACAGCGTAGTCGTCAAGGCCTTAATCCATGATTCCCAAAAAACGTATGTTTGGGAGCACATATTCTTGAGCACATGGTCATCCTTCTTCTCTTCCTGTGTTGGACTGATTCAGAAGAGCTCTATTCTCCGCCGTAGGTTTTCTCTGAGGTGTTGAAGGAGCATGTACAATCAGGTTTAAAATGGGGCCAGTGATGTCAGGTGCTTTGTGTGTTGTTGAGTGTGGCATCATCTATTGGAGGCTATGTTTGAAAGACAGGTGCTGGTGAGAGCACCAGTGTCTGTGACCAGGGGACACTAACATCTCCTCTCATAGGGCACACTCAATGTGTGTGGCAACTGTGTTGTAGGTACTAAGTTGGAGGGTGTCACACATAAGACAGAGTAAACCACCCATAGAGGATCTGCATACTTGGGTTTATTTAAAGCAAGATTGGAGCTTTTACCCTACAAGATTATCTCACGCTGTCTCACCCACTCACTCCGTTGGCCTCATACAATAGCAATAAAAAGACAGGGCTGCGAAAAAATTGTAGGGTTAATTTTGGCTATGTTTTCTCTCCACCTTACATAGAAGTGAAATGTAATTTAAAGCACTGAATGCTTGTCTTTTGTTTTCCTGCTATTATAATGAGGCAATCCTCACAGCAAAACACATGTTGCCCCTAATTGAGGGGTAGTTTGAGAGATGTAACAGCTGGTCTTTATCCAGGCTGTGTACCCTGTTGTCTGCACAGCCTGGAGAAGTTCAGGGAAGCCAGAGGTGGAAAGTGTAGAGGCACTGGCGTACCCGCTGCATTTTCAAGTCAGTTAGGTGGGAAGGCAGGGTCATGTGAGGAAATACGCCCCTGCGTTAAAGATTCTGTGAGTAAATAAAAGAACCAATCTTTGGAGCTGTCAGTTCTTCCCCAGGCTGTGCATTTCCTTTAACTTAGATGACTGGTATTTCTTAATGCAGAAGTCTCTCTGTATGAGTGCTCTTGAACCTCCGTGGGAACGTGGCAGTGGTTATGTGAATGGCAGATGACAGCGGATGACAGAGGTGATGTTTCTCATGTACGTCAGCAGAAATGGTCTATAGCTGCAGTGGGTTAAGCCCAGGCTGTGTGTAAAGTATATAGCTAATAACGCTAGCTCGGTAAACACCAGAGAAGTGCTTGGGTTAATTTAGATCTCCAGATAAAGAGAGCATCCAAGGAAAAATTTTCTTGTTACCTTGTCTTTTAAGTCCACAGGAGTCAGGGTAGAGATCTTGGCTCTGTGACAGTATTGCCCTTGGCTTCACCAAAGCCTGTGATTTTCCCTTGTATTCGCAGATTATAGACCTGCCGACGCCATTAGTTGTTCTGTCAGTGGGTGCATGCTGCTGGTATGAGATACCAATGTACAAAAAATGTCTTCAATCTAAAAGAAAGCAAAAAAAATCAGGCTTCTCTGTTTTGTTTGGGTTTTTGTTCTTTTTAATATGCAAGCTTCAAATTCCTGTCTTGTAGAACTTTTCCCCTTCTCCTCATGTCCTTTTTCCATAGTTACTGCTTAGGGTTTTTAAAGCACTTTCAGTGTAGAAATAATTTCTTAACCCAGATTTTTCTCAAATCAAACCCCAGGTATGTCTGCTTCTCCTCTGAAGCACTTCAGTTGGAAGGCAATGCCATTGGCACTGAGCTTTTGGTCCAGAACTATAGGTCCTTGTCTAGAAAAATGGCCCCATTACGGAGATCACCAAGATGATTGTTCCCTGCCCTAAGAGAAGCTCATGGATAAGTGTAGAATCAAAAATTAATAATTAGGGAGAAAAAGAAGAAGGAAGAAAGAGAATGATGGTAAAGCAGTGAGAGGGAGTTTCTGTAAGGACGTGAGGGAGCAGGAGCGTGTCCCTGGGAGCTGCCAGCACCTAGGCTGTGTGAGTTGATCACAGCTGTGCCACCTCCGGCTGTCCACAGCATGGCTAGTTTTCATCACGGATAGGAGCATCTTCTGTCCATTTGCAAAATATCCCTTCTTCAGACACTCCCTTGGAGGCATCCCTTGTCATGATGCTTGTACACCATAACCACCTGATGGCAGTTACCTAGGGGCTACCAGCAGCACTAAAGATACGTTTGCCTTCAGCATTAGTTTATTTCTCCCCTCAGCTGTTTGCTTTTCCCACAAACGGTTGTGAAAATACATAATCATAGAACTGTAGAATCATAGAATGGTTTGTGTTGGAAGGGATTTTAAAGGTCATCTAGTTCCAGCCCCGCCATCATCGGCAGGGACACCTCCCAATAGATCAGGTTGCTCCAAGCCCCATCCAGCCTGGCCTTGAACCCCTCCAGGGATGGGGCAGCCACAGCTTCTCTGGGCAACCTGGGCCAGTGTCTCACCACCCTCACAGGAAAGAATTTCTTCCTAATATGTAATCTAAATCTCCTCTCTTTCAGTTTAAAACCATTGCCTCTCATCCTATCACTACACTCTCATAAAGAGTCCCTCCCCATCTCCTGTAATGATGGAGGAGGGATGGTACTGTCATTCTGGTCTGCAGAGCGAAGAAGCATTTGCTGTGTGATGAAAGAGCTGAAGTTGTTTATAAAAAGCATTTTTGTAAATAATTATATGAACACGTTTAATCCCAATACTTGAAATGTCACACCCTTTTTCCTTTTTTTTTTTTTTTAAAGCCCTGCTAATGTTGAATAGTTGTAGTCAGTCAGTGCCGAGGCATTTACCTGGATGTTAACAGGCTGCTTCGGTGCTGCACGTGTAATTGTTTTCTATAGTGTGTCCTTCCCGTGTCATGTGTCAATCACTCTGGTATTTGTGAAGCGCTTTTAGGTTATTGCTACCAGCAGGTTACACCTTAATTTAGTGATTTGCAAATAGATGTTAAGCAACTATACCAGCAGCTAACCCACATCTTGGTTCTTTTAGTCTTGCTCAAACCAGATCTGACATTTTTCAGAGTTTGGTTTTGTGTGTGGGTTGGGTTTTCTTGGTTTTGTTTTTTCTTAATGCTGACTGGTAAAGCCAAAATACCTTTTTCTCTTGTTGAATGGGACAGACCATAATGACAACCTCAGCCTGATCTTTAGACGCTCAGCTGGCAGGTGGGACACCTGAATCATTAGGCTGTGCCTAATGATTAGGTTCTACATAATGATTCATTATTTACACAGAGTGAAATTGTACCAGAAAGAGAAACCAAGAACTTGACTGTGCCAAGTCTGTGCCACCCCCGCCAGTACTGTCCAAGCCCAGTACTTAGGACAAATTGAATGCTTGGTGTGGGCGTTCCTTGTCTGAAAAGTCCTTTCACAGCAATTCCAAACCGGATTCTTTGGGGAGTAGCAATTGCATGGACAATCCCTTCATACCAATGTTATTCTAATTCAGAATTAAAGCATAGTTAGAAATATGGTCTTTCCCAGAAGATGGAAATTTTGATTCCTGTACATCCCCAAGCTGCATTTCAGTTGCTACTGAGAGAGCAGCTTCCACCTATGGCCAGCCTATGATACCATAACGCTTGGTAGGCTTTCACGTGAGCACTTTCATCCATTTTCACCTGGTCTTGACCTTACATGTAATCCTTCCCAAATCCACATCATTGCCATCTCTCAGATTCCTCCTTAAAACTCTTCTGCTGTAATGTCTATGGAAACTTGACCATGGTTAGGCAGCTGCTGCTCTGCCTGTGGTTTTTCGTGCTGGCTAATGCCACTTTGCTGCTCCTATGTGTGTCCCCTCTGTCTATATCCCTATTCTGCCTCTTCTCTTCTGCCTCAGTACTAACCTTGGTGAATTGGGGATGCCACTGCTGTTCTACACATGCTACCTGCAGCATGGTGGAGTGCTGGTTCACAGCTAGGACCTGAGCCTCTGCAGAGTCGTAAAAATACATAACGCAGTCATAATGGTCTTCTTGAAAGAGATCTTTTTTTTTTACTGCTCCTCTGTTTCCTACCTGAGGGGTTTCATAGCTCTTTGTCGGAGCTCAGACCATGCTTTATAATTTATAACCCTACTAGGGTGACAGCTTCTGTCTCTTAAACCATTAGTGGTCTGGTACATCATTCAAAGATGCAGACGATTAGTGAGCAACACGACCAGTCTGTCTAGAGTATCACTTAAGTACAGTAGGTTAATCGGTGGGGCAGTGTAGTCATTTAACTCCATGGGCTGCACTGGGTTTGCAGAAGTACATTTCCTTTGCTGTGCCTACAGACTGTCAGGTAATCTCAGATCATCCGTTTTTCTTCCAGATGTAATTGAATCCTTATTTGAACATAGAAATGTCAGGCTAAAGAAGGGGCCATGCAAATGCTTTCCAATGCCACAACAGAAATGATAGCTGGCCTGAAGAGTGGGAAAAACATTGTTCCATTCCTTGCCGAAAATGAAAATAGTCTTTTTTTTGTATGGGAAGGAAGGGAATGGCAGGTCAGATGTTGTGGGAACATTTGGAATATTTTGCTGAAACTGCAGTTTCCTTTCAAAATATGGAAAAATGTAAAATCAAATTTGGTCTAAAGGGAATTACACTCAAGTGGTAATCTAGGATTTATATACTTAAAATATGTTGTGATACTAACTTACGGAAAGTTTTATGTGGAACGCTGCGTTTCTGATTGTTAGTTTGATCCTTTCATTGCTCCCTCCCGGTTGTGGCTGGCTGTACCCACCAGGGCAGCTGCTGGCCTCCTTTGCTTTCTCGGCTAGTCGTCCAAAGAGACCGCTTCTTGCTGTGCTTGAGAAGCTGGGGTGTATAGCTGATGTTAGCCATATATACTCTGCTTCCTCAGTTCTAGTAGTTTCAGTCTTTTTTTTTTTTTTTTTTTTGTTTTTAAACAGAACTATGGCAAATTTACAATGGCTATAGGATTTACCACAGGGGGAAAGCATGTGAGGGGCTTCATTTATAGGCCTTTTAAACTCCACAGTTCAAACAGCAACAAAATCCTAAAACAACCCTGATTTGACTTTCAGATAAATGGACCACTCTCCAGTTTGCATTCCCCCAGGTATCGTATAGTCTAGGCTGCAGGCTGATGTGTTTTGAGATGTTCTTATCATTTCTAAGGATTATTCATGTTTGCAAAAGGCTAACAAGACAGTTGGAAAACAGCTGGTATATCAGTTCCCTCTCTAGAGGTACTGACAGCGTTGCTTACTCCTGAGGCATTCATTCTCCTCCATCCCTTGTTTTTTTCACCATTAGTGGCAAAATTCTGTGTTCAGTTGGCTGCGTTGGGGTCACCATTGCACATGGGGGTGACAGCCTAGCTAAGGCTACTGGTCTTCAGTTAATCCTCTGTATTAGCAACTTCACAGGGTTAGCTTGATCGACAGTGTCCGTTCCACTGCTGTTCTTCCCTAGATTTCCATCCCATCTTTGTTCCTCTCTTCAGTTTCTCCCCACGTTGTCCACTTGCTGCTTGATTGTGAAATGGGTGGAGAGGTTCATAGTTTTATCCCTGTTTGTATTTGTAACTTCTGATTTGGAAGCTGAATTTGAACCAACTTTTTCCCCCGTGTTTTCTTTTCACTAATATTTCCACCTTTCCTCCTTACTTTTATTGTAAGCCTAGAAATGCTGCTCAGCATAGTACAAATTGTGATACACAGCAATTGTAAAACTAGAAAGATTGTTGGCCATATGGACTGGCTTTAGATTTACACTAGCCTGAGTGTAAGTGGGATCTGGTTTGGTCTTGGAGTATATTAACTAGATTTACACCTTTTGGATGATGCAAATGGCAGCGGGTGGGTAGACCACACCAGTGGGTTTCACTGAATGTCTAACAGCAGACATACCCAGCAGGATCATAATTAATGGAGGGAGAATGCTGCTTTATATTTTCCAATAGTTTAGAGGAATCAGGAATGGAGAATTCATCATGTGCTCCATCATGAGAGACAGCTAACGCCTATGAAGCGTATTCCGTTCAGCCAAATTGTGCAGCAGTGGTATTGCTCCGAATTATCGGCTAACCTCCTTTCCGCATTGCATGGTTGTAACTGAGAGCAGAATCTAGATTAGTGTGTCAGGCTGTGAAGGGAATCTCCTGCTAGAGAGCTGAGAATAAAAAGAAGTGGAAGATAAGGTGGGTAGAAAGGAAAAAATTATAATGTTAGAGGTTGAGCTAATGATTTCTAAAAATCTTGGCTCTGACATGTACCTGTCTGCAATTCTACTTCTTACTGGTTTTCATGCTGCGTATTCTGGACTAATTCCTGTTCAGCAAACATCTGTCAGGCATTATAATTTCAAGCATTAATCCTTACAGGAATTAACCAGCTTGTTAGTTAATGACCTGAACTAGATAGTTTCTGGGGATTATTGCTATTTAAATCTTACCTACCTTTCAACAGCATGCTGCGCCGGTTTTCTTTTATCTCTTTTTTTTATTATTATTTTATTTTTCTGGGCTGATAGGTCTTTAGGTTGTCATCCCCTTTTTCACTCCTACCACGCCGTAGGAGGCAGAGAGGAAATCCTGTGCTGCCTCTCACATGTGTAAGGAGGAAGCCGCTGGTTTCTCTTCGCGCCAGACTTGCTAGTGCTGCCAGCCCTGCCGCACTGCTGTCCCTACGCCCAGCGGAGGCCGGGCTAAATTGCGCTTGTCATGCTGGAAACCCATCAGGGGACTTCGATGAAATCCTTGTAGACTTTTACCTGCTCTTTTTTCCGGAATTCCCAGGATTTTGGTAAGGTTTTTGCAAGGTTTGTTACTTTTATTTCATAATGAAGTGAGGTGGTCATGACCACGCAGTCGGTGTGTTTGTATCTTTTGGCTTCTAGTAACTTTCTGAACTCATTTTCCGCTTTCCATGAAATTTGCCAGAGAGTCAGAAGCATCAAAGGTATTCAGTTCCTTGAAATTTCAAGGATTTGAATTATAATGAAAAAGAAATAGAAATTAGTGGCCTGCTGGGGGAGGGCAATGACCGAGGGCTTCGGCAGCCCCTGGCTGGTTGCTGGTGTCTCACACGGACAGGCCCATTGGCGCACTTGTCTCCAGAGAAAGCCCTCGCCTTGCCTCCTGCCTGGTGCCTGTGCTGCAGGGGAGTGGGAGGATCTGGGGCCGAGGGTCCTGCGTGACAAAATAAAGCCTGATAAACTGTTTCGTGAGCAGTGGGTCAGGATGAGGAACTCCTGCGTGTAAGGCAGGAAAAAAAGAAGTGAAAATATCCCTGCCACGGTGCTTGCCACAAGGGTTGTAGATAAGGGGCAGCCAGTGAAGTTAACAGGGAGAGTGTCTGTTGGGAGTGTTGCCGGCACTCAAGACATGATATCGGCTTTTACAGCCCCAAAATGTTAACCAAATTGGGACTGCTGAGATCTCTCCCCTGAAGTTTGTTAAATAGTGCGGGTTTAAGGTCCCTTATATGACAGTTGAAACGTGGCCTGGGTGTACGCAGCAAGTTAAAAAGAGATTAAAGAAATTCAGGTTTTTTTTTTTTTTCAGTAGGGATTATAGGTTGCAAGAGCATTGTTCCTTTTGTTGTGCTTATTGAGCCCAAACGCGGTTATTGGCAGCTCTGTTGTGCTGTGGTTTAGCAGTGGTCCCCTGTCAGAGTTGGATGCATTTTCCTTTAGGAAGGTGATAACCTGCTTCTCCATAGCAAGGTACCTGCTGAGCCCTCATCTACGAATTCAAAGGGAAAAATGCCAGTGATATGAAATGCCTTTAAAATATAACAAGCGTTCATGGTAGCTTTAAAAGATGGCTTTGGAGACTACAGAGCAAAGATTATTCTTTCTTTTAGATCAAAGTTAAGTTTGTGCCGTGATGTATATTACTCCTTGTAGAAGAACAATATATTACGTGGGTTATAATATTCTATATCTCTACACCTTTCCCTTCTTTCAGGTGTTTGAGAATCATTACTGCTATGACACATCTGTCAGGAGATACTTGTCAAAAATGCCAGTGTGTGTGTGCAAATCCTCAGCTGATATAAACCCCTGTTGCTCTAAGTGTATGTCTGTGTTAGCCCTCTGGCAGCCAGCAGCCCCAGAGGTATGTCCCATAATATCTGGGGTGGGATTTTTAAAATTGCTAAGAAGAAGTAGGCCCTGAGGTCCCATTGGGCTCTAAATAGAGCTGAGCTGCCTGATCTTTTCAGGTGCTCGCAGGAAAAAGCGAGCTTTGGGTTTTTTATAGTTTTCCATTTCCAAAAGGTAATTAAAAGTGGATGATGTAAGAGTGAGAAGAATAAGCATCAGCTTTACTCTCGCTGCTCAGCACGGTAATTATCGGTGATCACGGCTTTAAATAACTCACTAGTTGTCCTCCCTGGAGGTGGACTGCTGACAAACGTGGCTTACTGCTGGGCCCGGCTGCCACTTTACTCTTCGTTTTAGTTTTTATCAATCTCAGTAGCAGGAGGTTCAAATCCCCTTTAGCTTTATAAACTATAGGACTTAAGTCCTCAGTCAGGCTGAAAAGACTACCAAGAAGGCAGTGCTGCTCCGTCTCGGAGGCGTTCTTCATCCCTGTTGTGAAATCCTGGGCTGTGGGAGCGCTGGGGCTGTGGCGATGCTGGTCTCTTTGCAGAACCGAAAGCGTTGCTGGTGCTCCAGCGGCTGCGGGGAGGGGTCCCTGCAACTGAAAGCAGAGATGGGATCTTGCTCTTCAGCCCACAGCGCCTGGCGAGCACGCACAGTGGGAGGGTGACAAAGACGTGGAAACTGCAATAGTTCAGGCAAAAATGAGTCACGAGAAAGCAGCCTGTTTTATTCAATTCCAGAAATGTTCTCAGCCACTCAGAATTAATTTATAACCACTGCTTTGCAGTGGTCTGCTTTTGTTTCGCCACTTGGAGATGAGGTTGCTTCTCTTTATTTTAGTGTATTTTCTTGGGACACAGGCAGGCCTTGTTTGCTCACGAGTTTGAACACAAACCAGTGCCGTTTTGCAATATAAAGCCTGGCATTATCAGTTTAATGCAAATATTACTTTAAATTATGTCCAGAGTGCTGGCTGTTTAGGTCTAGCTTTACTTACCCTGCTGTATGTTTTTGACGGCATTTCAAATGTTTACCTCTTGCAGTGGTCACTTTTCTCTTTATTTATAGAAATGGATATTCCTGTTCCGTACAAATTAAAATAAGCTAGTTTTTTCCATAATCATGTGTTTGACCCCATGAAAATAAGTCTTACTTTAACCAACAACTTAAAATTAGTGTTTTCCTACTTTCTAACTACTTTTTTATCAATTCCAATGAGTCTTGCTTTCACCATATAAAAATCTTATTAGTGTCACCCTAGTGTTAATGTTTTGAAAGATGTATCTGGGAAAGCTTATGTTTTGGGGAGTTCGTCCTTCAGCTGTTCTTCTAAAGGAGAAAAAAGATACTGTGCCCTTAGTATACTTGTTACATATTTGCAAGCGACTTTATTTCTAACAAATATTTATAGAAAATAGACTTAAAAGGTTTATTAGCTTAGTTAGTTTAAAAGCTATGTGCCTGTGCTCCCACACTGCACACAATTGCTCACTCAGAGGCATTTGACCGATTTTAACACTGCTTTTGTAAGGGGAAAGAATTGTATGAGCGAAACCCCCCTAGATCCAAATGCAGAAACAGTGATATGGAAGAGGAAAGGATGGGGAATAGGAAAGATTGCATACTTGGAGACAGATTGGCATCTCGTAGCCCTGAGCCACCCGTGTTACGATTGTAGGCCTCTTCAGGACATGGGATTCTTGTAAAAGGCAAGTTGTCCCACCTCTGGCATAAATCTTTGCTTGGAAATGCCCCTCTCTTGCACCGAGAGCCTGAGATTCAGTGCAATGAATCCTCTCTCCGGGTGTGAGCCTTTGGAGTCCCAGCATGTCTGCAGAGCCTGTGCTGAGGCCATGTGCTGTGGCAGGGCTGGAGGATCTCCTCCTGAGTATCTCTGGCTTTAAGGGCTGGGCGGAGGACAGGGGCGGTGGCACCACCACAGCTCGCACAGAGCACTGGAAATGCAGCTGCGGTCTCTAACCACCCTTTCTTCCGTCCACCACTCCGTGTCCTCAAGTACACGCTGGCGCTTTGCTTTCGTTGCTGAACCCTTTCTGACATGTGGTCTGTAATCTCTTTGGGACAGAGGTATTATCCTTTTAACTGTAGGGCACTTTTGCTCACCGCCGGATGCTGTGAAAGCACACTCTGCGTAGGCGGCTTAACACGTTGGGGTTCTGATGATGGAAATGGCCCCCTCGGGAGTTACCGTGGGACAAACTGCACACACACGAGAAGAGCCATTGTGCCAGCCAGTCGAGGAAGGCGGACAATGATGCCAAAACCAAAATTAAGCAGCGCAGCCGGGTTATTAAGAATCACAAGGAAGAATTTCTTGGGAATAGTCCGCAGAGCAAAAGTCATTTGCAGAATATATTTGGCAAATAGTTAGGAATAACCACACCTTTGAGAAAATGAGATTGTCCGTACACAATATATGACCAGCAAAAGAGGATTGATTTATCAGATATATTAATCACTCTGAATTTTTCACTGATCTCTAGCCAAGAGGCAGATACCACAGAGGTTTATTAGTCAGTATATCAGTGCTGTGATGGACACCCAGTGCTGAGGGATCGTACAGCCTGTGGAGGACAAGCGGGAGATAATTAAATACATAAATTCTAGCCTCCAGAGACCGTGAGACTAATGCTGTTGGCTCGCAGTGCTTTCTCGTTGGCTGACTGATGGTAAAACTCTCAGGGAGCTGAGCAAAGCTGAAACCCAGCCTGGGGACAAGTTCACAAGACGTAGATTGCTGGGAAGCCTGCAGGTACCTTTCAGGAACAATTTCTGAAGCAGATTCCCTGGATGTGAAGAATCTTCGCTGGAGTTGTAAAGCAGAGGTGTTTAACCTGTGATTTCCCAGACTAAAGAGTCTGTGAATGGTAACTAGGAAAGGGAAGCCTCCTGTCATTAAGTTTAAAGTCACTAAACAGAGATCTGCATCTCTGTAGAGACACTTGAGAAGGGGCATGTATTAGAAAAGGTTGAAAATCCCGCAGCAGTGTTTATTACCTGAATTATCAATTTTGTTCTTGTCCTTTCAAGTATTTCCTTATTGCCTAGAGGCAAGAAACAAAGTGCCTTTGAACCGGAGGTGTTACCTATAAAGAGGATAGAGATAGCTTTACTTCCCCGGGGTGGGGGCGGAGCTGAGTGAATAAATGCTCTAAAGGTTGTTTAATACCTCAATAACATGGGGACAGAAGATCAAAATCTAAACCAGACAGATATCTAATATAGATACTCTGTCTGCTTGGTGGTTAAAAGGAATTCTAGACCAGTACCAAAACCTGCACTTATCTAATTGAATCACGGTAGACCAGCCTGTCTCCTACAGTGACCTGAAATGCGGAGAGGTGTATGTGTGGAATGCATGGAGTGGGGAAAGATTTGTAATTAAGAGTCCTCACCTCTACTTTCTACTTCCAAATGAGTTGAAGATTGAAATATAAAAAATAAAAATGCTGCAGTCAGATCTACTGATTGTCATTCCTGATATTAAAAAGGAAGATAGCCCCAGGATCCAACTCTGCCTTACTTGCACATGAAGTTTCCATTCAGACAAACAACTATTTTAAAATTTAAATCCCTTTTTTAGGGAAATGGCTTTTTAGACCTGGGAATTATATATTTTCCACAGCAGTCTTAGAAAGCAAAACCATATCCCATTTGCACTGTCTCTCAACAAAGTCTGAAGCTAATCCTTAAACAAATGGTTAAAAAAAAACCAGGCTTTTTTGAGAGTTAGCCTGTGCAGAACACGTCTCTACTTCTCAATTTTTTGTATCAAATAGATAGAAAATTGTCAGGTGTGATCACGTTTCTGGCAGAATGTCTTGCATTAGTCATAGGCTTCCTATGGCTTGTTCTGTAAGGGAAAGAAAATGATTATGATATGCATGAGGGCTGCATGTACCCATGATGTTAGCATTCCTCGGTTGAAGGGGATGCTTGTAACTAGGATATGGATGTGTTTATTAAAAAAAAAATATTTATTCTCTAGCTCATTAATTAGGGCAAACAGTCTCTGACTGTCATAAACATTGACTGCAAGTAACACAGGAAGAGGCTGTGTTGGAAGATGGCCAAAGTGATAGGATTAATGTTTTGAGCCTCTGAAAGATTATGCTGGAAACAACTACACCTTTTATTTGAAACCTCGAGGGCTTCTGCATCTACTTGGGCAGTTTATCTCCGCTCTACGGGTGTGCGGCTTCCCTGGAGGCACTCAGTCCCTCGCCTGGTAAAGCATCAGCTACTAATAACATGATTCCCAAGAGCTCCTCCTGGAGTAGAGCGAGAATATTCAGCTTTATCTTCTCTATGATCTGTGCCAACGACCGACCCTCTGCTGCAGTCTGAAGCAGACGGGTCAGAGCTCCCAGCTCTGCTCCTTCTCAGAGCTCTCTTTACAATATCCAGGGAAGCTGAAAAGTTATTAAATTATCCCAGATACAATTCCCAGAACCAAAATTGCTTCCACACTCGCCCATTTGTATAAAATTTGACACAGTCCAGTGGTTTTTTTTAAATCTTTTTTTTTTTTCCACATTCAATCCCAGAACCAAATGGAAAGGGTTATGAAAAGTTTGAAGTATTTCAATAATTGGAAAATGGCCTCCCTAATGATGAATGATATGGATTTCCTGGAGCATTTTTGTACTTTTATTTTTGTAAGAACTGGCTTCTGGAAACTAGTCAAGTAGTATATGAATATGGGAATCCAAGACATATTGAAACCATTTAAAAGCCTGTGTTCTATAAATGTATGGTTTAAAAGAATGTGTAAAATAGGAGTGGATAGGAGTGGTTGTGAGAAACGTTTTAAGAAGGTGGTGTTGGTTTTTTTTATAAAAAAAAAAAAGGCAGAATAACTTGGCAGAGAGGAAATAGTATGTTAGGAAACATTAGGAAACATTGCAAAATAATAGGATAATCCTAACAAAAAGACAGTGCGCTTGCAAAATAACTTTAAAAGCTCTCAGTAGTGCATTACAAAAATTAAATAAGTCAATCTTGCAATGGTCTAGTGGGAGTTGTTAGATGCACTAGGAAGTCTGCTGAAGCAGCTATACTTAAGGAAGAAGTGCTCAGAGAAATCTGGCCCCAGGAGTGCTGGGTGAATCACACGGAGGTGACCTGTGCCTTTCACCGTGTCAGGGTCTGCCGTGGAGACACGGGCTTCTCCACATCCCTCACAGCACTGCTACCATGTAGTGGCTCCAAGAGCTATAATGCAGAGCGGTTAGCTAATTAATTTACCTGCCTTTTCACAGTGGGATGGCTCCAAGACCACAGCTGATGCAAGGCTGTCTCTGTATCTCTTCTCTGCAGCCCAGCCCGACACAAACAACTCACAGCTGAGGAGCTGAGCAGGTTTTATAAGCAAAACCCAGCTTGCTGTTGCTTTTGATCTCATTAGTTCACGTTGGGGTATTGAGCCTATGGGCAAGCTAGGGGGACAGTGTGCGTGCCCCCAGCACCCTGCCAGCTCCCCATTCCCCCAGGGAGTTTGGGTCACAGTCCTCTGGCTTCCATCCACACTGAATGGGTTTGGATGAGAGAGGGGGAGAGGAGGGATGCGGACTCGAGACAGGTGTGTGTTGCCGCAGGAGTTTATCTTTCCCTCTTCCAAAGGTGCATATTTTGCATGCGTGGTAACCCAGCCCCGGGGTCTGGCACAGCAACTGGGTGAGGGCTGCGGCATCGTGCCCTCTGTGGCACAGCATCACGTGTGCCTGCCCAGACACTGCCAACTGGTTTTTTGGGGCTGTGGATGGTGATTCAGAGAAGGTAGGGAGGCTACTATTGTGGGAGAGGTTCAGCTAAAGGATTCTGGAGCTAATCTGTGTCTGACATTTTCCTGTTCCTGAAACACGCTTTTTATAACCTCTGGACATGCTGCAGGAGCTCAGCAGGGTGCTGAGCCTGTCAGTTACACTCAGCACCTGAGATATGCTTCTTCCTTACCTCTACTATGTTATTGCATTTGGACAAATAAAACTTGTTTATACTCAGCATCTCATTATCTATGCCAGAAATTCTTCTGCATAGTTATTACTCTCATTTAGCAACACATGTATAGAGATGCTAAATGCTTTCTGCAGTATAAATATGCCTTCCACGGTATGAATTAATACACCAATTCAAGTGGTATTAAAATTGGAAAACATGAAAAGCTGTTTTGAACAGCTACATGCATTTGAAAATGACAATGATAAAAATAATTCTGTACAAATTGCTCAGAGGATCACACCTGTGATGAAGGGGCGGCCTTCCCTTGCACAGTGGGTCCTGGTTGCCCAGAGAGGTGGGATGCCCCATCCCTGGAAACATTCCAGGTCAGGTTGGACAGGGCTCTGAGCAACTTGATCTAGTTGAAGATGTCCCTGCTCGTTGCAGGGGCGTTGGATTAGATGACCTTTAAATGTCCCTTCCAACCCGAACTATTCTATTCATGCTAAACTTAATCATCTTTATGGTGCTAGGTATAGGAATTACTTGGTCACAATCAGTCAATGATGTTATTGATGAGGCAGTTGGAGTGGCAGAGTCTTTCTCTTCCCTTGCAAACTGATGATTTTGCAAACTTAATATTGAAATAACATTTTTTCGTGGCTTCCTGTGTTAGTTGCTTAGTTGGAACACCTGCATGTGGGATGGAGGTCTGTGTATCTGTGTGTTTTGGACAGAAAATCCTTGTGCTCAGAGGAGAGCAGCAGGAGGGCAGAGTGTGAGTGAGCTTTCCTTCGTGTTAGATGACAGTAGGTTTTCCACTGCTTGTTAACCATATTTGATTGCCCTCTACTTTTTGTAAGAAATAGGACTAGGGTCATGTAATGTTTTGTATTGGCTACTCCATGACTGGAGTTCTAAAGTCAATTTTAAATATGATATGGATGTGCCAGGAATAGAAACCTCTCCTAGGGAGTGAATGTCACTCCTCATAGGAGTCTATCCAGCAAGTGTACCATGAGTTTTTGTTTCACAATAGCATAACTGGAATCACCACAGTTTATACTTGTGCATTCCGAAACTATTTGCCTAGAAATGTATGTATGTAAGGAAAGTTCTAGGGGAGAGTCCCTCTACAGCTGCCAGATGTAATGAGAAATGTTAATGTGAAAATGAGTTGATCAGTCAGCTGCAGACCTGTGCTGTTTTCTGAGGGCTGCATTATTATAGTTCAGAAATGTCAGTTCTGGACCATGTATAATTGGAAAAGGACACAGCTATCTAGCAATCCACTGAGAATAACATTACTCCTTTAGCTGGCTTCATCCTTAGGACGCTTGTGATGTCGGTCAGTGATTTTAGCTTTAATTATATATTCTGCCATATTTTTTATATTTGAGAGAGGGAGTAGCTGCCCCATGCCACAACACCCTCGCTAAGTCCAGTACATCCTGTTCTGTTCTTTAATCTTTTCAAGGTGAGGTCACACTTTTTAAAACTGCCCTCTAGCTCTGAGAGTTACGGCTTTGGGTCCTGCCCCGTCTGACATCTCTCGCTTAGGGAGGAATTCCCCCTTCCATGCAAATGCAGCTCCGCTTGCCTGCACTTGGAGGTCTGACCCATCCTCTGCTCTAGTAATCCCCGTGGTAGTGCAGTAGCTGCTCTGTAGGTGCAGCTCTTGCTCTGTTTTGGGACTTGTTGAGCATAAAACCTGCTGAAGGTAGGAAAGCAATTTAGATTGTTTCTATTGCGACATCAGTGTTGTGAACATCAACGTCTTGTTTGTCTGGTCTGATATGGGAGAAAACACATTGGGAGCTACAGGGGAGGGCATCTAATATTGCATGAATCCATTTACCTCATGAACAGGAACATCGGCAGGATGGTGGGAAGCTTTCTGCCAGTGGGCAGGAGAAGGATGGCTCTCCCTTGTAAAGACTAAGCTGCTGAGAGTTAAAGCGCTTAGAAAACAGCACTGGTCCAGCTTCGCCAAGAGCCATGCTCTGCTCTCGCACTGAGCACTTTCTTCCACATGAATCGTCCCATGGAAACTGAGGGGGCTGCTGTGGAACTGAATTCTGTGCAACAAACTTGGGTCCAGTAATTAAGCCTCAAACTTTGTGCTGCAAAAATATTTCAATGATGAATAACAAAGAGGAGAAGTATTTTAATTTACAGGAAATGCTGACTGCTTGGCTGGCAGCAGTTGTAGGATGTGATCCAAAACCATTTAATGTCAATGGCTGCTCACTTCAGTGGAGCTGACCTACAGGGGGCTTTGTTATGATTCATCCTTATTAGTCAAGTTTTAGTAAGCAGTGCCCAAGGGCGGGTGTAGGATGGCTCTCCTCTGTTGTACAGGCACAAAGGAGGCTGTCTGGGCAGCAGAGAGTTTACATCTAAACAGAGAAGACACAAGAGCAAATCAACAGAGCAACCAACCATCGTGCCCTCCCGCTGATTGGGAAGGGGCAACGAGAGAGAGGGAAGGGGAAAATGAAAAGTTTGGAGCCTGGTATGTAATAGAAGAGGTGGCAAAAGAAGAAATCCATCAGTGATGATATTCCCATGTGATGGCTTGTGAGTGGTTTGTCTCGGCTGTTGCTGGCCAATTCCCACTCTCTGTGGATCCCAGACTCACTGCATGTGCATTTGGATAACGTGTCCACGGTCTCAGCAGAACAAGTTAGCTGAGGGCCTAAGCATCTGATCCTGATCTCACCAGCTTTAAGGGGTTTTTATACCTCTAAGTTAAGCATGTGCTGAAGTGCTGCGCTAGTCTGATGTCAGATGCTCAGTACATGAGCCTGGAAGGGCACAGGGAGAGTTCTGTACTGACGAGGCTCTGGGAAGAGACAGAACGTGTTTGTGATTGCTGTAGTCAATCTGGAATATACCACAAACACCAGATTAATCTCATTTGAAAGCTTTGAATTAAATCTCTACTGTGATGGAGCCTCCCACAGTTCCCCACCTTCTTTTTGTTTCCTGGTATATTTTCATCTGGGGAAAGCTGCAGTGTGAATGTGCTCTCTGTGCTCGACTGAATCGTGATACTGCTACGTTTTTTGGTATTATCATTAAAAAGGAAAGCCACAACATCATTAGCTTTTCTCCCTTGTTCCTTTAGATTGCCTTGAATGCATTCCTGTTCAGGTCTTAACCAAAACCTACTTACTTTCCTATTTCTTTTCCTTTCAGCTTCTTGGAATGCAATGACTCAGAAGCTACAGGATGAATTTGACAGTAGCGTGGAGAATGCAGAAGCTTGGATGAAGGCCATCCAAGAGAGACTGAGGATCAATGACAACACCAACGGACCTCGATCTGCCCTAGAAGCCAGACTGAGAGAGACTGAGGTAAGGGAGGAGTGATGTAGCGGTTCCGAGGTGGCTGTCACTCCAGCCATTGTTACAGTGTTCAAGCCCCTGCTTGCTGGAATATTCGTCCTGTGTGGATGGATTGCCATCAGTATTTTTTCTAATTTTTCCATCTGCAGTATGTTTACAGACATAGAAAAAGAGGACAGTAATTCAATATCTCAGGCTTCTAAGCTTTTCGGATTGATTTGGAAGACTAGCAGCAGGTTTGGCAGGTTAAAATGTTTATACTCTCTTATGAGCATGCTCAAACCTGAAACAATTGAGTTGCTGCTTGCAAGTACCAGATTGTGATGTGCAGATGTGCAGAAGTCCAGCATCCGGTACAAGAGAATCAGATCACGTTAGTGTTCCATTACTGATAGAGAAAGATTGCAATGTCCTACTAATGGGCTGTCCTAGGGTATTTCCATAAACCTTGATGATAAAACGGTTTACAGCTCTCCTTTATAATCTGTCTAATGAAAAGGTAAATGTTTTCATTTTTTTTCTGGTCTTACTTAATCTCTTGTGTAACTCTTCTCACAGAGATCCCGTTGCAGATTGTGCCTGCTTTCTTACTGTGATTTCACATTCATTAACTTCAGTTTCATTAGATGT
Source organism: Rhinoptilus africanus (assembly GCA_013400135.1). Taxonomy (NCBI): domain Eukaryota; kingdom Metazoa; phylum Chordata; class Aves; order Charadriiformes; family Glareolidae; genus Rhinoptilus; species Rhinoptilus africanus. Next base: position 476,423 of record VXBO01004173.1, read on the forward strand.
TATCTCGTTCTTATAATCTCAGAGAATGAAACACTCCTGTTGGTCCCAGCTCTACCATTCCTGATTAGAAGGAGTGGAGATGTTTCTATGATTAACAGTGAAACTATTTTTATACTTGTATTACCTTTAATTCCAACTAGTCTGTTCTTTAAATTAAATGGCCAAATCTTTCCCATCATTATTTACCCCAAAATCTTTCCTTTTGTTTATCTACTCACATTTGGACTACCTTTTCTGAAGTTTAACAACTCCAAAAAAATATTGCACACTTACATAGAGGACAAGGTAGTTTACGTGATGGTACAGCAATGTTTTCAGCCTTTTTCCTTAACTGCAGCTCATTGCAGGCTGGATCTTGCCTCTGGCATAATATAGAGACTGTTCATGGAGTGATGGGTGGTGGCCAGACTTGCATGTTGGTCATGAAAATCTGAAGTATTTCCTCTTGGTCTATAGATTTATTTTTGCCCTTAAATTATTTTCAGCCTTTTCTTTTGCCTGGGAAACTACGATATGTACAGTCTCAAAAAAAAAAAAAAA
>VXBO01004173.1:477017-521566 GCA_013400135.1 Rhinoptilus africanus
GAAATACAGGAACTTCAGTAGGGAGAGTGGTAGTTTGGCAAAGGGTGTGTATTTATGACAGAGCTAACAAGATGTAAGGGTTAGAGGTTTGTGGTGATTTAATATGGCCTGAACTGAAGCCTGTTGACTTCTGTGGGCTTTGGAAGAACATATAACATGCAAAAAATCATGTTAGAAGATTTTTTTCAACTCAGACTTTGAAAATTCATCATTCTAAAGAATAACAAGTGTCTGTTCTCTCTTCCTGTGTGTACCTTATCCACCTCCTGCTCCCTCATCCTGCCTCTTTTCTGGGCCTGGCTTTCCCGTGCGTTTCACGTCTCCTCTGATGTGCTCACTGCTTCACCTATTGGCTGTTTTCAAATTCAGTCATTTTTTCAGTTCCTTTTTTACATCTGGCTTGCCTTTTTTTTTTTTCATGCTTCCTTCCTGTGGTTTATTTTCTGTTAATTTGTTAATGAAAATGCCAGCCAAACATAGCAATCATTTAAAAAATGGATTTGAAAAAGGAAAAAATGCCTCTCCAGCCACTGCTTTCTGTCCAGCTGTTGATTGCTTTCACTTGCTGAAAAACTGTCAGGCTTAGAATACCGTTTTTCTCTTAAATTTTTCCTGTCGGGTGATAGCTATGGATTTTTATTTTCTTTCTCTGCCCTACCCTTTGCCCTGCTTTCCTGGATTCTTTTAGTCACACTTTTCATAGTAGATAGCTCATCCAAATGCCTTTTTGTACGTCACATGCAGCTATGCTGTGTACATGCCAAAAGAGCAGTCTCTTCTCAGGATGTGAGACTGGAAATCCAAAGGCCTGTGATTTGGTCTCGCCTTCGCAATAACTGGCGTGATTTTTTTGAACAAATCCCATGGGCCTAATCTTTCCAAAAGTAGTTGCTGATTTTGAACCCCTCAGAAGCCTTTTCCTTCAAACTTGAGAGCCTGCAGTTTGCCAGGAGTTTGAGGAAGAACAGCAAGAAATCTGATGGTGTCAGAAATACGGATAAAGTAATGCTGAAAGCTGACATGCAAATCAGTACATAATTAATCTGTTGCATTTTACAGAAGTTGTGCTGGTTTTCCATCCCTGGGTAGAGGAAGAGAATCTCCTTAAAATTGTATGGCTTAACTTTCAGTCCTTGGCATTCCAATTTGTGTAAGATAAACATTTTCACCAATTCATAGCTTAGCAGTTTAGGGTCAAAGCAAAAGTTGGTAGGAGGCAGAAAATTCCACTAGGTAATTTCTCTTGGCTTGTATTCTGAGCCAACTTTTATTTGCAATAGAAAGCCTTTTTAATATCTTTCATGATTTCTTATAGTAGAGCTTAAAATGGAGATGTTGCAGTGTACCCTGTGGAGATTGCCTCTGCGCTCCTTGACAAGTCGGGGAGAACAACTGGCATGTGTCAACATAATACTAAAACTTTTAAACCACAATTGAAACACAGCCACTGATATTTGATAGAAGATGATCTGGGTTTTGTAGCTAATACAAAATATTTTTCAATTGCTACATGGTTTTCATTTCAATACAGTCCTTTAGGATGTTTAAGAATAAACAAATCTGAAGAGAAGTTCTTATTTTCTGTTCAGGAGAAGCTTTGCAGCAGGCACTTCATGATTCCCGAGTAAAAACAAAGTTTAAATGGCAACCATTATGCTTGCTCTCTTTTCATGCTTTCAGTCTCATTTCTTCTTCTCATAGAAAATACGTGCGCTGGAACCAGAAGGCAACTTGAAAATGGACTTGATTCTTGTGAAGGCAGATGCTGCTCTTCGCAGCATCGGTGAGGATAAGAAGCACGAGGTACTATCGAAACTGAAAGACATTAAAGCCTTGTGGGAAGAGACAGCCATATACATTACTCACTGTCACAGGTAAGACAAAGGTACCCTGCACGCAAGGCTGCTATTCGGTGTGTTGAGGCAGTTTTCTCATCCAGTGCTTTCATAAAGTGCTTTTTGCCTTTCTCTGCTGGGTGGATTGAAGATGGTAATCACTGCTAATCCCAGTGCCATGAGCCATGGGGAGGGCTGTGTGCGGAGAGAGGGTCCGTGGGACCTCAGTGCTCTCTGCCTTCACAGCCAGCCCACCTCATGGTCTTGAACGATGAGTTTGGCCAGGCACAGGGAAGGATATTTCCTTCCCAGAGCAGGGAGGATGTGGGAAGTGAATCTGGACCCTCTTAAGTCAGAGCAGCTTAAAATTGCTGAGAACCTTGTCCTTTGCTTTGAAGGCCTTTTAAGCTTGCCGGTCTTAACTGCTCCCATCATAATTTCATTTCTCATCTTTCTTGCTCTACCCAACAGCCGTATTGAGTGGGTCTGGCTGCACTGGAGTGAGTACCTGAAAGCCCAAGATGAGTTTCATGCATGGATTCACCACATGAGAGTGACCTTGGAGCCTGACATTGAGTTGCAGCTGGGCTTAAAGGAGAAGCAGTGGCAGCTGAGCCATGCTCAGGTTCTGCTGAATGACGTCTTAAATCAGTCAGTCCTGCTGGAAAGGCTGCTGGAGGAAGCTGATTCCTTGTTCAGCAGGATAGGCGACCCCAGTGTTGATGAGGATGTTCAGAAGAAAATGAGGATGGAATATGAAGGAATCAGGGAAGAAGCTCAGGTACAAGTATAAAGAGTGGGAGGTGTTCAGATTTCACCAATACACAGTACTGTTTGCTATCTGCTTCTTGGGCGATGGGGCTTCCCTGGTAGGACTGCAAAAGGAAATGCAGCTGAGGATCCCTGTTCTTTCAGCCCATCTTCCAGCATGAACGGTTGTTAGAGAGGTTGGTGTAAGACATCCTAGTTCATCTCTCAGTGCCGGTGATTTCCTTTACCCTGTTCCTGGGTAAAGATTTCAGATAAGGCTCATGCTTTCCGCTTCTAAATCTCAGGTAAGACAGGATTGTACCATGCGACATGGCTGAGGGGCAGACACCCAAAGGTGGGAAGAAGAATTCAGTTTCTTACTAGCCTGTATCAACAGAAATACTCAAAGGGATATCTGAAATATATATGTGCACATCTATCCCAAACATATAGAGATTAAAATCTAGCCTTTGTCTCACAGTGGCTTCCAGGAAATCTACAGGCTGGAATTACCTGGTGCAAATACAAATCATTTTCATTACATTGGCTCTGCTGGCTGCTTCTGTCATACTGTTGCCTTCTGTTTGTTCCCACACCTACACCTCAGCCCAGAACTGGAGCCTGACAGTGATGTATGCTCTCTCCCCTCGGGTGCTGTCATACAAATTTAACTTCAGATCACACTGGAAAAACAACATTGGGATGCTCATGCTATTGCTCTGCTTGCTCTACAGATACTTCTTCTGTTTTTTTTTAAAAAAAACACCCCAAACCTCAAAACAATGAAAAAAATGCCAAGCTAAGCCATTTCATGAGCATGAAATTCAGGTATTTTTTAACCATAAAGATAAAACTGCTGCTATTAAGTCTCTCCAAAAACCAGAGCGTATGTGGAATTCTGTAACTACAGCAGCTGCAGAGAGGCTGTAAAGCCACCAACAGACTTGCGCCTTAATGTTGATTATTTATTAGGAAAGGTAGATCTCTTCATTACAAGGCAACTGGATTTACAAATAAGAAAGTTCCTGGGAATTCAGGTGTTCTCTATCTAGATTGCCGTTTAAAATTCTCATTCATTCCCTTCTAACCAAGATTTGTCTTTGGTTTTGAAGCAGAAGACAGTCATTAGCTTTTTTAATAAGGCAGTTCTTTCAAACAAGTGATTTGAATACTCAAAGCCAGAATGTGACCTCTCTGAGAGTGGTTTTACGTAGTGCAATTTCTCTAACTGAGTTGGATACATGCTGCTGTAAATGAGATCAGGAAGTGGCTCATAGTACTTAGATAAAATATGTCTTTATGTCTTCAGCCAACTGAGATGCTAGAAAAAGCTTTTCTTTGGCATTGGTTACAAATACCACATTTCATAGAAGGATGGAGTGAGAGAATCCAGCTAAGAAGTCCCTCTTTCAGGAGGTACGGAACAAAGAAGGGAGTTGGGAAACCTTGGATTTTGTAGCTGAAGCAAATGCGGAGTTCATTAGCTAATGCCAAGGTTACAGGCACCTTGGGAATTGTGTTGGAAAGTATAACACTAGTTAAAGAAACCCTGCCACCTTTTCCAACAGGAGGGAGGAATGAATGAGAGAGATGCAGGAGTTGTAAGGGGATTGCTCCGGCCCCTCGCGTGAAGAGCGGCCAGGCTGAATTGGGTTGCAGATGCCAGCTGAATGCCTGAGCTGCCTGACAGAGGGATGTTTGTAGGTTACACTTGTGTTTGAAGAGCATTTTTAGATCTTGTGCAGTTGTCCAGCTCTATCAGAAGGCAAGCTCTTGGGCAGTGTTTCTTAAATGGTCTGCCTGTGACATTGCTTCTTTGGTATCAGCAAATGGTGGGGTTTTTTTTCTTTCTTAGTGCTAACATGTGTCCTTATCATTCTCAAATTTTAAAAGCACATACTCTTCTTTTAATTACGTTGACAGGGATATATTTAGATGTGGCAGCCATTTCCTACGTGCTTTCCCTTGCCTAGTAAAATAACAATATGGAGAGGTTCTGGGTTTTAGCATAAATGATGACTGAAGATGGTAAGAAAATACAGCATGTTGTTATTTAGCCAAGTACATGAAATATGTCTGAGAGCATCAAATGAATTTCAGTCCATGTTGTCTCTGTTAACTGAAGCCTAGATATTTATAATGGCAACCCTCACATACCCTAAAGCTGAGACTAAAAGCACCAGGAAGGGCTACAGGAGCTTTCTGGGTTCTACTTGAGATGCTGCAATGGGATTTAAAGCAGGAATTTCTTTTATGTGCTCTAGATTGCCTTCCAGAGGAGGCTCATTTGCCTTTGCTGACCGTTAGGGGAGAGGGTTTCCTATGCCTCTGTCCACCCTGCATGAATAGCCAGGGCTGGGCATATCCTCAGCCTGGACACACCTCTTCCTCTGCAGCCGATGGCAAACCCATTGCTTTCCTCTTGGTGCTCTCACTCTTTCCAAAGCTGTGTCCTTGCGTAACGTCTCCTCGCAGTAACCAAGTGCACGTGCAGATGGAGTTTAACAGCATCCTGTTCCTCGAACAGCTAACCTTACAGGAGCAAGTGATACCATATTTTCCATCATCGTAAAGTTTCCCTGCCTGACCTCTGTGGGTTGGGAGTGCTCAGCCCGCTCTTGGTAAGCCTTTTGTTTGACAGTGTGCACGGTCTGTCCAGATCCATGGCATCTCTTCCTTGACCTCTTAGACCAGCAGAAGTATCCAAACTGTGTGATCTTTTGTTTTGGTTGAATAGCCTGGCTAGGGTGGGTCGTTTTGACTTCCTTTTTAGCCCTCTATATATTAGCATAAGACTTTGGAGTTTAATAATAGCTCCGCTTTGTTTTTCTGACTTGCTCAATTTGGAGCTTCTGTGAGTGCAATAAATTAGCCCCTGGAATCAATAAACTTGGGCTGACTTGTTTCACTTCAATGTTTGGCCCATTTACACCGCTATAAGATTGCATCCTTCAAGTCCCTAACTTGAGGTCAAGGTGAGAATCATTTAACCTGTATGCACCACTGTGTGTTTGAGAATCAAGGCAAGGTGATTTAGCAAACAAGTGAGGTGTTCTCTTGGCCACAGGAGTCTGCAGTCATAATTCTGCTTTCTGGTCTCCTGCGAACCCATGTTTGCATAGGTGGTGCTATTAAAGGTCCTGCCCTAATAAGTGGGCAGCATTTCATCCTCCATGGGAAGCAGCTGTCCCTTTTTTGTCCTAAAGCACGTCAACTAACTTTAGGGGAGTCACTCTTGATTAGCACAAGTCAGCAGAGATCGCAGTGGCAGTGTGGAAAACACAGACTGGTGAGGTGCCACCTGGAGAGTGGTGGCTTTGTACCGCACCGTGGGCACAACCTGTCCCAAAGGTGAAGGGAGAAAAGGAGGCTCAGGGAAGACCCTATCCCTCTCTACAGCTGCCTAACAGTAGGTGGTAGCAACGTGGGGGTCAGTCTTTTCTCCCAGGTAACAAGCAATACGACACGAGGAAATGGCCTCAAGTTACGCCAGGGGAGGTTTAAGATGGATATTAGGGAAAATTTCTTCACAGAAACGCTTCTCGAGCATTGGAACAGGCTGCCCGGGGAAGTGGTTGAGTCCCCATCCCTGGAGGTATTTAAAAGACGTGTAGATGGGACATGGACATGTCAGGGACATGGTTTAGTGGTAACTTGGCAGTGTGAGGTTAATGGCTGGACTCGGTGATCTTAAAGGTCCCTTCCAACCTAGACGATTCTATGATTCTGTTGTGTGATTCTAAGTTTTGGAAAGGGGAGGCTGGAAATTCACCTGAGAGGACCTTGCAGTTTGTCTCCTCAGAGACTAGCCATTGAGAGCCTGCAGCACGACCCAGACGGGGAGAAGCCCTTATGCCGTCTTGTGTCCTGTTTCTTGAGGTGAACTGTTAATTCCTGTGGAGGCCAATTGCTATCGGGGCTCGTGAAAAGGACTCTTTTTGTAAATTCTGGGTTAGTGTAAAGGAAAAAAAGCCAGATAAGCACTGTCCTCATGGCTTCTGATGTTTCTTGTTACAGAGCAGAGTGAAACTGCTTGAAAAGATAACCAAGGAACACGAACAGTACAACGCTAACGTCAACCAGTTTCAATTGTGGCTGAACGGTGTGACAGAAAGATTAAACTGCTGCATCGGAGAAGCAACCAGGTCTTCAGCAGAGGACAAGTTAAAGGCACTGAAGGTCCTTAAACGATATAATTCTAACTGGGAGCTAGGGTTTGTGGGTTCTTCATGCCTGTATACGTTTCTCCAACCACACAAGAGTGTACTTGAGAAAAGAATTACACAAACAAAATAAGTTGGTGATTGTATGATTGTAACATCGGCTAGAGGAGAAGAATTGTATCAGGTCCTAAAACTGTTCGTTGGTTCTCCCAGCTGTAGGATGAGTCACAGGCTGGTCTGTTTTGTTTCTCTAAAAGCCCGATCTCCTACAGTTATGTGGTTCTTTGAGAATCTTGCCCTTTAAACTTGGTTAAATGAATGATATTTGGTAAACGCAATCCAACTAGAGCCTGAAGGCTCATAAATTTTGAGAGTTTAGAGCTGGTGATAAAAATACCAGCCTTAAGAACGGTGTCCAGTATTTCAGTGCCACTGCTTAAACTGTTTAATTTTAAATCTCTCAGAAATCTGACTATTAGTATTTCTTAGTGCCTGCAGCTCCTGTTTTCTTTGTCAGGAACCTCAGCTGACAAGCATTTATGAAAATCAAGCCAATATTTTCAGAATCATGGCAGTTAGTATTACTCAGAAGGCAGTCAGATGACCAGCCCTGGCTTCTGATCACTTGAAAAAGGACGTACTTTGAAACAGAAAGTGAAGAACAAAGTATGTACAACCAGGAGAGGCGGTCTTTTTTTCCTACGGCTTTCAGCTTTTCCCCCAACTTCCCATTCCTGCAGCTAATTTTTATTTAACTTGTTTTTGCAGGAAATTGCCAAAAATATTAGAAGTGGTGGAAAGAAATGGAAGCACCTTGAAATTCAGTGCGCAGAGGTGATTCAGAATACTTCCCCACTCGGAGCTGAGAGAATGAAGGATGAACTCGAAGAGCTAAGAAAAGCCTTGGAGATGTTGAAACTGCTGAGTAGTGAGGAGGAGGAGAGATTGCTCAAGATCCAAGAATCAGAAAGTGCCTACGAGTCCCAAGCCAGGCAATTAGAAGCAGATGTTCAGGACTTGAGAAAAGATCTACAGAGACTAGAAAATTACCTGGACCCTGGGGAAGGGGAAAAGACTGAAGATGAGTTTGTAAATCTGTGGAGAAAATGCAATGTAAGTTGTCACCCTTTGCATGCCTAAAACCAGCAGTCATTCAAGTGCAGTCATAGATTGAACATGCACAGTCACATCCAACAGGTGCCTGTCCCATCGGTTAAAGGTGAAAAGGAAAGAGTACGAGCGTGTGTGAAACAGAGGAAAATCTGAATAGCAACAACGGAGTCTAGCCTGTATCTCACTCTGCACAGAGGGAGCAAGGTTGGAGGATGGGTTGGAGTTTGTGTCTCGAGTTCAAAGGGACCCTATGCAAAGAAGAGCACAACACAGAGCAAACAACCCAATTTGCTCTACTTAAAAAGAACAAGAAAAAATAATGCTTCACTGTATATACAAACACGTACACACACACACATATACATACAAGTACACATATTTCTGGGGTATTTGGTGAGACCATTTCTATACTATAACCTTAATCCATGTAAGATGGGTAGCTGTTGCCCTCAACCATCAAACACATCTTTATTCCTAAGAAGTCCCAAGTTTTTAGCAATTCAGTATTTACACTAAAATCAATCTATGGCAAAAGCAAGTGGAAAGAGTTGGTGACACATACAGTAGATAAGAATTTTTACCATTCATTTCCTCTTGAGGGTTGGTTTTGCATTTATTATCTCTTCTCAAAATGCCTTTCATCGCTATTTGTATGTCTAGAACTCAGCAGGACTAACTGGGAAAAGTATATGCAAAAAGGATGCACAAAATGCAGACCAGTTCAATCTGGCTACATTTGCATGGGGTTTGTTGGTTTTCTTTCCCTCTGTCACCCTAGAATTAACATTCTGTATATGTGAGTCTTTGAGACAGATTTGTTCATGCAGAGAGATGCACTGAAGACTGCTCAAAAAATGCATCTCCTGTTATGTACTGCAATCAGTGAACTGAAACGGGGCCTGTTTGTGATTCACTCTGTTCAAACTGAACCCTGCAGATCAGATGCCTGCAGAGGGTAGGCTGTGGGAGGAGAGGAGAGAGGAAGCCTGCAGGAACAAAACCATTCCTGGGAATGTTTTCTGCCTTAGCAAAGTCCATATTCCTTACAACCAGGGAAAAAGGCAGCAGAAAGGGGACTTGTGAATACCCTGAGAGACAGCCTTATCTCTTAATTTCGTGTGCCAGACACTACATAAGGTGTGATCCATTCATTATTTTTATGATTAAGGCAACGAGAGCTGCTCTGGCTGCAGAAGAGTCCACGGTTGAGAGGCTGAAGGCTCAGCTTAAGGAACTGCTACGGTTTTCCCCAGATGTGCAGCCCCACGCTGAGAGTGTTGTCTCTGCAATACAGCAGTATGAAAGGTAGTATCTTCTGTCAGACACTGATGGGATTCACAAAGAACTAAGAAAAAAGTGATACGCCATCCGATTGTATGTGACGGGTAGAAAAGAAAGGCTGTTGCTAATTTCATCTGCCTCCACATTTCAGTAAACCTGTAATTTCAGCCGTTTGCTGGGAGCTGTAGCCTGCTGGCTATTTTCAAGAAATGATCTTGCATCATTAATGTTGTGTACGGTTCAAAGAAAATTAGATTGTTGGCAGCTAATTTGATCTTCTTAGCATTTTATAATAATAATTTATGTATTTTGCTTGCCTTTCATGACGGCAACTAGAAAATCAGGACAGGAGCTGTAGTAGTAAACGGTTCAGAAGAATTATGGCCCTCCCTTTTCGAGTTTGTTATGGTGACTCATCAGCCTTAGCAAACACTTGGCAGTGTATTCCCCTTCTCCTGGTGGCATACATGCATGATTCCTGTTTTCAACTTGCCTTGGGTTGGAAACTCTGAAAGTTTAGCCTCTCCCCAGACTTCAGAGTTTCCGTTTCCAGGCTGCCTGGAATCAGGAAGTAAAGAAGCAGCAGCAAATTTTGCAAACTAGAAGAAAGGATTTTTTTTTAAGGAAAAAGAAAGGTCAGTTTTTTTACTGTATCCAAGCTTATTTTCCTCTGTCCACTGCACAGTATGCTGTCCTGCTGGAATGGTTATAGGTCATTACGGGAAAGGATTTCAGTTTAAAAACTAACAAGTAAATGATGTCGAAAGAGCAGCAGAGAAGGCAGGGGGCTTGCCTCTGAGTGGAAAATGGCAGCTGCTCTTTTGCCAGCTTCTCTCCAAAGCTTCTCTGTGAGGTCTGGCAGCTTCACGCTGAGCCTGGCAGGGGCGGCAGAGCAAATGGCAAAGGACATGTAATGTCAGAACTTGCTATTTACGGAGCTTTTGGCCTCTGCAAGCTTGCCTTTGTTTAGCGTCCCAGTGACACAGGTAAGATGATTGTTTCTGTTTTTATAGAAAGGCCGTATTAATCTCAGTTGGCATTGCGCTTGCCTATCTTGTGAATTTGCTGTTCCTGTATGAACTTCTACTTTGGGCTGCATTCTGCCACCTCAAATAGGATTCTGCAAACTGGGAGGTCTGGAAAGCTGAGAAAAACAGGAGGCAGCTGCATGGGGTGTGTCACTGCTAGGCCTTGTTACTCAGCTGTATTTTGGATAAGCCTTTCTAAGAGAAGCCTGGATATATAATGAATGTGTGGTGACTTCATTTTGTTTCTTTTATATATATATATACACACACACACATACATATATAGCTGTGTATGTGTATATGTATATATAACTTCAAAGCTTTTATCAGAATCACATATATATTAGTATAAATGCTAGTGGTTCTGCAAAATTTTAAAACTTTATATCTGAAAAAAACATGCATTTTCCTCTTTTTATAGGGAACACAGGGTGATCCAGGATTTTTTAATGTAATTTTTTTAAAGGACAAAAGACTCGGTAATATGTAAAACAATACAGGCAACTGTAGTAAAATTCTAGACCCTCTTGGCTTGTTCCTCCCATCAATCAGCAAGACTGGTCTGATAATAAAATCTGATAAATCATGTTGATGATAGCAGCCAAGAAAGGTCACGTACAAAGGGAGACTGCTGGCTGCTAGAAAGTCAAAGTAATTCTTAATACACGGTTGCACAAGAGACAAATGTGTCTTAGGGCATCTAAATAAAGTTTTGTCGGACGTCTCTGACTGACAGAGCAGCTGTCTGTACCCAGCGCCAGGCGCAGACACTAAGAGAGACTGAGGCTTTTGTGTTGGATACAGTTTACACATGAGTATTGTGTTAATTCATGCCTTGATGAATAGGATGTTTGGACTTGGATTTCTTCGTAATCCTTCCCTCGGATGTCACTTTATCCTTGCAGTGTTAGAGGCAAGACATCTAAAATGAGTGCCGATACAGAAACCCAACTGAGAAGACTCTTCCAAAATCCCCTGCAAGATTTTGAGCAGTGGAAGCCATCGGTCCAGATGCTCCTGGAGACTCCGGAGCCAGCGCTGGATCACATTGAGGTAGAGAACCTGTTACTACGTTCAGAAACTGATACGAGGTTTGTGTTTGCCCAAGCGATGCCAGCAGCTGCCTGCATACAGCTGCCAGAGAGCAGCAGCTGGAAGGGCCATTCCAGTATGGCAGGAAACCCCACGGGATGGGGGTCAATACTTAACTCCAGCTGTAGCAGAACATCATATTTTCTGCCCTTCGTTTGGTTAACTGGAGCTGTCAACTGAACAGGCTGAATTAAAGTGCTAGATGTCTTTAACAATGATGATAATGTTAACATTAGCCCAAATCTCCCTGGGCGGGAGGTCTGTGGACTCTGTTAAGAAGTGTGTAGTAATATAGTTGTGGGATTAAAATGCATGACTTCTGCATGTGCCCAGGAAGGTGTTTGTTACTTTGTCATCCCTGTGATCTCCAGAATAAATGCCTCTGTGAACAGGGATGGAGTTTATCCTCGGGATGAGCATTCAAGCTGTCCTTTCTGTTGGTTGTTTAGGCCTCTCCTCTGCACAGACAACTCTTTCCATAGTACAGCTTTCCTCTCTTTCTGTTCACAAAATGGATGCAGCCCTGGTGCTTCTAACATTATCAGGAAGACTTTTCCTTTAACTGGGCACTGTCCAGGTACCTTCTGTTACCCCTTGTCGGCCCAGCATGCTGTTTTTACCTGACTTTGTCATACTGTTTTGGTTGTGTGACTTGTGTGAGAATAATGTTGGTTATATGATTTTTATTTTTTTGGTATGATTTCAATGCAAGAATTTTTTTCTCCTTTAGGCTGCTTTAGCTGAAAGCTCCCAGTTCAGTGAGAAGTTGATGACATTACAGCTGAAGAAAGATTTGCTAAACAATATCCTTGGTGAGGAAAAAGCAAAGTCTTTCCTGCAAGAAGTAGCTAAAGCTTCAAAGGAGAGAGAAATTATACACACAAGTCTGCTGCAAAGGAAAAGCAATCTCCAGGTGAGCTTCAAAGCCCCTGTACAGTCTTTGCCTGTGAAAAAGACAATGATCAATCTTTCACTAAGCCACTTGTATAGACAGAAATTTAGTATTACCCATCTGTGGCCATTCCATTTTTCAGAGTTGATCAAATATTCAAATAAATTTGTGGTCTGTTGCATAGTGCAGCTTCGTGTTTGTTCTGAGCATGAAATGGACATTGACAAAAGGTAGTGCCAAGGGATATACCTTGAATGCTGGAATGTCTGTTTTTTTCTTTTTCTTTCTCCATCTAGAATTTGATAGCACAACATAAGGACTTTGATGCTGGTTTCGCACCTTTGCAGAAGAAATTATCTGCCATCAAAGCCAAATTAGATCTAGAGAAGGAACCGCAGCCTGACCTCTTGGGTAAAAAGACACAACTCCAGAGACTACAGGTACATTACAGCAGTGTTTGACCCTGATATCCTCAGTTAATTGCGGTCTGGTTTGTTCATATTTTATTAGCATTAGGAATTCATTACCTTGTCCCCTTAGTTAATTGTGTGTTAGGTAATTTTGTTTGGTCCAGTTGGAGCATGGAGTAAATGAAATTGAACAATGCAGATGAACTGGCAAACTGGGCTTGAGGGAAGGAACAAGCAGCTGGAACCTATTGGTGCCATGCCTTGGGCTGGTTTTACTGCTAAAGAGAGTGTATCCTGATACTTCCCGCTGGGAGTGAAACTGCACAAGATAACCTCAACCAATATAACTCCCTCCAAAAGCAGGAAGTTCCCATTGTCCCACCTCCTTCTGCATCCCCCCCTTCCTACTCTTTACCTTGTCACAGCTTTGACGTGTGCTGGATTTACTCCATGGTCTGATTCAGCTGGCCAAGATGAGAAAAAAATAATCAGTGAGAAAAGATGATCGTTTTCCACGTGGTTAGTGTTCTGAACTGGTTCAGCAAAGGGTCCAATGTGCAGTAGAGCCTGCTCAAGACTGGGAGAGGGGAGAGAAGCAGGAGGGGAAGAAAGAGAGGTTGGGACTTTTCACCATGGTGAGCTACAGTGATTCAGCTACATGGTGCCACTTCACCCTTGGTGACCACAGGTGTGTTGTCACCATAGTTCTTTGTAGTACTTAGCTAATTATACTGTCTTCTCTGTCTGCTTCTCAGCAACTTATCTTCTTTGTTATCGACTAGTAATGTATAAGGACATACAACCGTTTCAGAAACATTTACTCATAGGCATCAAAACAACTAATTTTCTTAAAAGACGGTGATTGTTCCTGGTTGGTTTTTTTTTTGTCCTCACACTGTCAAATGAATCTACCTTTAGTGTGTGTTTTGTGGAGGTTCGTGTCACATGTAGCACGTTGTCCATATGGAATCTGTCTTTTCCTCCACAGATGATCCGAGATGACTTGGCAGAGCTTGGGATTCAAATGGAGGCAGTGGAGAAGCTTGTTCAGTCAAATACCACACACAGGCATGAGATGAACCAACTTTCCTCTGACTCTCAGGCTCTGAAGAGGTCATTGGAGGTAACATAAGGAAGAGTTTTTAGTTGCCTGAGTTGTCGTCAATTGCCACTATTTAAAAATGTTAAAAAAATCTTTAAGCATATGAGATTATATGCTTTGAGTGACATATATTTTCATTTCAGGGGAAGAATTCTTATGAATTTGATAATACTTCTAGAATTCTCTGGTTATCTGTAATGTGATTTCCCTTTGGGGTAGGATACCATCCACACAGATTTTATTTCTATATAAATTATTTCTGGGCTGGGCCTGAGATTTCTGACCAAAAGACCTCATAGTTATATTATCATGGAAGTGCTTGGACATCTTCACAGATTCCTGAATAGTGGTTTTATACCAAACTGTTGATTATTTTTATAGCTTTGTGACTTAAAGGTTAATGAGAGAAACAAGTTGCTATTGGATAAGTACTTGTTTTGACCTGAGGCTTTTTCTAGTTTAAAAATTGCTATAAAACGACCTTTCAAAGCAGTCTCAGAAGAAGAGCTTGTAAAAATTACCTTAGTTACGCAGGTCACTGTGAAAATACTTATGACAAAGTATTTCCCTAATATGCACTGTGGAATTCTAGTTTCAATCTCAATAATTCCATTTATTGCTGAACTGGACTTTTGTCAAAAAAGTCTGTAGAGTCATTTCTGATTCAGGGGGTATACGGTGTACTTGATATTGACTGGGATATAAGAACACGAACATATTCTTTATTATGTTTCATCTGAAAAGAAAGGGAGCTATTCTAGTGCTTAATGCCCCCCCCATGTGGTTGAATTCAGGCCTGCAGGAGGTTGTAGGTGTTTTCTATGCCACTGATGCTAAAGGATAAAGGTTTTTTGTATTTCATTATCGGCTGTTTTTTTTCCTTTCTGCCCATAAGATTCTGTGCCAGAAGTCACTGCCTTAGATCCAATAATGAAACTGCTTTTTGTCTGTGTTCAGTTGCTGACATTTTTATCATTTGTAGGTGATGATAAAGCAGAGTGAAGAGCACGTTCAGAAGCACTGGGCATATAATGACAAACTCTCTGACCTCCAGCGATGGATCACAGTAACCACGGAGAAGATTGACTCCTACCGGGATGTTGATGGGGAGCAGAACACTGAGGGCAGGGTGGCAGACCTGGAGGTGAGAAAAGCATCTTAGTGCAAGACGTGAATGATTCACTTTGCGGCATTCAGGCATTAAGGGCAGGGGTTTTCTAGTGAGGGTTTCCTGATTGGGGAGAGTAATGATGGTTTGTTCCTCCTGCGGTAACTGTTGATTGCTGCTGCCTCCCTGCTTAGCCCTGTGTTGTGGGATGCAGAGCTAGGTAAAAGACAAGAACAGCAAGAAATAGCTAAGAACTGTTGAGATGGATAAAGTATTATCAAAGAATAGGTGGTTTTAAAAGAGCTCTTCCTGCCAGGGTGGTACCTCTGGCCAATACCTACCTTTGCCTATATATACTCATTGATACGTTGAACATTATCGGCCTGTTAGCTAACCTTATACTGTGTTGAACTGAGCTGCTAGCTTTTCTCTTTGTAGCAGTATTTTGCATGCTAGATTCACTCTGTCAGGCCTTCATATGGGCCTTTTGCATTCATATGGGAAATGAAAATATCTCATGGGAAGGCTACAGAAGAGGTGCATTGACAGCTTGTGCCCTTAAGTTTTGCCATCAGCTCTTTGACCTATGTTGGCTCTTTGCAGGAATCCACAGCATATTTTTTCTCCCGCTAGGTATGTTCTAGCTAGTGCCAACAGAACCAGCATAGTCCTGGACTGAACATGGCCTTCAGTCTGACATAGCCTCTGCTTTACCCAGGATACCTAGAAGTAACTGTAAGGACTGTACGTTTCAGAGATGGCTAGCTGAGTTTCCAGATAAGGAGGTCCAGCTGCACCTTGTGGAAGCTCATGGCCAGCTGGTCATGGAGAATTCTTCCCCAGAGGAGACTGCCCATGTCCAGGCAGAGCTGGATCAGCTGAAGGAATCATGGAGATCGCTGAAGGAGATGGCAACTGGGTAAGTGTTCATGTACATCTGCCTCCTGTCCCTTCAAGGGATGCTCTTTACTGCTATATGACCAGACACACTCGATGCTTTATGCTCTGTGCTGTGAAAGTGATCAGCTATGTTACAATGCAAGGAGCGAGGTGAGGTTTTATTTAATTGTTTATAAACTGGAAATAATTACTTTCAAGAAAACCATTTTGGAGAATCTGGGGACCAGAGCAGCCTATGAAGCTGCCTTTTCCTCACGTTTGGAGCAGGCAGTGTCTCCTTAGGATGCAGCTCACCCTGGTACTGCCAATCCGTGTCAGAGGAAATAGGACATAGACTGGGTGACTTCTGCTCTTCTGCCTCACCTCCCTGTTCTTCTCGCTGTCTGATCTGGAGATACCTCCGAGGAGGCTATATCTGCACTGGGATTTGTGCCTTTTGCAAACCTGCAAGAATATAAACAGTTAACATCTCTTAGCTGGCAAATGTGGACTTAACTGTGCAGTGTCAAACTGCTGCTTATATTTGTTAGTCCATGCTAAAATTTAATACTGTGCTACTTGTGTGAATATATCCATGCATAGTGTCAGAGTAGGCATAAAAATGAAACGACTAAATTGAGGATGGCTTGATTGTGCTGCCTGCTGTTACCAGACAGGAAGGTTATTGTCAAGGTAGTCATTTTCGGTTCCCTGAATAAAAGAAAAAGAACCCACAAACCACTTAGAAATGTTAGAACTAGAGGACAGGTGCTGCTTTGAGGCACTCCTGTCTTGATCAGATTTTGTGAAGAAGATGTTGGAAATAACTTTAATAGCAATAGTGCTAATAATAGTAATAATAGTGTTATTTCACCAGAGGTGTCCCCCATTGCCCTGCTCAAAATGTGAATGTCGCATCATTAGATGTTTCACTGCACTGATGTCTCTGGTTTTATGTTTTCAAGTCTTCTCAAAAAGTGGCAGTTAAATAAACCAGTGGCTGATAAGAAAAAGAAAATAGCATTTGTGGACAGCAGATGGATGTCTGGACCTACCTTCCATCATGTAGATACATATCCGAACCATAAGCAGGTGAGGGGAATTCCATATCTGCCTTCATATCAGCTTCACAAGAACAATTTTATTGGCTTCATCTGATATTGTGGGTTGCAAAGTTGGAGGCCTGCAATCGGCCTTCAGAGGAAACATCTGACATAACAGTAAGGGCTTTTTTGTTCCTGTTGTTCTGTAACCTAGGAGGAAATAGAAGGGCAGCACATGAGCAGTCACCTGAAGCTCCTACACGACTTTGAAGAGTGGTTACAAGGAGAAAACAACAAACTAACCAAAATTCTTGCTGTGACTTCATCTTCTGCAGAGGAAATCCAGGCACGTCAGAGCAAACTGGAGGTTAGTTTTCAGGGGATGAAGATGGAGACAAAGATAGCAATAAGTGCAGATTCTTTCAGAACCCCAACACAACACCAACCAAAAAAAAACCCCCAAAAAACAAAACAAAACAACCAGACAACAAAAAAACACCCCACCCAACTAACCAAAAAAACCCCACAAAACAAACCAACCTCCCCTCCCTAAAAAAACCCCCTCAAACACTACACTGTGCTTTAGGAGACTCGGAGACTCTAGAGTAGATGAAGCTCAGGAATTTAGGATAAGTATTTCCACCCTTATACTAAGAAAGGTCTTCCATAGCTGGAGCGGTAGAAGGGCAGGGAGCAGCCTGGCATTTGGCTGTTGGACTGGAAATTTCTGGTGTGGTATGGCAAAGGTGTTCATTAAAAGAAGCTGATTAAAATTGGTGTCTGGTATTTGGCCTCACTCTTTCTGTTGAGTATAGCCAGAGACAACGACAATGGATGCTATAAGAAATTAAACAAACAGAAATACCCAAGGCTACAGGAGTCCTTCAGATGAGCTGACCCTTTTATGGCATTTCAGTCCAAAAAAACAATAGCAAAAATAAATGTGCTATTCCAGAGTACCCAGAAGTTTGATTTAGTACCACTATTCTTTTGAATGCTGGATTTTAAAAGTGGGGGCTTCTTGAATTCTGAGTTGCTACTGACCTTGTCTTTGCCTGCAGGAGCTGCAGTCTCGTGTGCCTGAGGGTCAGAGTCTCTTTGAGGACCTTCTTGATCTTCAGCCTGTCTTTGGAAATTCTGAAGATCTGGAGGACCTGCGTTACCGATGGATGCTCTACAAATCTAAACTGAAAGAGTACCTGAGCTCACGGGTAGGTGACAGCAGTCAGTTCACAGTTGCTGATCTCTGCCATTGCTTTTTTAGTTGCTTCTCCATTGAGTTATTTTTTTCAACAGTTCATGTAGTAAGAATATATTCACTGTTCATTATTTGTTTCCTGCTGCGAGGCAGTGATCAGAGTGATCACTGACTGAACTGACTCAGAAAGTAACTGTGCACAGAAGGATGTAGTCCTTTTTGACACTATCTTTACTATTTCAGGATTTGGAATTAAATAAAGAGGAGGTATATTAGTGCAAGAACCAAATGATTAAAGAAATTGATGAATTGTTGTATGTAAGGCATGCTAAGGTTGTCAGAATTCATCCCCATATATAAGATATTCCAGGGCATGCTAAAGATAGTTCCACGCTCTTAGCGTAAACATACATTATTATCAGTTAAGATTTTTCTAGCTTAACTACTTACATTATGTGTTCAACTTTAAGATACCATAATCAAGAGGATTAGACTTTACGGGTGTGCATTTGGTACTTTCTGTATGCAAAGTGCTTTGGAAGGTATCTGAGCTCGAACACTGAAAGTTTGAGGCACCTGAAAATTTTCTGCTTTGGGAAATCTTTATCTTCAAATCCAAAACTAACTTAGAATACAAATCCTTTAAAGTGCATGGAAGGTGAGCATCACCTCTATTAATAAAGAGCATATTTCTACGAATTATTTGCCATTGATTATAATGAGTTATACTCTGACGAAAACATTGTGCAAGCATAAATATAGTCAATAGGTGTCAGTAAAGTGAAAGCTATTGCTGAGAGAACTGCTCATATGATTCAAATGGTCAAGAATCTGAAAACATTTCAGCTTTCTGCCTAATGTGTGTTAAAAAGCTCATTTAAAAAAAAATCTCCTGCTGGTTCTCTGTATCCAGGTGACCATGAATTTAAAAGAAAATCCCCTGTGAGGTGAATACTCATTTATAGTCTCCACTGGGATCTTAAGTTCATGATTTTTTTTCCCCTCTTTTTTTTTTTCTTTTCTTTTCTCATTTAAGCAGACTCCTGGATCTTTGGAAGAACCAGACAGATTCAGAAAGGTATGATGATTTCCTATCATTAAGCTAAAAAATGTTTGATAAGACATTTTGCAGATAATTCTTTTAAATGAAACTTTTCTAAAGATTCTTGAGATTAATTTGCTTATTGAGAGTCTCTCTTAAAGAAATTTATTTTCTCCAGATTTTAAAAGGAAAAGTATTATAGAGCTTTTTCCTCTGGAGCTATGCTTACTCTGTCTCTAGAAGCTAAATATCCATCTCCTGGGAGAGTAAGGGAACTAAGTTTTTGTACGTCTACATGCTATATGAACTTAATTCATTTTTCAAAAGAGACTAAGGGAGAGCCAAAATATCGCTCTAAAGGATTTTGGGGTCAAGTGCCTCAAATAATTTTGAAAATGGTACTTCTAATTCTTCAGACACTTCTGAAAAAAATTGCTTTGGATCATTCAGCCCACTTTCTTTCTAGTGCAGAAAACCAGAGAAAGTCAAGAGATTTGTCTAATGTTATTAGACTAAATCCTTATTCTAAGCAGAAGAATTCCTCCTGTGAAGGATTTTCTTTTGGCAGTGATGACATAAGAAACAGAAGCAGTACAGAAGGCGATAAGGAGAAGCTTAAAGAAAACAAAATGCTGCCAGTTTCTTATTAAATCCAAGCAGCATTAGTCATCCCATTTTCATAAAGTCATCAAGTTTTTCTGTTGACCTGGGCAGTGTTGAACTGAATCTTTTCTCTCTGTCACAATTTGCTTTGTTTATAGATACCCTTAGCTTCTGCTTTGTACTGTCATCTCACTTTCCGTTTGTTTCGGGAAGAAATAGAAGGCGGCCCAACACACAGTAGATTGGATGAATAACATGTTGCAGGAACATAATCACATAATCGTCTTAAGCTAAATCAAAGCCTTGATTTTTCCTGTTGCAGCATCTTTGTAGAAGAGACAAATATTTAAAGGGTGCAGTGCAATGCACTTCTAGTATGGCCAGAAATCCAGACTTCCCCCCTTCTAAGGAGAGATTCCTCTGGTACTCAAATGTGGAGTAGCATCTCCAGTATTTTCCCCCAGTGAAATACTGTCCCATTTAAGGTAGTTTTCACACATCCCCTGAATGGTTTTGGCCCCAGTTCAGCCTTCTTGAAAACCTCCAAAGAGTTTCTGTTCTTGCCTGTCTGGCTCAGCATTAATTGTTTGGTACTGTTGGTCATCCTGTAAGGTCACCAGAATTTTTCAGGCTGGAAAAACAAAGCGACATTTTAGTACTTGGTGTAGAGGCAGCCAAACATTTATTAGTTCTGCTTTTCCCTGGAAGAGGCCTAAAGGAATATTCCAGCAGAGTGACCAAGGTATTCTCTGCTTTCGTATGATTTGGGTGAGTCAAGTTGATTGTAGGGGAAGACAAAACAAAAGCTTTAAGCATAAGCCCATCTCCACTGCACAATTAGATACCATTTGTTAATTCATCTGTCCCACCTGCCTTGGAGTAGGTGGTATTTATTCCTCCTTAACTTCTCCGAAGGAGACTAAAGGCTTCAGTTAATTTTCAAGGATACTAGAATAACATAATGGCGTACAGCAAATGTTTGTCAATTAAGCCTACAGCAAGAGCACAAAAAGAAGCCTTCTATGAGTTTTTAATAGCTACCAAACACAAACAAAGAGAAACAGCTCGGGGTGGGAAGGAGCGAGGAACTGAAATACCTCATAAGCATGACGGAAATGGCTCCCATTGCACCAACAAGTGACTTGCAGTTTCCCTTCAGCCCATACACGTGTTGCCGTAACTTACACCTTGCTCACTTCGGTGCAGTTCTGCTGACTTGAGAGCATTCAGTCTGTATTTAAACAGTGTCACTACGATGAGAATCCAAGTGCTGTAAGCAGAGGTAGGGTTTTTTTTCATTCAGGCTAAGGCTTTTACCTTACCTTACCTGTGTTGCCGTCAGATTGTTGAGCACCACTTAAGAGAACCAGAAAATAACGTTGATCCCTTTTTGGGTGCATTGCTGTTAGGCTGAGAGAAGAGGGAAAGCAAACCAACTGCAGAATTCATGGCTTTGCAGTTTATTTCAAATTCAGATTTAACACCCAAAGTGTGTCTAGCAATGAAAGAAAGACTAAGCAAAATATTTTTCTATGTTTTGAATATCCTTTGGAAACCATGATTAAGGAAACCGACTGCCCCAAGAGAATGACCAGTCTCAGGAGTTAGTATCTGCAGAAAGTAAACGTGGTTGGAGGCTGCATGTGTGTGCCACATCCAGTGAGTTTGCATCTGATGGGATCAGGTTATCTCTAATTTTTCAGCGCCCTCCATGCTTTTGGGTGACAAAAAATCAGCAGAGGTGGCACAATTTTGGGTATTTTTGGACTGATCTTTGCTTTCTGCAAGACAGGGTGCCCCGTGACTCCACTTGTCACTCTTGTTTGAGCTGTGAATATTTTGTAACAGCAGCAGATCAGCCTGGAGAAGGGGAAGGCTGCGCCCAATCTCCTTCCATTGCCTTCTGGGTTTATTCCATTTCTAGACTGCTTGGCCAAAAGTTGGGTAGAATACAGCCTGCTTCATGTATAGAAATGTGCTTTTTTTCTGATCATTCATCCTTTGCTGAGGACGTGCCCCTAGCCACTGGTGCCCTTAGGAGCAGTACAGGC
The DNA here is from genome assembly GCA_013400135.1 of Rhinoptilus africanus. NCBI lineage: Eukaryota > Metazoa > Chordata > Aves > Charadriiformes > Glareolidae > Rhinoptilus > Rhinoptilus africanus. Next base: position 498,608 of record VXBO01004173.1, read on the forward strand.
TAATGATTGCGCTGTGAGCGACTTCTTGTTGATTAACAAAAAACAGTTGCAGGAAATTGCACTGGCTGCAGTGAATTTTTAGCAGGTGCCAGTGACAGGGCAATGTAGATGGATATTTCTGCAGGGCACCTAGCACACCCAAGGACTTAATCAAGAAAATGCTCAATAATAACTATGATAAATGTTACTTTCAACGATTGGCTCCCAGCTACCTGAAAATATTCCGTGAGCATTCTTAGCATAAATAGGAAGTCAAAGGCTTATTATCTACAGTTCTAGGTAGCGCTGTTTGATTTATTTTCTCGAGTGCTCAGAGTAATTACACTTCCTTGCTAAACAAATGCTTCTGGCTTTATTGTTTGTACAAACAAAATAATTAGGATTCATTACATCAGTGGTCAGCTAATTGCTTCCTTTGAGATTCTGCTAAGAGTAATCTCCTGTAACACACAGGCAGAAGGAACGTGTAATTTAATCTTATTTAGAGACGCCATTGATCTGGAGTCAATCAAATTAATGCAGTCACTCAGGAAACTGTGCAAAGCAAGAGCTGCCACAGCTTGCCAGGAAGAACACAGAAATGTGCCCAAGTGCAGATATGACAGGAATTCTTCATGGCAGGAAGTCACGCTACAGAAATGCACAGCATCGTGTGTTCATGCCTGTGGTAGTGGTGCCTCTCTGTTCAAAGTATGTGGCCTGTTTGTTTTCCTGAAGTCCTGCTGGGCGTTAGCCACTTGAAATCTTCTGTACAATTACATTCTTAGTAAAATGGAAAAGACTCATTAAAAGATATCTTTCCCTCAGCTTTCAATATCTCTTTTATAGATGGAGAGTGTATCTCCATATTTTTTTTCATCACTGTGACTATCTGCTTTAGGAATTACACCATGGACCAAACACAGAAGATGGGCATCTTACCATTAAAAATTAGCAGATAGACTTATTTTCCCTCAGCAGTGATATTTGGCCAGAAAGGAGACTTAGATTTAAAAAAAAAAAAAAGCTGAAAAATCCTGCCTGCCTCTTCCTAACTCTGACCCCCTGTTAAGTGTGCTATGCCAGGCGGCATCAGCCCCTTCTTCCTTCAGCAGGCCCACGAGCATCCCTTCACGTTACTGCGTCTGTGAGACTGCCTGCCAGTCTGCTCTTATTTCTGTAGGTCTCATGTTGTTCACCAACCTATATTACAGCTTTCCCAAATGCTAAAAAACAGGGACTCTTTGTTTATCTTTTATCTGGTTCTGCCACTTCCCTGCCTTGCTGATGCTCTCCCCCGACACAGCAGTGCCTGTGCGAGATGCAGATGACCTCTTGCTTTCCAGGACAACTGCTTCTTACTTGCTGTTAATGTTAACGTGGTATTAACTGGGTATGTGCTTGGTGGTCCCCGCTTGCCTTGTTGAAAAGATGCGTCCTTTAGTAGCCCACCGTGTTGTGAAGCATTAGCAGATTTTCACCAAGGAGATACCTTAGAATGATTTTCTCAGCAGATATAATTTTACCTCCTAACTGAAAGCTAACGAGAGATTTGTTGATCAACAGGAGGATGAAACCAATTTCCAGTATATACTTGAAAAATGTTTCCAATGCTACTATAAAAAGCATGGTAGGAAAAATTCTTGTAATCAGTTCCTCAAACTGTGTATGTATTAGTTTTTTAAAAGCAAGCCATCACATTTTTAAATTATTTAAATAAAAATGCAAATAATATTCAAACTATGCGTAGCGACTGCTGAAATTTAAGAAAGGTTTAATCTTGACTTGAGAGAAGTCACTGTTGGAGCATCTGGAAACATAATTTGTTGATGTGATAAACCATCTTTTGATTTCAGTAGCATATTCTACAGATTCCTGAACATGTTGTCTTTATTTCAGTTTTTATTCTTTCTATGCCCAGTTTAATTAGGTTATTTCAAATTGCAAGGCTGAGTGGGAGTTGGAAATTGAGCGAAGTCGTTCTACTTCTCCGCCTTCCTGAATAGATATAGAACACTGATGTCTCCTACTAAATTTCAAATACACTGTCTGAAATGTCATCCAGCTACTAACTGCTGATAGCTCTCCTTCTAAGGGTACTACAGCATTGCTCCTAAGTACAAAATATATTTATTGGAATAAATTGTATTGCTTGTAAGTGTATTTAAAACTAGTGGTGTATTCTTGTGTTAAATTTTTATTGCTGAGCATGTTGTTTTATGGTAGGAAATACCCCTTTGGTCAGTTGGGGTCAGCTGTCCCAGCTGTGTTATCAACGCTGTTTTCATCACAAATCCAAAACAGAGCCCTATACAAGCTACTCTTAAAGAAAGCTAACACTATCCTAGCCCAAAACCAGTACAACTGGTTTAAAAACCTCTTGCCCCGTTCTGAACCTTTGGCAAATACTTTACCTGTGATACTTAAGAAACTAAGTGTAACTCACTTCCTGCTGTTGGATATGAAAATGTGCTTCAAAATTACCTCACTGGAAGTTTGATCTTCCATTTTCTTATAACATGGAACTGAGATATTTTTAACGACCCATCCTACCTGCCACTTTTCTAATCTTCCATGGTGCTTTCTAACTTTTATCACAGATCAAACACTTTCCAGTTAAAAATAAAGTAGTTTCCACTGCTATGATGAAGATGGGACCAAACCAGGGACGACTTCTGGTTGCTTAGGCCCGGAGAATTGTAGAAATCAGTGCTACTTTAACAGATCAGGCTGTAGCCCTTGTCCTGTGGCATGTTTTTCCTAAAAGCTTGCCATGTTGTATATGCACACAGAAGCTAACCTTTATAAGTCTGTTTGTGTCACAGTAGCCTATGGCACAGTACTTACAGCTAAGCAACTTTGCAGCAGAAATTCTGAAATATCTGCTATATGTGACTGCTGAAACCTCAGATACAAACTTGTTTTCTGTTTCTCTTAAATGAAACCTTCATCAAGATTCTAGTTTATCATCCAGCCGTGTTGAGGTAGTTCACAGAATCTCCCCTAAGAGAGAAAACAAAGCCTGTAATTTGCCTGTATACTTATATTTATGTACATACACTTGTGCTCTTCAGAATTGACAAGAGTGCTAAGGTTGGAAAGTCAAGCAATCTGAAGATAGAAAATGTCAGAACTAAAATTGCTTGTGTGACCTCAGTTAACCACCCTTCAGCACATTCAATCTGGTAGCTCTTGATGAGATGGAGGGCGATAAGCCTGGGACTCAAAGGGGTCCCAGCCATCCTTACTAACTCCTCACTGCCGGTTCCCTAACCCGGGCAGTGTTTGCGTTTAGGAAAGTACAGTTCTGAACCCAGTGGCTCACTGTCCTTTTGCAGAGGCCAGAACCTCTGACTGACAGTATCCAGCTCTTAGTTCCTGCTGTGGTGTATGGGAATGACCCACAGCTTTGCCCAAGAGCGTGTTGGACACTTAGTTCTATGGCGATGGTCGTATCCAACTCCCACAAATTATTTCCCTCTTGAAAAGACCAGCTGGGATTTGCAATATGTTGTTTATCTTAGAGAGGGATTCTTATGGCTCTGAGTTGAGAAGTGATGAGGAGCCCAGCTCCAAACTATCTCACATTGAGTTAAAAAACCCAATTTGCTTTGGTTTGAGAGAGCAGCCTGTGCCCCCTCTGGAACTGATCTCCCCTTGTTGGCAATAACCTGCCTCTGTGAGTGATGACCAAATTAGTATGCGGTGGGATCTCAAGTGGCAGAAACCCAGGGCCTCTCAGAGGCAAAATATCACTCGTGAGGCAACTGCTTTACCAAAAAAAGTGATGGTGTTTGATGATGGCATGCTCCTGTTCAGAACGAAAGGGGCGTGTGGTAAGCTGCTGTTGTCTGGCAGCTCTGCTTATTCTCGGAGGAATATCGAAGTGGTAGAATTGATACCTACATAGGTGATCCTTTCCAAGGCCTATCTCCTCTTCCTATTACCAGATACTTCCTCTGTCCTTATAGCTTAAGGCCATTGTGTTGTGATCTTCCCACTGTGGAGGTAGCCCTGGATTCATCCTGTCTAAGCGTTTACAGAATCATGCGTGGTGCAGAGTGCAGATGGGGGTTGACTTTCCGTCTCTTCCACAAGAACCATGTTCAAATCTAGCACAAGGGAGCTGCTCCACATGCCAGTTGGTTGACCCATGGACCTCCTTGCTAAAAGATATTGAGGACTTTGTTAGGTTGTATAGGTTCGAGGGGAAACTGGAGAAGTATCTGGAAGAAAGAGTCACTGAGTGTGAACTAGATGGAGCAGCTACATCAGGCTCAGGAAACGGCCTGAGCTAAAAGCAGTGGGAGGCCGAGAACTTTAAGGAGAAAATATTTATGTTTGGCTTAGTACCTTTACATCTACAGTTTGCTGTAGAATATAGGATACTTGGGCTGGGAACAGCACTGGCATGAAGCGGCATTCTGTGACATGGCTGTTGGCGTCTTTGTCTGTACCGTGTCTATAGGACACTAGCGCATTGATCTCTTTATCTGTGGGGAGAGCAGGAGTTTTCAGTTAGCAGTGCATTTCCCAGGATAGTCCCTTGGTGAAATGCTCTAAGGTAAGAGGGATGAATCCAGACTAAATCTTTTTTCTCTGCTGGCTCACAGTGCAGTGGTGCAGGTATGATTTTTGCCGGGCATGCTGGTGACATACAAGCAGCAGCAAAAACCCACTAATGAGCACCGTATAAGATGCTATATTCCTCTGCTCCCTCAAATAGCGAGATTAACTGTGTGTTTTCATATATCCTGGAATGTGGTCAATAGCAAACCAGGGAGCGCACTGATTTTTAGTAAAACACTTCAGCAACTTACACAGGAATATTATGTAGCAAGTTCTAAAGTGCTTTTCTGCTGTTTCCCATCCAAGTGATTTTTCACGGTGCATTTGGTAAGAAGTTATTAACTGCAAACAGATTTAAGTGCTGAGGACTCCCTAGATCTAAACCGATGCTTGTCGTTCAAACGCCCCAACATGAATCAAGTACAAATGTGAATGTTCACAGCCAGTGCAGTTCATTTGGTAACAAGCATCCATTTAGCATTACACAAAACACAACCGTCTACCCCTTGACAGTCCTTGCTTGTCCTGGAATTTTGAGGGAAAAGGAGTAGGACATTTATCCTTGATGGTGAACTTTAAAAGTATATTTTCTTTTTAAATGTCGACCTATTCCTTTTCCATGTGTGTTTCAAAAATGTCTCTGACACTTTGGCTCGATACCCAGGTATTCCAGCTGTTATTCTAAGATGGTGGAAATTAAAGTTCTGTTGACTTCACTGGAGCTTTGCCAGTTTTCCTCAGAGGAAGATTTGATTTCAGAATATTTTGTGGAGCCTAGATCTGACACACGCACTGCAGGCACTGTGGGTTCCGGGTAGTAGCTGTACAGATGCCAGTAGTTGGGGAATTTCACTGTGGAGCAAGGGTTGTGGTTCCCACCTTTTGATCTCACATGGAAATGAAATGTCCAAACTGTCTTTTGCAAAGGTGGAACTGCATCAGACTGTCTAACCCAGAATGATGTGCTAAAGGGTTGGGAGCGTGGTCCTGACTCCAAGTAGACTCACACAGCCCTGATCACTCTGAGCCCAGCCGAGCAGAGGTTTGAACCCTGGCCTCCTGAATTCCCTGTTGGTGCCATCAGGTCACCACAGCCTGAAAGCATCTCTGTCACAGCACAGACCTAAAAAAATACCCTGACTTAGTCTTAGTAAAATTGATGTGCTGCTTTTCTCACACTCACAGAGGGAGTCAGTGCCCAAGACCTTCCCTGGTTTCCTTCCAACTGTATCATCTCTCCTGTTAAAAGTTACTGTGTCTCCTTCAGAATTTTCTGTCCTTTAACTTATAACGCCTCTAGCATTATTACTACCAAAAAAACTAAATACCATATCACCAGATGTTCCAGCAAACACAAAGCAACAGAACTAACGTGGTTTCATGTGCGCAAGAACACCAGACCCTGGGCATAGTAGTAACGTGTCCATTTGTAAGGGTATCTGCTGAACTCCAGGAATAAGTAGTTCCCAATCCTGACTTTATTTAGTTGTCTCTGTGCATAATCCTGCTGCAGACACTGAAGTTAATGGCAAATCTCCCATGGATTTCAGTGTGTGCAGGTTGGGGCCCTCATATATTAAGGGCTTATCGTTGCAAATTTGCTGAAAGCACCAAACCCTCACAGCTCATATGTGCCTCATCTTCAGTCCTGCAGAGACCTCGTAATACCATGTTTGTGAGCGCAGAGTCATTCCCATGGCAACAAATGGAGTCAGAAATACAAGAGTGACCTTCCTGTGTGATCAAACAACACAGAGAAGCTGGGCAGCAAAGACAAAAGTTCATCAAACTCAAATGCCTATAAACCCAGCAAGCAGGTGGGGGAGAAGCAGCAGATAAAGACAAAATATTTTGCCTTCTCTGAAGTTTTGCCCCCAGGCAAATGTCCTTCCGCAGATTTTTCTCAAGCTAGGATCTGCTGTGGTTAGCCTGAGTATCTTACCCTGCAGAAGGCTCCACGGAGAGCAAATGATAGCTTGTTAGTAAAGCTGTTTCACACGAATTCTTTCTGAATGATGAGCTTTGAAAAGCAATACTATTTTGCAGCTCCTTCTTTCCAGTAGATCTGAAAACAAGGCACTTAATAAATAACATTTCAATCTCAGCCAATTTCTTAGAGTTGCATCAATAGTCTTTGCTTTAGAGATCAGGGCAGAGCCGGTGATCTGCTCTGAATCAAATACTGGGTTGGTAAAAGAACTGGGGTTGGAAAACCACAAGTGACTAATTAGCAGGGCTGTGGCAGGAACAGAGGTGAGGCAGGACTGGAAAAGCACACCATTTCCCACCAGTTCATAGGCAGAAGGAGGCGACTGGGAAGACAGGTGTGGCAGCTGGTCTGGTGATGAAAGAATAGTTTCAGGTTGAAGTAGCTTTCCAAACCAGCGCTAAAGGATTGGCAGCTGTAAAGCAGAAGTTTTAGGTGCTGCTGGGAAGACTGGCAGGCCTTCTCACAACTGTGTCAGTGAGGGGTGGGCTTACAATTCCCAGTTGGAGTTGGTGAGAACATTTTTGAGACTTACAGCTATCATGAGCTATTTAACAGTCAGTCGCGGAATCCTACCCTTCAATAACATCAGCATTAAGTCTTATTATGTCTTAGTGGTAGAAGAACATGGTTTGAATTGTCCCAAGGCAGACGTATCTCTAATCTGATGTTCCACCAACAGAGCTACACCTGTTAATACAGACAGACAAACTTGTCCATGACTTCTGGAACCTGGAAAAGGCTTTTTTCCTTATAGATGGGACACAATAATAAATGTGTTTGCCGTATTGCTGCATATTGTGGATGCAACAGAGAGTTAAGAATGAGAAATGGTCAGTGAAAAGAGCAGCTCTCAGTGCCAGTACTGATCACGCCAAGGAGCGCCTGTTTCAGGGCATTACAGAGCCAAGCCTAAAAGGCCCTGACCAAGAGTCGTGGCTGCTGACCTTACACGTAGCAGTTTTAGCATTGACTGCAAACACAGAAGCCCTGCGGGGTTTGTTCAGCCCGTGGGCTGATGAAATCCAGGGGAGACGAAGGATTTCAGGCCTGGGCTCCAGGGCTAAAGAAGGGACAGTCCCGTTAGTACAGCTGCTTACCCCTGGTACCTTGGCTCGTGTTTGAGCACAGCAGCAGATGAGTCCTGTGATGCAGCCAGGTTGACGAAGCTTTGATTTGGAGGGTACATGCTAGCTTTACCCAGGGAAGGTCCTTAAAGTCAGAGATCCACTTACTGCTGACAGAGATCCACTTACTGCTGACAGTTCCAGTGTCCCAGGACCTGAGTTTTCACTGGCCTCAGCAAGCGAGTTACAACTTCGATGCTGTGGGCCAGAAATGGTAGGAGCAAGCAGCTGTTGCTCTGGTGCCTCTGCATCTGCCTGAAACAATAATTAAATCTCATCAGCCATTTGGCTTAATGGAAACAAACCAACTGCAACAGAAGAAGGATTTCTCAGCACAACTGTCTCATGATCTGTAAATGCAGCTGTATATTTGCCTTCATAATTAACTCTGTAAGCATTTACATAGAGCTGCAAGAGACAGAAATTTAGAAAGTGGTAGAAGAGAGAGACCCTTAAAATCAGAAAAGGGTAATTACTTTCCTCTACCGTCATTCTGCTCTGTATTTTCACTGCTGATGTTTCCCATGGACTATTCACGGTGGTGCCGTAGTGGGACAAAGGCATTGTCTGTTAAGTCAGGCATCCAGTAGAGGCCAGAAGCCCAAATTTTGCCGCAGCACTGACATCGCCTGTGGCTTGAACATCACAAATTAACTTCTGCTTGTGGGAAACGTGGGTCCCACTTCAGTGGATGTTCGCATTGATTTTTGTGATGTAAGTTGGCACCTAAAGCTGTAGCAGCGTTAAGCGTTATTTCGATGTTCTGAGTATAAATCCATGTTTGATGAAATTAATGGATTATTGAGTCCTCTTTTTCGGAACTCCCTTACAGACAGTTGACTTGGCCTTTTTTTGTGAACCACACGTGGTTCAGCTCATTGGCAGGAGATATCCCACAATCCCACCAGTGGAAATCTCACTTCTTAATTAATCTTTCCTGAATTCTGTAGCCCCAAATGTGTTCTGTCCTGTTTGTACTAATCCATATTAAATTCATAAGGTTAGCTGAGCTACTCTAGATTTGCACAAGCATAAAGAAAAGTGCAGTGTGACATTTTTTCTGTGTTCCTTCTGTGGTTCCTCAGTAATACAGGTAACTTTAACATCCTCTTGGCTGTCAGTGTTGTGGTTTTTCTCATTCTCTTGCAACACATAAAAGTTTAAGGTGGGCATGGTAAAGAGGTATTGAGGCCTTTTTTTCTGGCTTGCAGCCCCATGGATCTCAAAGTCAGGGTCCAAAGAGCCCAGTGCAGCTGGGGGGACGACTGTGGGGTGGATGAGCTGCAAACTGAGCTCCTTTCTGCTGACAGAGAGCAGAAGGCTGGCTCCTCTTCCAGGCTTCGGCACTCGTTTTACTGACAGGAGAGTTACTAACACAGAGCTTCTGTGCCGTATGCTGATGGTGGGGAGAGCAGTCAGCAGCTTTGGCGTAAGCATTTGCCACCACCACTTTATAACTGGAAAATGGACTTGGAGGCAGTTGTTTTCTTCTGTTAGCAAGTCAGCAGTGTTTTCCTTCTAGAAGACAACAGTTTGCAGCAGTGAATTCTTGAAGAGAGTGAAATATTCTCCTAAAAGAAAGTGGTTAAGCACCAGCTTCAGTCAGCCGCAGCGTACCAAGCACCCGGGCTGGATCCCAGGGCAAGGACAGCGTGGGTTGTTCTGCCCCTCTACCCGGCAGTTTGATGTATTTGAAATGCACCTCCCCAGGTCTCTTATTTTTCTGAGTTGCTCTTTGGTTTGTGTCTTTCAGAAGCGCTCTGGAGGCGTGTGCTCCTTCCTGCGTCGAGTGTGCTGGGCAGCACTCCCATTCCAGCTGCTCCTCTTGCTCCTCCTCCTCCTCGCCTTCCTACTGCCCCTGCCCTACAGCTGCATGCGGGCCAACAACTTCGCTCGGTCCTTCAACCTGATGCTGAGATATGAGGGCCCACCTCCAACCTAACTTCTTGGCGTGGCACGAGGTGACAGTCAGAAATGCAGACGCTTTGTTTTTAACAATTGCAAGTATCGTAGATTTTAGGGCTTCTAACATGGCCGTCATGCCAACTGGATAGGACACGTAAATGCAACGTAAGATTAGTCCACTTTAATCAGGTATTTGAGCAAAATTAATATTTTTACAATATTTTATTATTATATTTATAATGTGTATATAGAGATTGTGTATGTATGTACATATATATATATATAAAAATGCATATCTGTGGTCATTCACCATCCACTGTTAAAAGGTAATCCTGCCATGTTTCTGTTTCTACCATCTTTCAGCCAGGAATACTGAATGATGGTGGTATTGTGGGTTTTTTGGGGTGATTTTAAAAATCAGGTTCTTCTTGATTACAACTGAAGTCAGAGCAAGTATGAGAAGATGTGGGCGTGCACCAGAGGACAAACTGGAGAGCAGGCACAGTAGAATGACATGGTTGACATTCAGCCCAAGGAAAATTGGGACTATTCTGTTTGAAATCTTGAGCTGTGTTTTCAGTATCTGGATGCAGGAATTGCAGAAGGTAATGGAAATTTTTCTACTGACTTCAGTAGGAGTGGGGGTGGGCCTCTTCTTGTTCTCATTTTTTGCCAGATTTCTTTTCCAATTACTGTGTTCTTCAGCCCACCTGAATCAGGAGAGCTAGAATACAGTAGAAAGAAAGCTGGAAAAAAAGAAACATATCATTTTTAGCATCTCTATAGCAGGAGAAATTTTAAAATCAGGTCAGCAAATCTGTGAGCACCGAACAAAACCATGTATTAGTGATCTTGTCTATGAAAAGCAGTGAGGTTTTTTTTGTTTGTGGGGTTTTGTGGTTTGGTTTGTTGGGTTTTTTTACGTTATAAAGAAGCATTTGGTAATGGATCATAAAGCCTGCACAGTGTGATACAGTCTGGAAGTATTTTAATAATACAACCCTGGAAACAAGATTCCTTCCTAGGATGTTTTTATATTAATGGTTTGTTAAACTGATGTAAACTGATTGTATCAAAGACAGTCAAGCATAGATTTCTATATAGTCTAAACTCTATGATGATGACAACTTGTCATTTATTCACCTAACCTTATGCCTGATTTATCCAATTTCTGAATGTACATTTTAACACTGCCTTTTAATGTAAAAGCAATTCTCACTTTACTGTGATGAAACCATTCTTAGTGGTGTTTTACCTAATTGACTCCTGAGAAAAAAGGTAATTTCTAAAATTTTGTGCCGATTCTGGGAGCTATCCCTTATTGTCTCGTGTTTTTAGCCACAATAGTAAAAATGAAAATCAAATTAACAGAAGAAAACAGTTACTTTTCCCACCCTGGCTATGTTGCAGGAGGAACTTGTCTTTTGGGTATCAGTATAGTGATTCAGTGTTGTTTTTCAAGCAAGTTCCAAAATAATATTAAATCTGTTATGCAGGTAAATTATGTAGTAGCTGCGAGACTGAAGGAGGAAGTCGTACTTCTTTAACAAAACCGTGAAAGTTTTGCTAAAGAAGCAAACTTGGGTAGAGCAGAGAGGCGTAGCAGCAAGGAGCTCATTATAGGCACAGGATGAGGGAGAACAGGCAGATGTGAAAGGGGACTGGCTAAAGATAAAGACAGGCAGCCAACAATTTATAGACCCTAAGAAAAGGAGTCACGATGAATACAGAGGACAAGAATACAGGCTCTGTGGAGGAAAAAATCTCTGAATCTTTTTGGTTCTGTCTTCCTGCTGCAGTATCGGTACTATTGCGTGTTAAACGGCTTTTCTTCAGTAAGGTGTGAATGGAGCGAGTAACAGGGACTCTACCGTTGTTCTGAGGAGACTCTTCCACCGCCAGGACTCTGTCACTGTGTTCCTAATAATACTTCTGACTACACTGGGTTTGCTAGAATTGGATAAAAATGCCAGAATTCTGCTGAAATTGAAAAGGAGAGCGGAAATTAGAGGAGAAATAACAGGGGTGGTGAATGTTTTCAGGTAGACTGAAAGGGGAGCATGAGGAGGAGCTGAACTGATGTGGGTTCAAACCTGACTGTCAGGAGGTAGCAGAAGAGCTCTAGAGAGCAGGCAGAGGGGAGCTGGCAGCAGAAAGGCGAGGAGAAAGGACGTACGCTGAGCAATAAGACACATCTAAACGGGAAGCGAAGGAAGGCCTGTGAGTTCTTTCATGAAGGAGCCAGATGGAGAGGAGCTCTAATTCATTAGAGAGTGTGGCAAATTAATTCTTCCTTTGCAACGGTTCTTTCCAGCAGAGGACGTACCTCCTTCGCTCCTCTGATGAGTTGTGCAAGAGCCATGCACGTTCCCACAGTGTTCCTCTAAAAATTGCTGCCAGCCCTGAGGGAAGAAACCCCTGTGGCTGCGCAGCAAGGAGCTAATCATCACACACAGCTCCATTTCAAATTAAATGGGCCAGTAGAAAAGAAGTGTAGGGGAAGAGGGGCAGTAACAAAACCCGCTGTGTGTGGCTGTGGATACACGTACTCGTGCACACACTTTTCTGTGGCGTAGCTACATTGCACTTCTCTGGGTTTTGCTGAGCTGTTTCAGGTGATGAAAGTAAAATGCCAGTGAGAAAGTGAAAATAATGAGGAGTAGTACAGCCGCAAGTGAAAATCAGTAGGGAGGTAGACACTTCTTTTCTGTGAAAGCACAAAATCTCACATCAGATTTCTTTCTGCCCAGCCTTTCTGCTCTGTGTGATTTTTATGGGTTCACAGAGGCATTTGACAACACAGGAGTGTGCAACTGGGGGAAAAAAAATTCTGCACAGAGGACCATAACAGAACAACTGCATCGTCACCTTGATGTTTCAGTGTTGTGGCAGGTTTGAAAAAAAAAAAAAAAATTAGAAACACATTTTTGCTGCTGGGTTTGCATTCAATTTATTCTGTGAGTCCCCTGTCTGTAATCTTGGAATTTTTTGCTTTAAATCTCAGCAAATCCATTCTCATTAACTTTAAATAATCTAAATATCTCACACAAGTGATGAATCTTTCTACTTTTTTGCAATGGAAACTATCCAACAGGACTTTGATGTTGATCTCACTTAAAGCAATTTAACTCTTCCATAATGTCATTGATCTCACCTGTCCAATGCAGGTGTGAGGTTTTTCTAAGAAAGAATGCGTTAAAAAAAAAAAAATCATAGAATCATAGAATAGTTTGGGTTGGAAGAGAGCTTTAAAGGTCATCCCCCCTGCAATGAGCAGGGACATCTTCAACTAGATCAGGCTGCTCAGAGCCCCATCCAACCTGACCTGAAATGTTTCCCACCTCTCCATCTCCAACCTCTCTGGGCAACATGGGCCAGTGTTTCACCACCCTCAGTGTAAAAAAATTCTTCCTTCTATCTAGTCTAAATCTTCCCTCTTTTAGTTTAAAACCGTTACCTCATGTCTTATCGCAGCAGGCCCTGCTAAAATCGCAAAAGTAATCTTGAAATGTAAATCCAAAGTTTACTTTCTTTTTTATTCTCTTGGGTTGGTTTTTTTTTTTCTGAAAAGTTTGTGATACTGATTCCTGGAAGCGTGTGTATATATTAATCATGTCAGTAATTGGAATAATGAAGACCAACTGCCCTGTTCAACTTCCAGGAAACAGAACATAGCTCAGATTCCTCAAAACACAAGCTAAATCATACCGTTTCCAAATCAGTCCGTAAAATCTTGAGCACTATTCTTTATGCATGAATCTTTGCTCACACATGATTTGGGGGTTACCTCCTCGCTTTTGTGCCTGTAAAATCCCCAGCTCATACTTACCCGAGATCCAAATGTAACCGAGCTGTGTTATAGCTCAGCTATAAAAACCCAGGATGCACAAAACAGATAAGCGTCCGCAACTGAGGGCTTTGCACTACTGGACTCTAATCCAGATCCAACCGCTGTCAAAGGGCGCTAAAACCTGCTAAAACAGACTGAATATGTTTGAGGTTGTCAATTTTTCGTGCATCTGGCTCAGGCCGTGTAGCCTGTACTGCATGCAGGTACCCAGCCTGATCACAGAGCAGAGCTCTCGCGCGTCTCTCCGAGCCCTTTTGCCTGCACTGTTGGACCAGTATCTAATTGTCCACGTTAATGACTCTTCAGTGTTGAAGGCAAAATCCTGCACTCCAGTGCCCGTGCATTAAAGTAAGAATTCTGCACAGCTCAAAGGCACGTTTCAAACCCAACCGTTGGAGTGAAAGCAAGCCTAATTCATAAATTGTAATTGATTCTGTAGCCAGATGCTTTTAACAGAATTTTCCATGACTGCAATACAGGGAGGTAGAAAATTGCTATTGTGCCACGTGTCTATTAATAGCCCTTTCTCTGATTCAAGCTGGCAATTTAGATTGTATTACGTATGATTTACATGTGCCCTCTCCAGAAGTCTCCATATGAAAAACGTGTTCAGTTCCAGCACACACATTTAAAAGATTGTACTGCCCTGTTAGTACAGAATCTCCAGAGCAATCATGATTTCTACCAAGTAATAGCTTATTGCCCTGAGTGAGATATTTACTGAACTGAAACGTTTGCGGCTGAAAAGAAAGCTACTAGCCTAACGAATAAAACCACCTAATGATCACTGAATAATTTGGAGAGCTTTTAGAATGGCTTTCCGCTACTCCTTAATCCTTTTCATTGGGACAGCTGAAGACCTGGGAGAGAAGAAAGGTCTCCAAAAAATGTCCATCACTAGAGAGGCAGATGGTAACCTCTGCACGTCAGACGGAATAGCGTTTTCTCCTCAGTTGCTCTAGGACCTCAGGAGTTTGCTCCATCTCATCCCCTCTTCAGTATTAAACAGGAAATGTTTTACTTTGATATGCGTGCATATTCATCTCATTAGCGCTAAAGAGATTTGAAGACTGAGTTCATAGACAGGAATTATTTTAACTTGTGTCGACAAGAGAGTACATTGTCTTCTTTTCTCCAGAAAAAATATAGCCGCTGTATGGCAGAGATTCCCAGAGCAAACAAAACCTTTCAGAATGACTGAAGATTACAAACTGAAATTAAATCATCCACCCTAGTAAACTGGAGAAATAATTTTTCCTTTCAACAAATGCTGGTATAAATACCCCAATAAACGTATCTTTGCCAGGCATCAGAGGTGTCTTTCAGGCCACAGGTTATGTACCCAGCTGGCTGTAAGAACTGCTTTTGGAGGCTTTACTATCCGTTGGACAGTATCAGTTGCTAGTCTGCAGCTGAAAACAGACCCTTATGCAAGGAACTGTATCTGCTTCTTCCAGAGTCGCTGGGGGCTGTCAAGGATATTCTTAGTTCTCAGATCATTGACCTGCTCTGAGCCATTACAAGTTTATTGCATTAATCTATCTGTCAGCGGTTAGCATCTCTCAGAAACCAGTTTATTAAAATACTAGAGATAATATTGTTGGCATGGACATTCGTGATTCATTCAGAAACCAATCTTATTATTTTTGCCATGTTTAAACAAAATTATCTATTGGTAAAACTGGGTTATAAACAGCTTAGTCATAGGTGTTGGGTAACTGTGTGGAAAGTTTTAGGCACAAGGCTTTTTGACTTGCACATCTATGTTTAAGAATTGTGGGTTCATTTTGCACTTGCTCAATGATAAAAAATAAATAAATGCATTCTTGAATGTAGCCTTTAAAAAAAAATATAAAGCAGGGTGGAACAATCTGCCATACAGTTGATTTTTTCTATTATCTCTTGTCTATCCAAATTAAAATGTGAATATGTGTCTACCAGAGAGTTATCAGTAGATGTGGAAAGAAAAGGAATATCTGTCAGGAATATACCAATTCAAGCAGCAGCCTAAATGGCACCTCTGTTACCCAGCCTACTTCAGCAAGTGCCGGATTTTAGCTCCTTGACAGCTGTGATCTATCCACCCTCCTCCTAGTAAACCCTGGGTGAGACGAAGGGCTGCAGGTGAAGGTGCAACATCCCAGCGGAAGCAGCGGGAGATGTTAGCTCTTCAAAAGGCAGCCTGATATCTCGATGCAAGAGACACACGTGGAGGTTTGGCAGAATGAGAGCAACCCAGGACCGACGGCACAGGAGCGAGGGTTGGCTGTCCTGCTCTGCCAGATGTAGTTTTGACAGTGGCCATCAGCAGTGTGAGGTCTCACATCACGGACTGTGGAAGGAAGCTCCCCGCAGGGTGATTCACTCTCGCTGAGAGCTGAGCCTTGGGAGTGGTTTTTTTTTTTCTTTCCATTAAATACAGAAGAAACAGCTAAATCAAAGCCCTCAGTGACAGATTAATGGTAGGTGGTAGGCGCTGATGCTCCAGGAAAAGATGCAGGAAATGCTATTGTAGATAGAGAGACAGTCATGAAGGTCTCTCTTCAGTCCTTAGGAGTTAGAGGTTTGTTATAGAACTGAAGTAGGAGGTTTTCTGCTCCTTTGCAAGTAGATGCCAAGCATTACCTTTAGTCTTCTGGATTTTGGGAGTGAACCTCTTCAGTGCCTTTGTGAACGGTAGGGGCTTTCTGGCTTCAGAGCTGTTCACAGCAGGGAGTTCCACAAGCTTCTCAGGAGGTGTGTGAGAAAGGTACTCCCCTGAATTGATTTTGAATGTGGTTTGGGCGGTGGAGGTTGTTTGATTTTTCCTTCTTTGGCCCCATGTGTTGAATCCAAGGAAGGAGAAAGACCTGCACTACCCTCTCCAGACCATTCTTTGTCTTTCCTTCTTTTATCAGAGCAGGGGGAACTCGGCTTTGTCTCCTTCCTAAAGTAAATCATCCCAGTCTTTTCTGCTTCTTTTCATGTTATAACTCTTCCACACCCTTGATCGGTTCTATCACCTTCCTCTTAACTGTTTCCAGTGCCAGTTATTCCTCCATACATAGAGCAAAAAATCTAGTCCTGTTTCAATAAATTGAAATTCATAACATTCTTCCCCTGTTGCAGTTCCTCCTGCACATGCTCTGCCTGTTTCTTCTGCCCCCTGTGTCAAAACAGCCTTCATCACTACCTGAGGGGACTCTGGTCCTCGCCAGCAGTCTCTTCCCAGTCTCCTGCCCATGTCCTGCCCTCATCTGCATTCCATGTTGGCTCAGGGACTGCCCTTAACAGTCACATCTGCAGATGGGAGTGCGAGGGTGTCACTTAACAATTATTAATAATGAAAGCCTTGCCATTAGCATTCCTCATAGCCTGCCCAGGCCCTTCTCTCTAAGCAGGTTTGCATGGGTAATCCAATTACTGCATGCAGAAAATTGCCCTTTAATCAGACAGGAGGGCTGGTGTTTCAGTCTCAGCTCTATTGTCCTCACACAGCCCGTGTAGGCGCTCCGTGCGCTCCAGGGTGTGTGCCCTTGGGCTGCTGGGAGCATCTGAATGTCGCTGTTATACACCCAGATAAGCCAGGACTTCTTTTTTAGCTGGGGAAAGAAAGCAAAAGAAAATGGTCATTTTTAACAACATGATTTCACAACTCGTTTATCAAGCCCTCTAGCAAACCATTTATTTTAGCTCCTTTTTGCTCCGTCAAAAGCTGTATGTTGAAAGGGAGAGGGGAATGTGGAGAGGCTGGAAATATGTAATGGGCTGCGGTGCCACCCGCCCTCAGCAGCGCTTTGCCGGGAGGCCTCCTGCTAGAATCAGGGGTAGGAGCTGTTATTTTTCCCTGCCTTCGAAATCAAATTATTTCTTTTGTCAAGTCCAATAAGCATTGAACACCACAGACTTGGTTTCGCTACAGATATGAATGAACGCCTCTGTACAGTACTTTCCGTTGCCATGAAATATATGTATGTGTATATATGTAATGAGGAGTGTAATTATTGTTCTGCCTAAAGAAAGGTGACATTCCACTTCAATGTAACTTTCAAGTGCAGCTTTTAAGAGAAACTGTGTCTTAAAGGGAAGCTGGAAGAGTTTAGAGCTATGTGTTTCAACGAGCTTTAATGAGCTTTAATAAGCTTTGAGTTAGGGCTTTGGTCTCTAAAGCGAAAAAGCACCCAAGATGATTTTCCCATCACCCTCTCAGACCAGCCCCTGTAAGAGTCTAACCTGGGAGTCACTGCTTGAGCACCGGCTGTTCCTGAAGGTGTTTGGGTGCTGCATGGACTTAACTGCGTGTCTGTCCTCGAACACCAACCTCCGTTTTGTACACGTGCTTGACTGGGAGGCGAAAGACACATCTTTGTCTTGCTCCAAGACCCTGACTGTCGTTTTTGTCTCAGCAGATGTATGCCTTTTGTTTAGTGTCACTCTGTCCATTTATCTTTTTCCCTTTTAATTGCATTTATCGGGTGATTCCAGGAGGGCACGCTCCACCTGTCCTGCCTCAGAGCTTCCCTTCCAGCAACATACCTTCTTCTCTTTTTTTACTTGGGTGTACTGGACCACTGTGAAGCAATTACACCAGCAATAACGCGGGTGTTGCATTCTTCTGTCCTTGCCTTTTGTAAGACGTAACACTCCAATGACGGTGAAAAGTGGTAGGAGACCCAGAAGCTGCGTTGTTGTTTACTAGCAATATAACCCATGTACAGTGCTTCTACAGGGGACCTGTCCTCACTTCTCAAAGCAGCTGGCTGTCTCAGGCCCAATTTAATTAACAAGGCTGGATTATAAACAATCTTGGATCCCTTCAGCAACACTCCATGAATCTTGCTTCCATCCATTTTGGTGCTTTTGTTTAGTTTCAAGCTAGAAGTAAGTTTAAAGAGCTGCGCTAAGACTCCCATGTAGGGTGAGTGAATACCCCATACATTTCACAAAAATTACAACAAAATGAAAGGATTTACTCTCTCATTGAACGGAATTAATACGTTCTAATTTATATATTAAAAAGTTATTAAGAACAGCCTGGAGTGACGTTTCTGCAATCAAACTGTTCTCTGCTTTTAATTTAAAAATGAGCAAATATTGAGGTATATTTTGCTACCTCCCGTTAGAAGTGACCTGGAACTAAAATGCAAATCCTCCCGAATGAGAGGTTTATTGACGCGGATCTAAATTTCACCAGTATGTCCCATGTGAGATCACCCGCCTCTGGGCAGAGAGGAAACCTAAGGCTGTTCACAAGAGAAACTCATATTGTGAGTGGTTTTAAAATTCTTCAGAGCTCCTGTCCGCTTCCAAATGTCCCTAATGGGGAGGATAAAAAACCTTCCCGTGAACCCTGCACATTTTGCGTGTTGAAATCCTGGCTTGCGTTCAGATCTCCACCTCAGCTTCTTGTAAATGCTAATATTCAAGTAGAACAGAAACATTAGAGGCAATTACAGCATGAACATCTCTTCTTGTTTGTGTATAGTAGCTGATAGCGGGGTCTGTAATAATAATCTTTGCTTACACATGTGCTGGTCAATGTAACAGTTGGGTGCAAAATACCTTTTAACTGTCACAAGAAAATAACTGGATTGATGTCACTTTTTGCTTGTAGGCATATAATTATTTGCCTTGCGGGGACCAGTTCCACTTTTGTCATGTTATTTATGATTTTTAAATACATTTGTGATAAATGAGGCTCGTTTCTAAGGTAAACAGTACTGGAGCCAAGCAGCTCTCTCTACATGTGCATGTTATCACAGCCCATATCAAGTCCAAATCAGACCCCTTGTCTTGCTTGGACCTTTCCTTGACCTTATGGCTCATTCAGGGGAACGCGGACCACTCTATTTTCTTATTAAAAAGGTGACTTTTTGAAAAGCTGAACTTATTTTTTAAATCCTTTCTTTTTACGATTATTGATTCAGAAAGACTGTAACAATCATATTTTTCTAAACTGCCAATTGCTTGTGCTGGGAAATTATATATAGATATATATTTTATTCTACAGATTTCCATGTAGTTTTGAAACTTTGTTTTCATATATATCCTCCTGTTTGCTAGAATTATCTCAAAAAGCTGTAAGCTTCTGTGTACCGACTCTATGAAACTGTATGAAAATGCAGCTGCAGAAAAAGACTGACTTCATTTTTGATTTAAATTGTTAGAGCTAAGTCCTCCTTGGTGTTACGCCACGCAAGATGTACGGAAAGAAATCGGGTCATTGTTTCGAAAGGCTGGACAGTGTGACGTGACACTTCCTAAAAAGTCTTGATTGAAATCAGGAGAATTTACCCTAGAAATGGTGCCATTTCGGCGCCTGACTCTGTAGCGTATTCACACTGTTTAGGACCTTATTTCACAAGTGCTCCCATGAAATTTCATGGGAAATATTAAAAATAAGAGCCTATGATGTGTGAATAGCAGTGACAGAATAACGCCATTTTGTAACAAAGAATGAGGCCTCTTAACTGGGGAAGAGGTTACATTTTGTGTATTTCAGGGCATTTTGTGTTCTCTCCTGCGCTGTGGACTCCTGCCGTGCCCTCTGGATTTATTCCATAGCCGAAATGCCAGATTAAATCGATTGAAGCCCCCTGCGCAGAGGAACATAATACCAAGTTGCAGTGAAATATTGCAGAAAATGGCCCGATTTCATTCTTCAGAACAATAGTTAGTGTCACTCACAGCCTTGGCTTCTGCGCACCTGTGAAGTAGAGGCCCTTGGTTTGTGCCTTGGTCGTGGTGTAACATGGAAGGATTTCTGCTCTCTGCCTGGAAAATACTGTCTGTTCCTCAGCCTCGTCAGAAGCATAATACGTTCTCAAGTCAAAAAAAGTCTGATTCTGCAAGACTCATCTGGGAGTTACGGGCAGCTGGGACCTTCTGGGATCAGGCCACATTATTCCAAAAGTTTATCCCTCGATGACAAGTAAAATGTGATGTGGCTTTGCTGTTTGCAGGTAGGAGAAAGAGACTGGAAATTCATCACTCCAAGTCCTAGCCTTGTGACTGTTCTGTCATGCTCCACTTCTACCAATTAACTGCGTTGAATTGGATTATAAAAGCAGAGTATTTTATCGCATGTGTCCTTTTTTTGTAATGAAAATATAGTTGTATTTGATGTTGCAGTTGTAATGCAGTAAATAAATACGTATGTATTTCTTTTTAAGGACTTTTTAAATTATTCTGGGAGGCGCTTTCACATTTTTGCTGCGCTTATTCCTTACCACCAGAGTAACTGGGCTGACATAGAAACACCCAGAAGTGAAGCAAGGATAAAATTTTGCTGTTGCCTGCCTCTTTGCTCGTGGACCACTGGAAGAAGGTTGTGCTGAACGTACCTGCTTCACTTTGCCTTGTCAGATTCAGGAGAAAACATCAGCCTTTCTGTAAGACCGTGCAGCTGCTTGATTAAATTCTACAGGAGCCAAAGAAAATGTGCGTTTGCTAAATCATATTACGATTTGGTATGATTTCTTATGGTGCTGGCCTCTGACAGCTCTCTCTCTGTGGGGTTGCCCTCAATCCCAAACCTGCTAAGTCAAGGGGGAACGTTTTGAGGACCTGGGATTTGAAGTTAACACCAATCCCGCGCAGTGAGGGAGCAGTGTGTTAGTCCAACCACTACTTACTTCTCTGAAGAGTAATCACTGCAGCACGTATGTGCGGATGCACAGTTCTCATTAGCATCCAGGTAATTGCTGGTTTCTTTCCTGAATCTTTATGAGACGGAGTCTGCCAGGATCTCTGACATCAAAGGCCTCCACAGGCAGTTACTTCTGGAGGAGTGGAAAACCACGACAATTTCTTGGTGAACCAGTGGGCTAGGTTCCCTGTTGCGTTTAAGAACGCCCTGAGCTTTATCCAGGCCTTTGACTTCTCGCAGGTATTTGGACCATGTGCCTCCCTGGGAGCTGTCTCCCGCTGAGCCCCAAAAGTACAAATGCAAACCCTTCAGCCGATGGCAGCTATGCCAAGATCAGAGCAGCAGCTGGAATCCCTCCCAGAAGAGAACGGGCTGTAGGAGCAGCAGGCTGTCATGGTGGGACAGTTGCATCCCTGTAAGGGCTACAATCAGGGAACAAAAGAAATTTCTGTTACTTTTTTTTTTTTTTTTTTGCAATGCACTTTTTCATCTTGCAGTTTATTTTTTGTGGAGCCAGAAAGTAGGCTTCTTTCTGTGTATCAGGCCCGTTCTTCTGGAACTTGCAGCACAAATTGGGGCTTGATTTTGTCACAGATGCTACACATTAAAGCAGGAGAAACTGTTTTCCAGCAGGGACGAGAGAAGTGCCTAGGAACAGATAGAACAGCTCACTCTTATAGGGTGAGTTAATATTTTGTTGACTGAGTTCAGGCTGCAAACATCTCTACAGCCGATCAGTGGGAGCTGAGACGGTCAATGAGAATTATTATAAACACTTTTAGAGGACAGTGAAATACTCTGGGCAGTTATAAATCTCTTAAGCCATATATTACTGGAGAAACACCTGTTTTAGACAGCAGCTCTGCTGCTAGAGGATGGACGTATCTGTTTAGGTTGTAGCAGCAAAAGGTGGCAAGTTCAATAAATAAAAATAATAAGGTAGGGCCCTCAAGCAGAGTAAATCAGTGTAGCTTCATTGAAGCTGCTGGAACTAAGTCAGTTTGCAGCAGTAAGAATCTGGCTTGTAGTCAGCAGGGGTTTTACAGAATGCTGAAAACCTCTCCATTTGGAGAGTTCTCCTCCGCCGTACGCCCCTGCACTAAATCGTATCTGCACAAAAGAGCTTGCCGGTATAATGAGGTCATTTCGGATGTAAGTGTTCATTATAAGCTTAGGTAAATTAAGGGGAAAAAAAATACATCATTAGCAAAGTCTTAAAGGATGGAGGAAGGTTAGCGAGTGAGAACTATTTAAATAAAATCAATCTCAGCCCTGGCGAGTTACCGGGGAGCGGCTTTCCATGGAAAAGGGCTGATGGTGTGTTGATGCTGCACGTAGCAGCTGAGTCTACGGCCATGAGAGATTAAAAGCAGGGACTGGGGGGGTTTTTCTAGGTTCATATTTCAAGCTTTCTAAATTTCATTCTTTGACATACCGTGAATGCAGCGTCGGTTTCCAACTGCAGAAAAAACCCGCCCTGATAAACACATATTGCTGGAGCAAATGAAACTGAAGGCTCATCCGGTTTTACCGTAGCACTCGTGGTATTAAGAGGGATTGTAATATAATCCTCTTCGATGAATAACCCTAACAGATGTTATCGGGGTTGCTCCGTACGAGCCGTGGACCTCTTGCTAGAACTCCCTCTGTGGAAGTCCAGTTCATAAATTGTCCTAATGGGCTGCCTGCCTCGTCCCGCTGCTGCAGCAGCATGAAAGGGAGCTGCTTTCCAGCGGCCCTGAAAGCCGGCATTATTCCCATCTGGTTCGCATTACAATGCTGCTAAATATTTCATGCTTTTTGTTTTACAAACAAATAAGCGCAGAACCAATCTTTTTTTTTTTTTTCTGTTTTTTGTTTAACATTCCTTGATTGACATTTCATTGAGGGGAAAAAAAAAAAAAAGTTTGGGGGT
>VXBO01004173.1:521713-553089 GCA_013400135.1 Rhinoptilus africanus
GGGGCTGGGGGGGTGGGGGGGGAATCCAGATGATGGATGTGCTGTTCAATCAGCTGGGATTTCTGTGCTTGCGAGGAGATAACTCGATGAAGTGCCAACAGAGACAGGGAGCAGACGCTGACTGGATGTCAGCTCCAGACAGAACTCCCTCTGGCTGGGGCCGCTGGAAAACACAGCGGCTATTAGTCCCCCTTTGCCCTTTCACAGCGCCCTGCCAGGGGGTCCCCGAGCACCCCAGCCAGAGCCATCCATTAAACCAAAGAGCCTGTTTAATCACACCCTTTTGGGGCAGGGGGGGGGTGACGATGTGTTGGTGTGGGTAGTTACATCACCATGCCTTTTTTGACTATGTAGTGATCTTTTTTGATACCGTTGCACAAACAGAAACAAGTTTGGCCGATGCACTCTCCAGAGGAATCCTGGGCAGTGGTTGCAGGATGGATTTTTCCCCCGTGGTTCATCCGTCAGTCGCTCCATCTCTTCCTCCCGTAACCGCTGGCCTGAACTCAGAGGTAAGAGCGAGTCAACACTTCCCTGGAAACAGGCTTTATGGCTTATGCTGAACGAGACACCCAAGCAGTAAAATTATATACAGCTTCCTATATTACTTTCCTTATTTTCCTGGCATTTTCCTCCCAAGAACCTCAAGGCCCGCTGAAAGTTTTAACTAAGTCTCAACATGCGTCTGTGAATTAAGTTCTTTTTGCTAATTACAGCTGAATTACTATTGCCAGAGCGGAAGATTGCCGTCCTTCAGCNTTTTTTTTTTGTTTAACGTTCCTCGATTGACATTTCGTTGAGGGCGGAAAAAAAAAAAAAAAGTTTTGGGGTTTGTTTTGATTTTTTTTTTCCTTGCCTTCGGATCTTAACGTGGCTCTGCAAAAGCTTTTAATGGAAGATAGAGCAGATAGCCATCGACTTTTCTGGTGGGCTTTTTATGGCATCGTTGATACGGGAAAAGATGGAAGGGGCGGGGGGGGTGGGGGGGGAATCCAGATGATGGATGTGCTGTTCAATCAGCTGGGATTTCTGTGCTTGCGAGGAGATAACTCGATGAAGTGCCAACAGAGACAGGGAGCAGACGCTGACTGGATGTCAGCTCCAGACAGAACTCCCTCTGGCTGGGGCCGCTGGAAAACACAGCGGCTATTAGTCCCCCTTTGCCCTTTCACAGCGCCCTGCCAGGGGGTCCCCGAGCACCCCAGCCAGAGCCATCCATTAAACCAAAGAGCCTGTTTAATCACACCCTTTTGGGGCAGGGGGGGGGTGACGATGTGTTGGTGTGGGTAGTTACATCACCATGCCTTTTTTGACTATGTAGTGATCTTTTTTGATACCGTTGCACAAACAGAAACAAGTTTGGCCGATGCACTCTCCAGAGGAATCCTGGGCAGTGGTTGCAGGATGGATTTTTCCCCCGTGGTTCATCCGTCAGTCGCTCCATCTCTTCCTCCCGTAACCGCTGGCCTGAACTCAGAGGTAAGAGCGAGTCAACACTTCCCTGGAAACAGGCTTTATGGCTTATGCTGAACGAGACACCCAAGCAGTAAAATTATATACAGCTTCCTATATTACTTTCCTTATTTTCCTGGCATTTTCCTCCCAAGAACCTCAAGGCCCGCTGAAAGTTTTAACTAAGTCTCAACATGCGTCTGTGAATTAAGTTCTTTTTGCTAATTACAGCTGAATTACTATTGCCAGAGCGGAAGATTGCCGTCCTTCAGCATCTCTCTACAATTGCACACGATAGTTTCACTCAGGATTGTAAAAATAAATTGTAACTGCCGTGGTTCCTTGCACTCCATCATTTTCATTGTGGATTTTGACGTTCCACTTAAAAAATTTCAAATCCAGGAATAGTAAATGCCGAGTCATAAAAGCTTAGGAAATGGGTCGAATCCAGAGTGCAAGGCAGCATTACAGTGTCTGATCTGCTGTCTCACATAATACCCTCACAAGACAAGGGTCTCTTTTTTTTTTCGTCCCTGAACAAATGAATTGCCGCATGTATGAAATCCCCAGAGGCCATCTGTGACTGTAATTCATTTACCCACCGTATTATGGAACAGATTTTCCAGTGAGTTCAAAACTCGGGAAGGGGAGGGGGGAAGGGAATAGGATGATGAGAAGGATCTGTGATCCGTATCTAAAACTAAAAATATTATTCAATTGTCATATTTGATGGATAAAGTGTCTGACGCACCAGGCGAAGCCATAGCAACTAGATAAATATGTTTAAAACATTTAATTTTGAAAGAATGAGTCGGAGCAGGGGCTTATCGACGCTGAAATTAAGCAGACATTTCTAAGTTCCTAAAAGCCTCTGATTTTGTTTAGCTTGGAAGGAATTTTCCTGTAGATAACTTGGAAGTGTAAGGGGAAGTCGGACTTGGTGCACAAAGGAGGGGCTCTGACAGGTCGGGACCAGCAATTACCTTTCTTCTTCATCAGTTATTTTCCAAGCGCCAGCAGCCCCTACCTGATTTGGGTTAGACCGCAGGAGGCCCCTCGGCAAACCTACAGACCCTTGGCTTCTGCTTTTAAATTGAAATTAGTGCGTTTCATTTATGACCTTAGCTGCTACAAAAATATTTTCGTATATAGGGCCCTCTCGATATTTCTGTAGTGCTGTTAACGTTCAGTAATCGTAATTAGTAACACATCTTCATGAACAGCCAATTATGTGGCTGTAAGCGTCAGATTTCCTCCCCGAGTAATTCCAAGGAGGTCACCGAAGCCACAGGAGGAATGAATTGAGCCCACGGTGGCTGGCAGGGTCAGTGTTTTCACTGCCTGGCACATTGGTGCCACCGCAGGGTTTTACCTTCTGCCCCAGGTGCTGTGTTTCTTCATAAAACGATACCAGGCGGAAGAGGAAAACGGTGCAAACTTGTAAAAACCGTTTTCTGTAGACTTCTGGCCAAGAGTTGTGGCTGAAGGAGGAAAACGCTGGCTCCCAGGCAGTAATTAGCAGTCTGTATGTGAGCAGAGAGGGGTGCAAAGGCGGCGAGAGAAGGAGTGACACGCAGGAGGAGCCATTTATCTTGCCATGCGTCTGAAATCGATGAGAGGAGATGCACTGAGCCTTTCGCCTGCAGCCCCCGACACCTGTAAGCACCAGTGTCAAATTTTTCCTCCTAAGGCATCGGGCCCTGAAATATCTTTCTTCTGAGCCAGTGCAGAAGTGAAGACAATGAGCGCAACCGCTTTCTTGTCCCTCCTCTTCGGAGGATTGCAAACGCCCTCGTCTCCCGTGGGTGCTGGGGAGCGCCAAGAGCCCAGCTGCCGGCCTCTGGAGAAGGCTCCGCAGCTCTTCCCCCGCTCCCAGCAAGCCAAGGGTACCTGCTCGGAGCCTGAACGCAGCCTGACACCGCTCATACCGCTCTGTTCCTGCTTTCAACATGACCACCACAGCCCAGTCCGGGGGAAGCAGCTGCAGATCGCATTTCTTTTTTGCTCACGCCTTCACTCACACCTATAGCAGATAAAATGCTAAGTGTAGCTCTTTGGCTGGGAATTATACAACGCTGGCAAAACACTCGGTGATGGGACATGGTTTATACCTGCAAAACTGCATCTTTTTAACAACATTATTTTTCCAGTGGAGGACTAAGACATATTGGCAGAAATGTGCTTTTACTGGTACAACTATATCTATGCAACAGGCTTTTATTTACATGCCTATATATATATATATAAAAAAAAATACATATTCCATTATATGTGTGGTCAGCAACATTTGTAGTGTCGGGCTTGCCTTAGTGAATGCAGACACTAGGCAAGAGGTTGGTAAATAAAAGCAAGTTTAGGCTCCCCTGTCTCAGCTTTGCTCGTCACTCTGCAAAAAAGCTGAGGCACATGATGGGGTACGTGACCGCTTTGGCATTATCCCTTAATTTACACAGGGTGGCAATTTGATCCCAGAAAACTGAAATCAAATTCAAAGAAAAACAAAAGTCAATCAAAACGCAAACTGTCCAAGGCAAAACCAAGGAAATGGAAATAAAAGAAAGATATGGCACCAAGGTTGGGAAAAAAAAAAAAGAAGAAGAATAGCATTTATGTACGGAAAATGAAAAGGGTAAATGACAAATTAAGTGACAGCTTTCTAACACAGGGAAGGGGAAAGCGGGGCAAACACAGATGGGAATGCTGCACCGTGAGGAAGAGGGGGGAGCGGGCAGGGAGCAGGCGCGGGACTGGGATGGGGCAGGAGGGAGGGGGCTGCAGGCGATGCGGAGCGCAGGGCTGGCCCAGCGGGAGGGTGACACGGGGTAACGGCTCAGTGCCACCACGGGCCTCTTGCAGAGGCACTGGATGGGGCTGAGATCTCTGTTCTGCCTCTGGCTGGGCCACGGGTGTCCTTCGGTCACTGGGGAAACCGGGGTGAAATCCTGCTGTCCCCAGGAAATCCCTGCCAAAACTCTTGGCTTTCATTGATTTCACAGCACGATGGCAATTTTGCACTTTGGGAATGTGGCTCGCAGAAGTGCAGAGGAAACCTGGGGGGTTTCCTCGATGTTTTCCACAACCATCTGCGGGTGCCTGACTTGCAGGAGACCCACGAGAAGCAGAAATCGCAGTGGGAGGAAAGGGACAGCCTCAGGCACAGCCACGTTCTCTGCAGGAGCCACATCCTGCTGGTGCCAGGGGATGCCGGTGCCACCTCTCATCCACCCCAGATAGCTGAGGTGTGGGAAGACCTCCGGGAAATGATCTGGAAAAATGGGATAAACAGGGTTCTGTAGTGCTTCTGATGATATTCATGCCCCGGCTACGTGCCCTGAAGCAGTGCTAGGTTTCCCAAGGGGAGCGAAGGCAGCAGGACAGCATCCCAGGCAGCCGGGCTCCAGCCTGGGCACAGCCCTCAGCCCGGAGGGACACGGCCACACCGGGGATCTGTTGCCGAGCTTCAGCTTCTTTCCTTGTAGCCCAGCAGAAAAGCAAACTGCCTTATGCTCAAAGTCATGTCTAGAGATACTTTTTAATAACAATTCCAATCAGGAGTCACATTGCTCGTGGTAGGAAATTCCAAACTGATCTTCTTCCACGTTGTCACTGTCTTGCTGTATTTGGGACTCCAGCTCCCTTTGGGCAGTGAGCCGGGAGGAAGAGTGTTCCTGGCGCAGGGGGATGCCCCGTCCCCCGCAGAGGAGCCGGAGGCTGCACAGCAGCCCTCCTTGGCTCACTCATCGCTGGCAGGCAACCAGGGAGGCTGGTCTCCGTCAGACGTTTGGCAGAACTAACCCATACCCACTGGATCCTTAGAACCAGCAGTTTTCTAATGGCTCCATTTTGCCTCTGAAACCATCTCGATGGCCAACAGAAATCACCTTCCGACCGTGCCCACCGTCACATGGCACCCACAAGCTGCGTCTTTGCCTCCTGGGCTGTTTCCAGCCACCTTGGATGGTCCCGGCCCTTCCTTCAGCCCCTGCCAGGGGGTGGTGGCAAGGGGCAGCAAAGCTGCGCACCAGCAGCACAATCCTCTCCAGAGGGCACCTGGCAAAGCTTGAGAAAAGCTAGAGGAAAAGGTTTGTTGGCGAGTAAGGGTAAATCTCCGCATGAATGCACTCAATCTCCGCTAGTGCCTGCCTGCCATGCTGGAAGGGCAGCCGGTGAGTCTGGGTACCTCCTTTCGCTTCAGAGCAGCCCTGAAACTTGAGGTTTCATCCCAGGATGAGCAAGCTTGGCTGGGCTTGCCTTCCTAGGGCCAAATTTTGAGAAGAGCTATTCCTGTTCTTGTACGTGTGGTATTTGCCCTTGATAGAAGCCTTGCCTTGCCTGAGCTGTTGTTACGGTATTTTAACCACTGGGTCATCCACCTTGGTTTTGTTGTGGGAAGAGCTAAATGCGGCAATTACCAAGAACTTGCACAATGAGTGCCATGATATTTTGTGGTGCGTTTGGCAGCTCTGTCCCCTACCCGCCTGACGTGGCGGAGTGCGTTTCCCTGTGAGCTGGCAGGGGTACTGCACATGGGAATGGTGGATACGTGCTTTGCTGGGCGATTCCTCCAGGACAACGAAAAGGTGTTTCATTTGTTATGGCAGGAAAGAGGGTCATGAGAAGAAGACTCACGTTAAGCAGGAGGAGGAGAAATGTAAGCATTCCCTTCGATGCCAACTGGAAGTCAACGCCTCGGAGAGCTGTGTTGGATCAAGCTGGTAATCCAAGGTAGCACCACACTACTGTGAACACAGGTTTCATGCTTTCAGTATCTGGAGCTGGATGTCACGTTGCTCTGGATGTCTTTGCCTAAACTTGGGAAAAAACTTGGGTTCAATAAAAATTCACAATAGTTGTGTTAGGGCACAGGAAGCTCTTGCTTGCATTTGTGCAAATCCATTGATATGGGAGAGAGAAGAAAGCCAGAACATTTCTACTGGCACCTGACCAGTATCTAACACCTAACAAAAATCCCACTCGGGCGTGCGTGCCGTGCTGCTCACTCTCTGCTCAGAGTGAAGGCAGAAGTGCCAGCAGCTGCCCAAAAAAAAAGGATTACTTCTATTTTTAAACCCATTTGTGTTAGCATCTTACCTGTGAGGAGCCTGGGGGCCCAGGCGGCAGCGAGGGAAGCCAGGCAGTTTCACAAGAAGAGAAGTCCATGAGGTCTGGGGGCCAGGGCCACCCGCCCGGGAGCCCAGGACCCTCGCAGAGAGGTGGGTTCTCATTGTGCTGGGCACACGCTCAGTAGAAAGGTGCCAGATGAGAGTGGCTGGGACTGGACTATGATCTGCAGAATGAGGAATTATCTGATTGACTGATGGATTGATATTTTTTGAGGACTTGGTTGATAAGGCCCTCTTTGGGGAGTCCATGTGCTGACTTTGGATGCAATCGCGTTCCTAGCTTCTATCTCCAATTAGCCCTGTTGCTAATGGGAAGCTCTTTTGCGGGCAGGCGTGTGCCTGCACAGGCGAGGCTGGCCGTGCTTCTCAGGGGAAGGTGGCAGGCTCCATGTCCTCTGCCCCTTCCATACCACTGCCCAAAACATTTGTGTTTAAATTCCATCACATCGTGCAAAACCCCTTCTGCTTCAACTGGCCAAAACCAGCTGCTATTTCTTCTTTTGTTTGAAACAGCGAACCAAAACAGTGTTTACTTTAACTCTTGAGAGTGTCACAGACAATCTGTGGGATGGAGTCCTCATTTTCCATGCACTCCGAAACCAGCGAGTGTCACGCACCGCTGTCGGTAATACGAAAAATGAAATCAAGTAGCTCAGCTCAGGCAAAAGCAGATAAAAATTCTGTAAGAAAAAAAAAGGAGGAAGGGATGAGGAGAGGAATCTTAATATAAAAGAAATGTGAGGATTTTAGAGACTCACAGGAGGATAAAAGAATCTGCAATCTGCCAGTAAAGAGGGATCTGTTGCCTTCCTGAAGCATGGGGATCTAATTACTCTTTTTTCCCCCCTCTTCATTATAAAACAACTATTGCAGAACATAAATGACCTTGTGGACTCACTAGATATTCCTGCCAAAAAGCGTATCCATTATCAAGTAATACATTTTCTGCTTGCCTAGCTCCAGTGTGCTCTTTTGAAAAGCAGTGAGTTCTCTTCTGCCTCCCTTATCACATTTCAGGATGCCTTTAGTCATGGGACTCTGCTTATTCAGTAGTTCATGTCAAATTTACCTCAGCAAGCAAAACTCAAAGTTCTCTGGGAGCTGCTTTCCTGTTCCCCCATGAGGGAGGTGTTGGGCTTGCTCCTTCTCTCACTAAAATACGTTGTGGTTTGCTGTTGATTTCATGGAGGCCGCGAAGGCAGAAAACAATACTTCTTGAGAGCAAAACTCTTTGGAGCTATGCTAATTCTCACCACCTGAAGTGTCTGTTAGCAAGAAATCAGCAGCAAAAAGAAAACTGGAGTTTGGGACAAGCACTTCAAAAGGTAGAATTGACTGTGGAAGTGGGTCTGCAGAATTTTAAAATGCATCACAGCTCCAATCACTCTAGCCAGCTGGATTGCTACACAGCTTACACATCGTGAAACCTGGGTCTCTGATAGGGAATAACTTTAGACTGAATCATGGAATCATAGAATCACTTCGGTTGGAGGGGACCTTTCAGATCATCGAGTCCAACCATCAACCTAACTCTGACAAAACCCATCACTAAACCCTATCTCTAAGCACTACGTCTACCCTTCTTTTAAATACCTCCAGGGATGGAAGTTAGACAGCAATAATTCTTGATTTAAAAAAACCCCAAACCAAACACTAGAAGCCATCTGACACAGGGCAGCTGCACCCCAGTGCCTCCAGGGGACAGTCCTGCCCAGCTCTCCTTCTTCAGCCCAGGACTGTGCTACTCAGCATGGGCTGCAACCCAACCATGGACCATCCCACCAGGTTAACCGCAAAGATGACCACGGAGTGGGAATGGTCACTGCGAAAAGCAGTAATATCAACTCTTAGAGTCCCAAGTTCAGGTAAGTCCATTGGCCTCTGATGCTGAAACCTGGATTCGATTGCTTCACTTCGTGATACGTTAAGTGCCACAATAATAAAAGATTGTATTTTTGTTAAAAGTGAAAAAAATATCCACTATTTTTGGGTTAGAGAATGAGCCTTTTGTTTGCTCAAAATAACTCATAAATGGGAGTTGTGCCCTTAAGAATATAGCCACTCGCTTTGATTTGAGAAAAATTAATATTGCTATTGTTACTGTGTCCCACATTGTAGTCAAGCATAATGGCACTTGGGCTTTTATTGTTATTGTAAAGCATTCCAGTATTGCAGTTCAACCTATTTATTGGGACAAGCAATCTCTAACAGCTCATCACAAAGTTCTCTCTGGTCTCTAAATAGAGTGGATTAAAAATCAGTATTTACAGCTTCTGTTTTCATTTCTACTGATTTCTGCTAGTTCAAATTTTTCTTCTTGTTTGCAAAACAGGCAACTAAGTTATTTTTAAATAAGCTTTTTCCCTATTGGTAGTGTCGCAGAAGCTTCATCTGAGTGGATGTAGCTGGGATCCTTCCAGCCTTGACGGTGACCTGGAAATGGTTCAGTCAGATCACCTGTAGACTCCAGGCAAATCAAAACTATCAGTCTCATTCTGCTCTAATTTTTCCTTTCTGAGGTAAAATATACCGTAATACTAGATAGTTCCACCTTTCTCTGTCCTTGGAGAACACTGTCATGCTGAAGGAGAAATGGTCTTCCAGGTAAGACAGCGGACTTGATTGATATGAACTGTCTCCATTGCTCTGACATCGATTTCTTACGCGATCTCCTCCTGAAGGACAATTTTGTCCTCTCATAAATACAGATATTAATACGTGTGGCAGGTTAAAATGAAATCTATATGGATATTTTTGAGACTACAAATAGAAAAATTGCCATAGAACAGCTTTATAACTAACTCTAAGCAAGTATCCATATCTATCAGCATCAGAAGAAGCAGATCCTGGTTTCAAGTGAATTTGCATCTTGTAGCTATTTTTTTTTTAAACTCAGTTGGGCTAAAGCTGCAGCACGTGCTTGTGAGAGAAGACTTTATGAATGCCCTTAGCACCGGAAAGAGCTCAATCAGAATTACCTTTTATTACACACAGGATATGTACTTCATCTGGGAAAGACAACGTGAATGATGGGTGGATTTTTATGTCTAATAAAGCATTAACCGTGATCTAACTTTTCCTGCGGTTAAATTATTCAGAATGGCTTCTTCCTGTGTGGGTTCTCTGATGTCTCTCTCCTTTACCTGGCTGCTTATTTAACACAGAAATTGCAGGAATATCCTATCTTTGTGATTTCTGTTCCTCAGTCAAATCTGGTTGAAACTGGTCCATGAGTTCAAAAGTCATTACGGGAAGGTCAGATAGAGAGGCACAAACACAGAGTGCCATCACATAAGCCTTTTTATCCAAGCTAAAAATAGAAAACCAGTGAAAATCCCAGAAATGACTTTAGAAGATGAAGCTTGGGCTGGAGGCACTTTTTTCATCTCCAGCATTAGCCACCAGCATCTTGCTGTCTGCTCCCAGCACGCCTGAGGGGTGCAGGGTAACCCCCTGGCCGCGGCAGGGTTTCTCCGACGTGAACACCGGGGGAATTTGCCACAATTTCATCTCCTGAAGGACTACTACAGGGGTGCAACTGTCACCTTCGGGGAGGAAAAGCTTCTGGTCCTGCCCTGCATAGCTGGGTTGTCAAATCATCCCTTCTACACGAGCCTCTCCGGGGAACGCCACTGCCCCCTAACTTACATATTTTACTGTCACAAATAACCACGGAAACGAGGTGAAGCCAAGATTCAGATGGGAATTTCTGTCAAAATTTGGATCCAAATCCTCACGGCGGAGTCCCAGGGGGGCTTGGGTACCTTGCTGACGTGCCTGTGAGGGTGCACCACTTCCACCACCCCATAGGACCTTCCCCAGGACAGCAAACCCACCAGCCCATGAGACACGAAAGCCGCCTCTCTCAATGAAGGTGATGGAGCCTGGTGTATCCCAGTGGGGCATGGCTTACCCAAGCGAAAACCATCGGGTCCCTTTATTGTGATAAAATAGTAACTTTTCACAGGCATGGGACCGGCTTTTCTTTGTCTACTCAAAACCCAGTGTTTCTCGCTGTTGCAGAGAAACCGTTTCCATTCCACCTGCCGCTTGCCACAACGGTGCAGTTGTGCTGCCGCGCCAAACGGAGATGGCTGCAGAAAAGCACCCAGACTGCCTCAACAAAAGGCCCCAAAAGTGATGGAAACATCAAAAAAAAAAAAAAAAAAAAAAAGGAGATGTAACTCAGCCAATGCAAACATGCAAGAAACTGTGCAAGGGCTCAGAAGAGAAACCAGATTGCTGTTGAAATAGCTGGTTAACATTTTGTCTGGAAGCACAGCTTCAATAAAATAGGTAAGGAAACCAGCTAAGGACCCCCAATGGCAAACATATTTATTGAGAATCCAATAAAAGTCTCAGAACAAATAGCCTGAAGGACCTGTAGACACAGCCTCTGCTGTAATAAAAATGCAATACAAGGCATCAGGGAAATGGTAAGGGAAAAGGGCTGCTCCATGAGAAAACCAAACAAGAATCCCAGAGCACGAGGCCTGGAGACACAGGCTGGGATGTAATAAAATGACTGCCATTGGGGAAAAAGAAAGAAAAACAAAACATCTAACAAAGGCACAAAGAAGCCCCAGATACCCCAGCTAGTCTAGCAAATCAGCACAAGTTGCCGTAAAAACACATGGGAAAATAGGAAAAGAATAATGGCTGCAAAGTGATGGACTCCGGCAGGTACCTGAAGGCAGCGCGCAGGCGAAGGTCCACAGGAAGCCGTGTCAGCTGCAGTAAACTCCGAGGGTGCCTGGGAGACAAACCTGTAAAAGGTGACAAAAGAGGGGCCTCGGAGGGGCTAAATCTCTGCGCTGGAGAGAGACTGACATTAAATGCAAAACCCCCACATCGCATGGAGCTGCGATTTTCCTTTTATTTATCTTGGTCAGCAAAACTTTTCTGGAGGTACAAAAAGATGCCAGAGAGTGCACTCTTACAAGCGCACAGGAAAAAATTGGTTTCAGAGGGAAATGCGGCTCAAGGGGTTCAATCTGTACCCGCTTATTGTGAATTTTCATGTACCGTAAAAGTAGCCAGGAATATGGGCAATTATTTCTTGTCAAAGCCCTGCTAAGTCCATATGACATGTCAATGTCATGTTAAGTACTGTTAATGAAAATGACATAAAATAAAGGTTCGTAGGAATAAGCGAGATGTTTTATTAAGGCAAATGAGTAAATTGAGAAAGGAGGTGATTTTCATTTCCTGGCTGCAGTCGCAGGCTGCAGGTCATGGCCATAAAAGAGCAGTTGCCTGTCGCAAGGCAAGGACCCCCATTCTCGGGGTGTGCTGCTCCCCGGGTACCCTTGCCCTGCTAACAGAAAGCGTGTATGGACAGGACAGGCCCAGGCTGGCATCTCAGGGGGACATCCTCCTGGCTGCTGGCAATTTATCCTGCCTTGCTGGGGAAAGACGTCTCAATATAGGTGGGTCTGCCATGGACGTGTCTCATCGCTGCCCCTGGTTTTACCACCAGTGAGCCAGGGCGGCCTGTCACGGTTCTGCCTGGCCTTGGGCAAGGATGCCCTCAGGACAACCCAAGGTGTAGATGTCACCTGATTAATTTCTCCGGATAAATGCCAGCCTTGGAGGAGCTGTGGCACACACTCCTGCTACGAATAACACAGCTCTGCAGCTGGGATTTTTGAGTCTCTTCAAAAATCCGTTCAACTCATGCCCAGAGGGTTTGCCTTTTTACTTTTTTTTTTTTTTTTTAAATGTATATACTTCTCTTGGAACAACTGCAGAGTTGCTTTGCTTAGAAATGTGTTAGAAGTTGTCAGTAACAAAGTTTTTGTTTGCCAGCCTCTGAACTAGGAAACCTAACACTGATGATGCTAAGTCAGAGCCATGAATCCGCTTGTCAAGTTTTATTTTACATTGCCAGCAAAGAAGCACGTGCTTTTTCAAGAAGTCTCCTTCCGCCTGTTTGTCATCATTCTTCCTTCCACCAATCCCTCTAACCCACCTATACTCCTGAAATTGTCCTTCCTGAACTGGGTTTCCTGGGCTGCAAGGCTCATAGGGTTTACTGGGCACATGGTTTAATGGTAGAGGATGATATTTTTAAGATTCACTGAATCTACCAAGCAGGTAGCAGGCTGTTCCTCACCACCTACACCTCTCCAGCTCCCGTCAACACCTTGGGGTGGACTTTGCCCTTCTCAGGTCATTCATAGTGTCGTTCCCTGCCAAGGACACCTCAAGTTAGAGCCAGTTCTTCCAGTTGTCAGGCCACCTGGTGCGGGTTTATCCAGCAATACCCGAGTAGTTTCCATCCGCTGCAATGCCATGAGGTTCTCCCAGGACACAGGGCTGTCTGCAGTTCGCAAAGCCATACGAGCAGGGGTGCTCTCATCACACGCAGGTCTGGAAGGAAGAAAACCTGAAAAGACCAGTTACAGCAAAAAGGTTAAGCTGTTATTATGTCTGTGGTCCAAAAAAGTGGCGAGCTGAGCTCATTCCACCAAGTCTCTTGCTAATCTGGTGCTCTCATGGGTGTGAAATATTATCAGCTGTTAGAGTTATTAACCAGCGTTAACCAGGTAGTGCATGCACTGAGCTGTGTTTAAGGTTAACTGTGCCATTAAGGGCTTACAAACTCAATTAAAGATTTTAGTGCTCAACAGTTAATGGTTAATTTCTGCAGATGTCCTGTTTCCAATTACTATTCATGTATAATGTAAGCAGCACGGCATCACACTTCAACTCAAGACAGACCGATTTTTTTTCTTCATATATTTTATACCAGCAGAAGGTTTCACTTAATTGCGTAATACCCAATATTGAGTATTCCTGGAGCGTCTTTGAAATCCCTCTTAAATCCTGAGTATTTTCACTTTTCTTTTTCCATTATTATCACCGCTGCCTGCCTCAGTTGTGCTCACCTAACC
The DNA here is from genome assembly GCA_013400135.1 of Rhinoptilus africanus. Classification (NCBI taxonomy): domain Eukaryota; kingdom Metazoa; phylum Chordata; class Aves; order Charadriiformes; family Glareolidae; genus Rhinoptilus; species Rhinoptilus africanus. The sequence goes on from VXBO01004173.1 coordinate 535,185, forward strand.
TCCGCAAGGTGTTCTCCGTGTTGGGCCATGACCCCGGTGCCAACGGGGAGGAGGACACGCTGAGAAACACGCTCTGACCCTCCTGGGCCCCCCAGTCACCATGAGAGACTCAGAGCTTTTCTTTTTTTCTCTCTCATTGGAAATGACTTGGGAAGCTCACAGCCCCCAAAGGGTACTGAGGAGCTGAAACGTAGATTTAAAAGCCTAAATTTGAGCCCGCTGAGTTTGGAAAATTTTAAGCAACAATAACCCTCTTGTAAGACCAACTCTGATAAGGGAGAGTTTGACTAAATCTGCAGATGGAGTTAACTGGAAAGTTCTGAGTCCTGGAGTTACACCTGGTTGGAAGAAAAGCAGCTACTGTTAGTAAAGAGAAAGAGTGAATAAATCAGCTCTCCAGTAATGAGACAAATAAATTCATAACTGGAAGCTGCATTCTTACCAACTCACCCATTAGGAAAAGTCAATTCCTTTCCATACACGCAATTGTGATATTCCTCCCGAGAAATACTCTCAGTTCAGCAAAGAACACGAATGCATACCTAACTCTGCACGTGCGAGTAAATCTATGCTTATCATTAAATCGAAGTAAAGAATATAATTAAATTGAAATTAAATATGAAATGTCTTGGGTATTACTCATGAGCTTGAAATTCTGTCATTTAAATGCGATGTGGAACTGGGGCATCTGGGAGAAAAGGACGGAGGGAGATGCACATGGCACTGGGCTTGCCAAACTCTCTGAGACCATTCCACGAGCGCTTTCAGCCACCTGATGACTGCACTGATATTAAAAAGGCATGTCCCACTTCTGCCCCAGGCCAGCAAGCGTCCAGCTTGTTTGGCCAACTGAATCAGCAAACAGGACAAAAACCAACCCTACAAAAACCTCAGTGATTTTCAGCTCGGTGTGTTCTCCAATTGACCTAAGTGCATGGCCGCACAACTGCACTGGCCTGTGAGAGAGAGGGGTGAGGGGACAGGGGTGATCCCTCCTCTTGCAGCGGCTGTGGAGTCTTCAGCTCATCAAGCTGACAAGGAAACATAATGTGCTCTGAGGGCCTGTTACAAAGGTTGTGTCATTTGGAAAGTCTTTGCAGTCACTTCTGATCTGTTCTATTGCACATGACAACACGGCTCTTTGAGTCATTCTTTCAGGTAGAGGAGCTTTTTTGGAGAATATCTAGGGAGACAATGTTCTTTGAGACTCACAGAGGTGCAGCACCAGTGCCTGCTACGGCTGTAAGGGCTGTAGTTAGTCTCTGCAGAAAAGGTGTGAGCCACCCAATGGGAGAGATCTGATTTTTTTCTAAAAGAAACATCAAGAGGAGTCATTAACCCCAGTGGTCTAAGTTCATGTGATGGCATATCTAAAAATTACCACGGATGGAGACCGCAGATGGTTGGGGCCCACAATTTTTCTAGGTGTCTAGTTTTGGGGTGAGGTCCATTCTTCCCGGGCGTACGGAGGTTTTCTGCTGCAGGCACAGCTGCTCTGGGCAGAAGCCACCACTGCGGTGGTTGGGCAGAAGCTGGGGGAGAGACTCCAGCAAGACGTAAGGCCCATCCTAACCCTTGGTGTTTCTTGTTCCAGATATTAGGAGCACTCTTTCACCTTGTTGTCTCACACAGAAATACAGACTATCTGTCACCTCTAAATGGCCCCCACCGACTCCCCATATAGGAGAGACCAGCCCACAAAAACCTGTCGATGGTGAGCAGGAATGACACATGTATGACAGATATTCATCAAATCCTTCATGGCATCACTGAGTGAGGCCTTGCGAGTACGAGCAGTGCAGAACAGGTCCAAAAATATAGGATTTATCTATTAAAAGACAACATGTGGCTGGCTTTTTGCTTCATTTAAGTTAGTGAAAATTCAGGAGCAGACAATCCTGCTTAAGGACACATTTCCACTTGGTGCTGAGCACCTCACTGAAGCCATCTATTTTTATCAGGCACGTATTTTACATTAGCGGTGGCACCTCTAACCAAGACCAGGCCACCAGAGTAGAGAACAACCCCAGCTCCCTACAAAGAAACTAAATCAACTAACGAGTTGAAAAGGGTTCTCAGACCTCATAGGATTTTTCTTTGCTTTTTTTTTTTTCCTCGGTGGAAACTCAGAAAAGCACTCAAGTGGATGGCAAAGTGTCTCACAAGTATCTTGTATAATTTGGCAACCGCCATGTTCCACATCTAATTTCATTACAGCACATTGAATGTTTTGGGGGTTTTTACAATGGTTTTTGCACCTTTAACAACATGTTGATTATTGCGTTTTGAAATAACTCACTTACTGCTTTAAGAATAACTTAAGTGAAAATTTCATTTAGAATTGCAACACCTGGAGAAAATCAACATCACGTGACTTGTAGGCACTTCTAAACAGGAAATACTCCATTTATTTTTTTAGCTGTGTTTGTGTAATAAAGTCTAGCATCCAAGTGTGAGCAACACATTTTCTTGTTTTATTAAACAGCATGAAAGGATTTATTACTTCTCCACTGAATGCACTTCTGGCACCAAATGGAGCTGGACAATAATTGTCAGGCACTGAGTTTAACATTACGAGAAAACACCTTTGGTGGAGTTCAGAGTTTATTGTATAATGAAAAATACACCTAGATGGTGAGGCTTCCTTTGAGAATTTGCTTGGTGAGTGTAATCTCGGGTACTGCTGCTTAATAAATTGGATTCTTTGAAATAGAAATTAAAGTACTGAAATAACATCTAAGAAGGTTATTTTTCTTTTCCTCCTCCAGCTACATGAAGTTCCTTGAGGAGGAAAATAAAAATAGAGGGAACGGAGAACAACTTCTTTTACCCCTCAGCAGGTGAGGGCTGTGAGATGCTCTCAAAGAGCACTGCACCACGCTCGGGACTCTTCTTCCCCTCTCCTCTGATCTCTCCCAACAGCAGTGGCTGCTCCTGTCCCTGTGGTCCCACTCCAGGGCGTGAAGGACTTTTTGTCTCTGTTTTTTATTCCCTTGTATTGCAAGGGAAATGTGCACTGGGCAGGGTAGGAGCCTTGAAGATGAGCTCGGCCGGAGAGGAGAAGTTGCTGAGTGTTTTGCAGGCGTGCAGGGTTCTTGCACGCTCAGGAGGTCCCCAGAAACGGAGATGGATGGGCAAAGGGAGAGATGTGGGTAAAATCCAAGTCCTGCTGTCAGAGGATGAGCAGAGGGGAGGGATCTGCAACCCCGTACAGGCAAAGTGGCTGGCAATGGGGCTGGCAGAGCTTCATGCTCTCTTGGCACTGTCACAAATGACTGATCAAGGTCGAAATGAGGAAAAGACCCTCTGTATCTCGACGGTCCCGCATGGACAAATTCTCCCAAGGTCTCAGTGGAGCATTGCAACGCTCAACATACGATTCCTTTTCCACCGGGACGGCCAGTGCGTGTGTTAGGGGTCTTGGGTTAACTACAGGAAGGGGAAAATGCTGTGCACAATCCCCAAATTAGGGGTTCTGGCTAATGAAAAATCCCTCCCGTTCAGTGCCTTCCTCGGTGCAGGGCAGCCGGCGGGGGGAGACGGGGAGGGGGCACGGCTGGGCTTGGTCCCCCTCATGCAAGGAAACACTGAAAAGCTGCTTTCTGAGAGCTCCCACAGCCTTTCTCTGTAACCCCCACAGCCCGATAGCGATCTGTAAATGAGAAAATTGGGTTATAACCGTCCCCCCCCGCCCCGGGGCCGGCCGAGATGCCGGAAGGCGCCAGGAGAGGGCAGCGGTGCCCGGGGCTGGGCTGCCCGCGCAGGGGGGGGCTGCGGCCGGCTCCCCCCGCCGCTGCCGCCGGCACCGCCATCCCCCCCCCAAAAAAGAGGGGTCGGCACACAGGCAGGCACTCAGGGCCATTCTCTGCCCCGGCCCCAGCGGCTGCCGCTTTGCTGCTGGGCTGAGGCTCCGTCTGTCTCTGGCGGCGAGAGGGCGCGTTATCCATCGCAGCATCCCGGAATGGCCAGGGCTGGAAGGGAAGCGTCGAGTCCAACCCCACACCCACGAAGGCACCACTAAACCATGTCCCTCAGCACCCCATCTACCCATCTTTTAAACACCTCCAGGGATGGCAGTTCCACCGCTTCCCTGGGCAGCCTGTCCCAGTGCTTGACAGCGCTTTCGGTGAAAAAATTTGTCCCAATATCCATCCTAAACCCCCCCTGGCACAACCTGAGGCCGTTTCCTCTTGTCCCATTGCCTGTTACTTGGGAGACATATAGAAAACCACCCTGCAGTCACCCAGCCGGAGTACAGGAAATTTCTCAAGGAGTTACAGGTTTTAAGGCCAGGTGAGACCTTTACAGGGAGACACTTAGGTCTCCTGTCTGAAACGAACGCTGCGTCACAATCCCTGCAAACAGCACGGATCCCCATGGAAACCTCTCCGGTGCGTTTGGAACACAGATTCTGGTGGATGTGCATTAGGAAAGAGGGATCCTCCACTTCTGGCCTCTCCTCAGGTTCCCACAGGGCTCCCACCGGCTTGGCATGGCCTTTCCTACCCTGGGGATGGGAGTGCACACACAGAGCAGGGACAGGAGCACCAGAGCAGGGAAGGAGAAGATGAACGGCCTTTAGCCAGCATGGGGACCACCCTCCAGAAAAGCTACCAGGGTGACAGCCAAAGGAGACCAGCTCTGTGCTCCCGTTTTTCCATAGTGAAGAAGAGCTGCCATGTATTTTTTCTTTAAATGGTGTTTATTGGTTACGTTCAGTTGCTTCTTGTGAGTTTAAATGATCATTTTCATTTGGGTGGACTGCAGATCTCATTGGCGGTGCATGAGAGCCACAGGTGAAGCAAACTGGAAACAAACCAAAAATCTGTCGATGAGTCTCACTGAAGGAAATACAGAAAATCACAGCCATAAATATAGTTAAAAATAGGATAAATCTCCAAAACTGTTTATGCTTTTACACACTAATGTCTTCATTCGGAAAACAGTTATGCACATAATTAACACTGCCTCTATGATAACCCCATCATGGCACCTTGTGGTGGGTATTCACATTTTTATAGACCCAGAAGCCACAATAAGATCTTTCAGTTCTACCTCAGTTACGCAAGTTGCAAGATATTACATCCTTACAAACATGTGGAAAAATGACATTTTGAGGAAAATGACTATAAATAATAGATGCCATGGGCTCAAGACCTGATTATAAATAACAAGGTCATTGCTAAAACGAGGATACTTTCCAACCAGTTCTAAAATTGGTCTAGCAAAAAATAGGTCAGGCCACCCTAAATGGCGTTTGCCGTACCGTTCCAGGCAGTTCTGAAATCAATCTGGAGGAACTGATTTCAAACCTCTATGAGATGTATCACACAAATTACAACCTCAGGGAACTCATGATGTATTTATGTGATTCTGCTCTGAGCATGAGGCTTTGGTTTCAAAAAAGCAGGATGAACCTAAGAAATCAAATGTGAGAGAGAGGTGATCAGAAAACGTCCTGAAAAGAGTCTTTCACTTATACTCTAGGTGTGTATGGAAACGAATGGTGGGCTTTCGAAGCAGTCCTTAGGGCTGTCCTCCTTACCTCCATGTCGCTCACTCCTCACAGATCACAGATGTCTCCTTGGGATCAGACCCCAGGGTCATTGATCCAGGGCATCACGCCTTCATTTGTCTGGGAAATGACTCCTGAGTACTGCGGTTTCGCACACAAAGGTACACACTGTATGAAGCCTGTTCCTATGGAAAAATGCAGCTGGGATTTGAGCCATTGCTTATATTTATACTTGGTGTGTTTTTTCATAAAAGGTCTATCCCATGTGATACTGATGGAAGTAATTCTTGGGTGACTAGACAGCCCCGTGCCTGGAGACTGTTTTCACAGACAGAAAAACCTAGCCTGATAACTCATATTTGGTGAAACTGAAGACTGGTAGGAGTAAAAATAATTACAAGTATTTTTTAAGGTGTGTCTACTTCCAAGTTTCTACACAGAAATCTAGAGCTGGCACTCTTATCTCATGCTAACAGAGGGGACATTGTTCCTCTCTGACGATTCAGCAAAGCAGCTAAGCATGTGCTTAGATATAAAGGACAGCAGGGATGGATGGAGGGAGAAAATCACCACCAAATGTAGCAACTTTCCTAGGTGGGCCTGGACCCTGGAGGTACCTTGGGATGAGGAGGTGGTCATTAGGAATCAGGTAATCACGTCAGGGTTAGCCAGAAAAGATTACCTCTCAAGAGGAGATTGGGAAGACCCACATGGCCTTGTCAAAATGTATGACAATTTAAACCCAAACCAATAAACACATAGCCAGCCTCCAAGTTAAGTCCTCTCCAGCATCCTCCCCATGAAACGCATGAAGATGGCAATAATTCCATCACCCTTATGTCTGGGACCTGTGCAGGAAGAGGTTAATTCCCTCTCAGCCTTTATGGCACAAAGAAAAAGCTCTTGTTATTTTTGCTTTGTGTTTTTTTGTGGTTTCTTTTTTTTTTTTAAATCGTTTGGAGAGAAGAGGCAGGCTTTAAATATTTTCGTGGGCTGCTTGGCAACAAATTGCATGTGATCTTTATAAAAACAATGAGTTCTCATAGAATTTACATTGTGTTTGAACTGGGTGTTAATGGCTCCTGACCAGTGCTCAATGGCTGGTTTGTGGGAAGGAAGAGCAGAGAGGGAGAGAGGGGTGATACTGGGCGCTGTGTGCTGCTACTCCAGCTCTCCCAGCTGCCAGGAGTTCAGGATCAGGGCTGGGATAAAGCTGAGGCTTCTGGAGAAGGTAAAATGGATGATGTGGGACCTGGCAGCGGCTGTGGTTGGGCACTGAAGGCCACTGCTGTGGGGTGTAACCCCCCCACACAGCACGGTGCTCCCGAATACAAGGGATGGCTGCAGGGCTGGCTCCTTCCCTCGCAGGAAATCAGCTGCGCACCCAGTATTTTTTCCTTCAGAAACGATATCTATTCTTCTGCGGGAAAGGTGCTATTAAATAGATTGTAATCCTTTCCCCAGCAGATGAGAACTGATCTAAAACCAGGATACCGTCCGTTCAGCCGTGCAGGAAAGGCAGAGCCCGCAGGTACCTGGGCCTGCAGCTGATCAAAGATCATTGAAAGCAGCTCAGAAATCATGAGATTTCACAAATCAGTAAGCTCTACTTACTTTTTTATTTCTCTTTCTCTCCCACCCTCCCCATTTTGTCCCTTTCACCTTTAGGATACAACTATAGCATGTTTTCCTAGGTTTCTTCCGCTACTACTGAAGCCAAAAACATACTTCGCCCCCCCAAAAAAAATTATCTCCCTGGCAGGAAAAGAGATTTTTAAGCAAATATCATTTGCAAAAGCAGCGAGAAGAAATCAGTGATGATTCTTGGTACTGGATTTGCAACCCTTGCCATAATCTGGGTTGGTTACACCATTTCCCTGCACAGATGGCCTTGGGTTAGGACCTTTTGAACCATTCCTGCTGAGGGCAGAAGGGATGAGCACATGTAGTGCAAATGGAGTTGCTCTAAAAGAGGATGTAAAAAAAGAGTAGAACATGGGTGTATCTGATACCGTACTTCAAAGTACACATGAATAGAGACTCTGATCACTGTTGCTTCATGTTATTAAGCACTGGAATAGCCTGCCCGGGTCAGTGGTTGAGGCACCATCCCTGGAAGTATTTAAAAGATGGGTAGACATTGAGCTTAGAGATATGGTTTAGTGATGGTTTTTGTCAGAGTTAGGTTGATGGTTGGACTCAATGATCTGAAAGGTCCTTTCCAACCCAGGCAATCCTATGATTCTATGATTCTATCGCTTTCTGTGCACACAGGTAATACTGAAACCACACGGCTTTCCTGAAACTTCCTCCAGGAAGTTTCAAACTTTCAAACTCACAAGAGCTGGGAGAAATAGGGCATGGAAAGCAACAGCATCCGTTCCTGTAAACAAGAAAATACGATTTCAGAGAAGTTAAGTGACATGCACTTGATCCTGTGTGCCCTAAGCCAGAGCCAAAGACAAACTAATGTCCAGATTTTCCCAATTCAAGTGCTCTGAATTCAGTGAATGATGATGGTAACTGCCTGTAGGTGTGTACTATTTGTGTTGTAACGCTCAGAACATACCTAAGCGGGGAAAAGGAGCTCTCAGAAAGGGTCACTCCGTAGCAGGGCACCCACTGGCTATCTGAGCCTCTCTCTGCAGATAACACGTGAATGTTACGAGTCTTCATGAAGTTGCATGAGGCAGTGGCTCCTTGTGCACAGAGGTGTATGACTGGTAGAGTCACTGCTGAGCAGACGCAGACGTGTTCACATGTTCATGTTCCAACAACAACGCTCTTCTCTTTACTCCCATATCCATTGATTGCAAATATATGTGTATGTATATGTACATACAGAGATAATTTTATACACAGAGGGGTCATACGGGCTACGTACACACACAGGTATGAACGGCGCTATAACAATTATCAAGCAACATGTGATTTCAGATGTTGTGGCAATGGATTTTGTCTATAAATGCAGGACAACCTTGCAAAAAATGGACTGTATGTTTTAGTGACTGTCTTGCTGAATTAATAGCAGAGGATTAAATTATGGCTATCAAACCAGTCACCTTTGTCAATGGATCTAATCGTAATCTGTTTGATAGTGACCAAAAAAAATGCCGTCTGACGGCAGCTTTGTAGCTTTGTGAATGAGTGAATTAGTTCCCACTGGCTGAGCACTAACTGCAAACTGTTATCACTTCGCAGTTGCTGTTACCGCTTTTGCTTTACTCAATGGCTTCATTTTCCAAGGTAGAAATCTGTAAGGAATTGAATTAAAACTCTTTGACCTAGTCTGTGTAAGAGCTGGAAAAATAAAAAGAAAAACAATACTCTTCTAAGATAAACCTCGCGAAACTAAAGGCAAAGGACCATTAGACAGATCCTCTGATCTGGCTTTTATATCGCAGGCCGTTACACTTTGCACAATTAACCCACTTTTGAATAAACTGTACTGTGTTTGAGTATGGCAGCACATCTTCTAGAAAGGCATGCTCTCTCTCTGAAGACAGTAAGAGTTGGCAAATCATCATTTCTCTGGATGACTGACTCACTATTAAAATCTCCTCATTTGGATTCGTCTTGGCTTCAGCTTCTGGCCACTGGTTTTTGTCTTTCTTGTCCCCAGTGCATTTAAAAACCCCTTGATGCCTGGTGTTTTCTTCTTAAGAAGAAAATTAACTATATGTGTGAAGAGCCCTGAACACTTTTGCCTCTTCATGAAAGACTTCAATGGTATTTCAGCAATCATCTTTCAAAAAGAAAGAGCTCCTGGACAGATATTTTTTTTTTAATGAAGTTGTGCAATAAAATGCTACCAGATGTGTAAAAGCAGATAAAAAAAATCACTGAATACAAAAAGTAGAACTCCCCAGCACAATGGCATGTGGTCACACTTTCACTGCATACTGAAAGCTCGAAAAGCTCCCATAGAAGTTTGTTTGAATTAAATGGGATAAGCCATAGACTTGCATAAAAACACATGATATAACAAAACAAAAATAATCCTTGAATGTTCAAGCTCTGGGCAGTTGGTCAGCCTTACCAGGTCTTACCAAAGCCAGGAGATTTGGCAGATTTTTACACTGGCGTTTCTACAGTCTTGGAAATAGTTATTGCTATTGGGACTTCCATTCAAACCCATCACTCACTACCATGTTGGTTTTGGGAGGCAGGAGACCAAATGTCTTTTTTTTTTTTTCTATCTCTTTCCACCAGTTGCTGCAAGGGGAGAATTACAGAGTATTCTGCATCCCCAAATTTTCTTTTCAAATTACACCAGTTGAATTTTGTACTATGATATCATCTGCCAACGCAAGTCAAGGGAGCTATTACACAAGTGGATGTATCCCTGAGCCTTCCTTCCTCAGAACCAAAGTACAAACATTTCCATCAAGGCTGACTTCAGAATATTTGCCAAGTGAGGATGCCTCATACTCTTGTCTTCCTCCTTAACTGCTGTTCATTTTTGCAAAGAAGTTATTAAACCAGGGAAAACTGCATAAATACATACAAATCCATTGGTTTTTTACCCCCTCAGTAGTCGTCTCTGCCACCCAGGAGTGACAGGGCAACACAGGGGGAGGTTGGAGGTGGGGAGTGGCAACTTTAATGAACCCCCCCATGCTGAACCATTGACAAGTTATCACTTCAGCCTGCATTTCTCTGCTCGTGCACGTATAAATACCTACAAACTGAGTGCAGAAAGTCCTTTTTGGTGCTCCACACCCCACAAATACCCCTATTTGTTGTCTTTACAGATTTTTCACTTTAAAGGATGTGTTTGAAAGCCAGAGCTTGATTCTCATCTCTTCTCATCCCACTTTACCAAATGCACAGTGATAGGAAGTGGGCAGCCACCTCCCAGTAGAAATACATCCTTACTGGGGTGCTGCTCTCCATCCCAACACTGAGGGCCCTGCTGACCCCAGCAGAGCAGGGATGTCAACATTTGCTTAAGCAAAGGCTCCACTCTGCGTTCTCTAACATGACTTTTAAAGTGACCGGTCTTCAATGTCATATTGGTGAGAGGCTGATAAACCCTGGAGGACGCTTGCAGTTAACTGTGGTCAGGTGAAGTGCCACCAACCACGACTTCCACACCACGTCTGACATTGGTAGTGCTCCTCAAGGTCGTGCTTTGAAACAGGGAAAAGAAAAACTTTCTAAATCATCAGCCTCCTTCTGCTAAGGAATCACTGATGGGGTTTTTTTCCTCCCTATTTTCAGAGGCTTCTGGCAGAACTGTTACATTAAATATTCAGTGAAATACAAGTAAGGTTCGAAAATGCCTGCTCCAAAAGTGCTTGGAACCATTAGTGAATCTGCAAAAGCCTCCGTCTTGCAGGTTATGTGTCAGTCATCCCCTTTTTACCTCAAAAAAATGATAATTTATCAGCTACGGGGAACTGCCCCTCCATTAGAAACATTCTGTTATTTCTGTTATTTGCCAGGCTAATGTTTTTTCGGGACGGCCAGGGAAGGAATCTCTTCTCAGATCTCTTTCACAGTCAAGCTGACTTGAGGTTGGATGTAAAATTGAAACCACTTCTTCAAATAGAAACAAACAAATAGGAGAAAGGTTGAACTACTCCTGAAGGGAGCTGCATCGACAGGCCATTTAGCTGAATGTGGCATTTGGAGAATATTTGACATCTCCAGTGCTGGGAGAGAGGTCAGGCAGTCCAAAAGGAGCCTTTCTTGCTTGCTTGCTTCTAAGAAACTTATTCATGTTGTTATCATGACAAAGTACGCAGAACAGATCACACATAATTCGTTCTTCCACAAACATTTTATTGCAAAAATATGCAGGTTGTTTTCTATAATACAAGATATTCTTTCAGGGCTTGCAGATTTTGTTTCAGGCAGGCTGACCCAGGAAATTACAGAAAATTGTGAAGTACAAGAGATTTGAGATCTGCAGATGGAAAGCTGAGTATAAAAGCCAGCAACGTTATCATTATTTTTATAGCATCTGCAACCGCGGTGCTTAAACACTGTAATAACGGCTGCCCTGCTTCCAGTCCTAGCGTGCGCATGGTTAAAAAACCAGACCATCCAATCTCCATTTTCGACTTGAAGCGTTTGCTTCTGGTTGGTGTTGGAGGCAGCTGACTTAGAATTTACACTGTGTTAAATATTTGTAGTTTTATCCAGAAATAGTCTTTGCCGACGGATATTACTGCAGAAGCCTGGACTTGTACGTGTTGTGTGTAGAGTGAAAGCACCCCAAGTTTCTCCAGTGGAGGTAATTCAGGCAGAAGGAGGGAACCTGCCCAGCTGGGGTCACTGAAGCTGAGCATCGTGCAGCAGAGTGAGCTGGCCTGTCCAGAGCAGCGTTCAGCTGTGGCTGGATTGCTTCTTCCTGCACAACTTCACCGGCTTACGCAGCTCTACAGGATCCTGCCGACAGCCGTCACCATCTACAGAAATACCCACTACTCCAAATCCCTCCCTCCTTACATGAAGGAAGCCCCTACCTGGCACCAGCTCCTCGGCTTCTTGTTTCATTCTTTAAGCTGCTGCTTGCACCAGGCTGGCATCTCCACCTTTGTGTGGGATAGGATAGGACAAAACACTGAAACTCACGTTATGAGAGTGGGTTGTGGAAGAGCTGGACACTCCTAAGAGATGCTCAGATGAAAGCCTTACTTCATGGATCTTTTTCCTGGCCCCCAGGGTGCCAGACAACATCTATACCTGGGAAAACGGTCCCCTAACTGCTACACATTGCAAACTTTGTTTAGCGTCTACTGGGGCAACAAATCTTCATAGCGTGCTGGAGCGTACAGAGGGGAACCCGGAGGTCCTGAATCGTTGGTCACACATGACTGTGAGCAAGTCAGGCTCAAAGGGGCAGAATTACACAGTTCTGTCGCATGGACGAAACCAGCTGCATCCTGCACCCGTCAGAAACAAAGGAAAAATAGGAAGGGGAAAAAAGGGAAAAATAACGAACAAATTTCCCAAAGCCAGATGGAGTTTTTACTGTGTCAAGTCTTCTCTGAATCAGGGAAGGGTTTTCCCCTAGTGAAGGGGAGATTTTGAATTAAAGGCCCATGGCAACAGAAACAAATCAGCTCCACGAGTACATAATATTCAAATGAGTTTTACATAACTAAGCTCCTCTTCTTCCAACCTTCAGACTGCATGAAAGAGTGGCAGAAAACCAAACTGAATGTAAGAAAACCCGCCTGCAGGCCAGGGAAGGGCCTCTGTCAAATAAAGCATGCATGTTCTCAATAACTCACACCTTAAAATAAACCACACTCACCTAAGCAAATGAAAAAACAACAGGGGAAGGACTGGGAGTGACCCACACCACCCTGCTCCCACAACACCAGCAGTCCCAGTGGAGAATCAGGAGGACCTCACCTGCACAGCTTTTGCACGTGGAAGCCATCCCTGATGTGACACCATCACCCAAAAAGACTCGGTCTTTAAAATACCCGTGCTCACTGGAAAGTGCATCGTGCTGCAAACTCCACCTTGGTAGGAAGCAAATAGAACAAATTCAGCTGAACTCATCCCAGTTAGAAGCCACCAGAACTCCTGGCATTTTTCAGGCACTGTGTGGTGAAACTTAATTATAGCACCTAGAGACCTTCCAGCAAGTCCAGTGATCTACTTATTGCCATTACACAGCAAGAACTGTCATGGCTCATCAGTGTGGCCTAGGCGGTGGACTTCTGAGAGTCAGAGAAGGAGGAGACACAACAGAGAGAAGAAGGGAAGCCAGTCAACATCCAGAGTGTGTACGTATGCTCAGCGGTTCCCTGAGGCAGGGCCAACAGCTGCCACACCTCTTCTTCTCGTAGCACTTGAGAGGCCCCAAGACGAGGACAGGTTTAGTGGGGCGCAGCACTCCTGTTCCTGAGCTGGTATCCATTTTTTTGATTACATCAGTTTATCAATTAATTGGCTGCTTGTTATCGAACAAGCAGAACACACATTTTAGTGCACCCTCCCTTGCCTTTGAAGAAAAAGTCATGAAGCACTTACATTTTATATCTTATCCATTGGGTTTTTGCGCATGACCTCACTTCCTTCAGTTGCTTAATCCTCTTATTACAGTATCTCTCATTCCTTTTGCACCTTTTCCTGAATGCCTCCTGTTTAGTTGGTTAAATTAGACTGCCTTTTTTCTCCCGACTTTTCCTGTGTTTTGCTTTGAAAGTCTATTTTACATGGTACCTCTCCCATGGTTTACATGTGTGTGGGCAGAGGAGCCAGACTAAGGGGTGGCTGCTGTCGGACAGGGTAATAGAAACGAAACCTTCGCTTAGCTATTCATCTGGCACAGCTAACGAGGCTTTTCTCATGGTTGGCACTCCTTGGTGTTTCAGATAGGGGCTAAACGAGGAAAATGAAGCGTTGATGAGACCTACGGTGGCATGATTACTGCCTAGAAATGGAGTCACCATTCAGGTCAGGTTGTACTGTAGCTGTAAAATATGAGAGTTAAATAAGGATTTGGATTACTTTCCTGTGTTAAAGACTTCAACTTCCCTCCCTTTTCCTCATTTAGCTATAGGGTAAAAAAAGCCTCCATTTTCACTCATCTTCCAGGAAGACTTCAGAAAAACTAAATGGATTAAAAATTGGGTGAGATCCTCACCTTCTCTGTAGCCCCTTTTCAAGGAGCCAAAAGAGCGTGCCAAGACGCAAGGGCTACGCCCGTAGCGCAGGGGCAGGACCCAAATGCCCACCACCTTTCCAGATGCACTATTTGTCGTGGGCAGAGGAGCACCTTGCAGGCCTGTGGATGTTTTGGGATGTTTTGGGAGCGCGGGCAGAGGGAGATCTGGCAGGAATCAGTGTGGAGACATTTTTGTAGCTCTCATTTTTGTAGACCAGCGCAGCCAGGGGTGGCTAAGGCATGTCTGCGTAAGAAGTTACGTTTCTGTGAGGTCTGGGCTGAATATGCGCATGGACATACCTATTGCAAGATAGAGGACATCTTTTTCTGGTTACCATTGGTCTGGAACTAGTTTAAACAAAGCCAGAAAAGAATCCATTCATGGAATGATTGTTCAGATGGGGAACTCTGTTTATAAAGCCAAAGCAATTTAGCTACAATGGCATAAATATCTTCCTTAATTCCCTAAATGGTTTCTTTGTGTCACCTTCCCTTGCCGTTTTAGCAGGAGCCACAGGCACCCTCCATTTGGACAGGCACAAAGCCTAGCTGTAGGATTTGAGGGTTTTATTGTTGCAATCTGACAATCTTAAAGTATAAAGTTTCTTCTCAAACTGAGAATTCAACTCATTAAATCACTCACAGGTAAGATATGCAAAGGCTGGTAAATGAAAAGCTTTTTAACATTTCTATTTCTGCAAAAGAAAAAAGATGAAGGTGATGTAGAACAGTGGTAAGTTCCCCATGAACTTCCTATTAGACTCCCTGCCTTCTCATATGTGACCAAAATCTTTTTTTAATAAACCTGTTATTATAGTTCAGAGTCTCTGCCAAGTGTTTACGGTGTTGCCCTGAGTAACAAGTCTGAGCCAAGGGACTTAATTAAATGTAACCTGCTTTTTCAGTTATAGAATTGTCCTTAAACATCAAAAGGCAAGTGAACTTTAATAATAAAATCTGCAATCACTTTTTGTTTAAGAGAAGTTCTTTACTCCTCACTGTATATAATCAGTTACTTCTTAGAAGGCATATAGTCTTTTCACGTATAATTTCCCGCAAGCTTTTACAGATTTTATGACAAGTAATGTAACGTTTGGAGTTCTGGCTTTATGTGAGAATCTCAGATTTCATACTTTCTTCTTGAGCTGATTCATAGACCTCACAGTTGCAGGGAAGAATGTAAAAACTCAAAGAAGAATGTTTATAAAGGATGCCCCTTTTGATCTCACCGTCTTTTAGTGTCCTTACAATTTTAGAGGCTTAGCTTTTCATTTTGGAGCACTTAATTCTGCGTATATTGCAATGTTTTTTACAACCTGCTCAGGGGAGGTTCTCCCTAGGAGGTCTTCTGCTAACCACAGAGCTGGTGTGGGGAAGGTGCTGACGAGCTATCTGAAAGTCTGGGATGGACAAAGGCAGGGGACACGGCTGCTGTGTCCCTGGACAGAGCTAAACGCCTGCTAAGTGAAACTGGACCAGAGTTTTCGTGACGGCCCAGCGTATCCATGTAAGATGAGGTTGATGCAGCTTCTACTGATGTGCTGGGCCAGAAACCAGAGTGGCCAAAGCTGACAGATGGACCTGGACCCCAGGCCGAGGTTGAGGTCCCACCTGACTCACCGGCAGGAGAAGGGCAGGCTGCGATGCTGATGCTCTTGCCTCCCGTGGGTGCAGGACGAGCCAGTGCCAGCCTGTGCTGCCTGCCCGACCGCACTAGCCAGCGCCGTTCTGCCGGGATGGTCTCCTTCAGAGGGTGGGGATGCACAGAGCAGACGCTTTCCCGGGTGAGAGAGGTTAAATGCCTCTCTCCTCCCCCTACGTGGAAGTTTTAGCTTCCCTGTGCCCACAGCGTTAATCATTTACAACATCTTAGACCCAACCTGACCCCAAACCCCAGGCTGTACAGGTCAAACGCGGTTCCCCGGCAGGACTGGAGCTGTCGGAGGCGTCGGGGCTGCACCCTCAGCCACCCTGGCCGTGGAGCTGGGCAGCTCTCGCACAGGGGCCGGGAGCTGGCTGAAGGTAGCGATTAGCCCCAGAAAAATATGCGGAGAGCAATGAATCACAGCTCTAACATCACACGTCAGGTGGGGCTGGCAGCAAGGAGTTACCGCATTGCTTCCTCTGACCTTTGCTCCTGCTGCTGCTGAAGGCTGCCGACTATTCCACTTCTCCTCCTTCCTTTACCTGGGTCTCATACCAACTCCCTTTCTCCAGCTGGCACCCCGACCACAGCAAGCAGCCACTGGGAGGTCTCACGAGCAGGCCAGTGCAGACTGGGACAGGCTATCTAGAGCCCTCACCAAACCCCAGCTCCTGGAGCGTGCCCACACGTGATGGGACAAAGCCTCAGCTGTCCCCAGCCATTGGCAGCAGTCCTTGGAGCAGCAGTGTGGATCGGGGACCTCCATCCATCCCTTCCGGACAGGATTTCACCGACGCTGTCGAGCCATTCACCTGCTTTTCCCACAGCCACACCGGCTGTTTCCAGCTCCACCTCTAAACGCGGTGCTGATGCATTCAGCCCGCTCAGACACCTCCTGGAAAAAACAAGTCATCCCAGCGCAAAAAAGAAGTCAAAGCCTGGCATTGCCGTTTGTGCGGATCCGGCTGATTTCAGATGCGTTTTCCTTTTCACGAGCTGTTTATTTTGCTGTTGAATTCAGGCTTATAAACTCTTTGGCATGGCATTCATCTGTCTTTACGTTTGTGCAAAACTTTCAAGCCTTGACATATAAACAGCAATAAAGCTGTTTATTAATATAATAAAGATATATTAATAAAGCCCCAGACTCTTGGAGACTGGATTGTGGGATAGCCGTCTGGTGTGTGTTGTAGGGGTGACAAATACTTCAGCCATGAGATGCTTTTTGGATGACTTTGCCTTCTCACCATCTCCATCTGATTTTGAGCCCTAATAGAGAAATCACCGGAGCGGGCTGTGGGAAGAGCACCGCATTCCTGAGTCGGGTGAAACAACTGGTTGTGTGGAGTAAGCGTTTACTTGGGATCACATAAACACTTCCAACATGAAAGAGCCACAATCTCTCCATCCCCGTTTGTTTACATTTAAACTTTGTAGATCTCGGCTTGTGTGTTTTGCTAGTCTAACTAATGATGCTATACTAGTCTGACTGGCTTGTGTCAAAATTTTCTGTTTACATTATGCAGTCTTCATGGCTTAAAAAGAAAACAGGCACAAGAGTACAAATAGTGGTATATCGTAATGAAATGCCTCGTACGTCAAGGAAACGCTCACGCTGTTCACCAAGTTTGCAGAACGCAGGTCTCAGTGATACTGGAGAGCCCTTAGTAGCAATTACTGCCCAATTTCTGATGAAAAATGGCGCAAAGGCAGATATTCGAAGTGAAAATTCGCCACAAAGGAAATCTGACAGCCTAAGGAGCCTAGCAGGAGCAGGCTAAGTCAGTATGCAAACGGCTGAGGAGCGTTTTAATTGAGTGGGGCTCATTCCGCCTCCGGGAGGAGAACCCCTCTGCCCTTCAGGCTTTCCCCTTCTGCCGGGGGTGGGTGACATTTATGCCAGGGGAGGTCACTCCTCCCGCCCCCGGCCACGGCGAAGGGGAAGCAGCTCGGTATTGTTTGCAGCCCCCAACCCCCCCCCGCTGCCTCGGCAAGAAAAAACCCCCACGTTATTATTTCTTGCCGGTGCCCGCAGGGCCGCTCCGCGGCGGGACGGGACGGGGGGCGGCGGGGCCGGTGCTGCCCCCGGGGCTCCGCAGCGCCGGGGCCGGAC